>QGSO01000231.1:10084-329997 GCA_011037825.1 Carya cathayensis | reverse complement strand
GTCAAGTATCTTGTGAGATTCCTGAGGTTTACGAGGGTGTTCACAGGTCACTTGCATTCCAGACTATCTACCTTTATATTTGCTTAAATGCTCTACCATTGTTGGGTTTTTTTTTTTTTTTTTCAAGTGAAAAAAGAAAGCATGAAATTCCATGGAATCTTTGAAACTGCATTAATAATTTCCTGGTGCTTGTTAAATTCATGTTGATGATATCATTGCAGGGGTGCTGGCGGATGGTCGATTCTATTTAGAGCATTAGCACATGGGGCTTGCTCGAGGAGTGGGGAAGAAGCTCCCGATGGAATCGTCAGAGAGAACTTGCTGATGAATTAAGAGCTCAAGTATGATTGAGAAGAACCCTTTTGTTTCGCTGAACATGAAGTGCCCACCATTACATCTAACCCGTTATGGTTTTGTAGGTTGTAGATGAACTTTTAAATAGGCGGAAGGAAACAGAATGGTAATCTATGTGATAATTTCTGAATATTCCTTTAATTGGTTCTTGTGCCAACTTGTGATTAATTTTCTTTGGGGGATATTTTTAGGTTCATTGAAGGAGATTTTGATGCGTATGTGGAGAGAATTCAACAACCTTATGTATGGGGTGGAGAACCTGAATTGCTGATGGCTTCTCATGTTTTGAAGTGAGTTTTTGAATGTTTTTTTATTTTTTGGCCAGAAGTGTTATTCTGAAGGCATCTTTCATCGAAGAAGAAAAATAGTAATGGCTTTGAAGCTATTTCTGGTAATAGGTGTTTATGCTGTGTCTTTTATTGATTTCAGGTGTCGTTTTTGCTTGGAATCATACCTGTAATTGCAGCTTGGATATATTCTGAGTTCTTGGAGTACAGGAAAAGTTCAGTAGATGCCAAAGTGTGAGTTGGATAATTCTTTTGATTGTAGGAATCTTGTTGTTCATGATTACAGTCAAATATGCAGCATACATTTTCTACGCAGAAATTCTTGAAGTTCTTTTTATAAGTGTGATGTTGAACTTCTTGAAGTCATAGACTTATTGTGTGGTATATCGATCCTGTACGTAATGCACGTGTTCATCCTACTCTGCTCTCTTGCCTTATGCTCATATGTTCTGTGAATATTAGTATGTAAATACAAGCACATCATCTCCAAGATGCAAGGCTTATGGACATAAATGAAATCTTTTATAAAATTAAGGGACTTCTCTATCCATAAATATAAATTATAGTTACAGTATGTATAAGTGTTGTATAACTTTTTTTAAAAAAATAAATAAATAAATATAAGATTTATATAAATAAAATTAATTTTTTAATAATAAATTTTACTCTTATTTAAAAATAATTATACAATATTTACCCACTTTATAACTATATTATAAATAACATTACTCTACATAAATATCCATCACCAAAAACATAAAAAAAAAAAAAAAAATTACCCTACCAATTAATTGAAATTACTCAAATGATATATAACATCAAGAAAGAAAACAACTTTAATAAATTAGTGAATGTTTGCAGAGCCCTAACTGGAATGGGACAAGGATAAATTAGTGACATCCTTTACAAATTCCAACTTCCAAAGAAACCACATAATTTATCTATAAAGATAATTTTTTCCCCTGTTCAAATTTTAGCCCCTTCTACAATTTTATTTCCCACATAAAAGTTCAAGACTTTTATTCTACCAAATTCGTTGAGCTAAATAATAATTTACAAGATTACTAACATATATATTTTTTATAAGAACATTACTTACATATTGTTGAAGTTTACTTACGAGTTTGCTGTAAAACTGAAATTGAAACGAGTACAGAATGGGAAACAAGTAAAACTGAATGATTAGAAAAAGAAAAGAGAGCAGATGCTAAACATAGTTGCATTGGAAATTTTAACTTCATTCACTAATTTCCCTTTAGCAGGCTAGCATTGGATGTCCTTAGGGAGTGAATTACTATTATAACAAGCGGTGCTCAGAATTATTAAACAACCTCAACGAACCAAAAAGCTGTTTCATGGACTGAAGCCGCATAACAAGGACAATCTATGCCAAAGCATGCATGGTTCTGAAATTTCATTTGTCATCCCGGCTTATTATTACTGGTCAAATGATAAACAGCATTATTACTGGTGCGTAGACCAGAAAGAAATGAAGAAACTATAAAAAAAATCTAAGTGAGCTTAAAAGGAGGAAAAAAAAATTAAAAAACTGCAGCGGCAAGACTTAATGAATAAACTGAGATACCTGAGATTTTTTTGCGTGCAGAGTATACCGTCGACGAGAACAAAATGAATAAACTGACCAAAAAATCGAAGTGAGCTGAAAAGGAGGAAAAAAAAAAAAACTGTAGCGGCAACACATAATGTGGATTGCTGGATACCTGAAACTGTTTCCTGCAGAGTCTACCGTCGCCTGGTTCTGCGTCGACGAGAATGAAATGAAGAAACTGACCAAAGTAAATAGAGGAAGAGATTTGGGGCTGGTTCTGGTGATGCAGACGGGAACGAAATGAAGAAAGTGACCAAAAAATAGAGGAAGAGATTTGGGGGAGATTTGGAGCTGCTTCACGTACTGCGTCGACGACAACGAACAGAGCCTGAAACAATGGTTTTCATCAACATTTCCCTCCATTTCCTTTTTCTGCTTCTTTTTTTTTTTTTTCTTTTTTTTTTTTTAATACATTAAATATATGACCGCCACCTCAGCAGTGGGTGCGCAATGGTTAGGCACTTTTGTTGTACGTAGCAGTATTGGTGCAATAAATAGAGAGATCCAAGAGAACAGATCTACTGAGTTAAAGCGAGATTACACACACCAAAAGATTGTTCAAAGATCTCTCGAAATTATGATATATTCCTAACACAAAGACCCAACAGCCCAACACCTCTCCTCCACCTGTCCCTCAGCTTGTTCTCCTCTTTCCAGTCTCCGGAAAAATCTGCTGCTTTCCCTCCTGGCCCAAGTACTGCTCTCGGATTCTTCCGTGCTGCTTAATCATGTCCAAAACCCTCGCGCGGAACCCGAAAAAAATCCTTAAAAATCAAGCATATCATCATACTACGACGCCCTGTATATGCGTAATTCGTATGATCAGAACCGCAGAACTGAGAACGAAGGTGCTCATGTATGGTATGAGTTAATAAAACCCCAAAATACCCCACAGAAGATCTAAGAACACGATCGAGACAAGATAGTGGACGTACTAGAAGGTAGAAAAGTTGAAAAGCATACACGTACACATCATCGATCGGCCAAAATTAAAGTATTTACAATTATGAAAGTACGTAAGGTTACAATGCTTAGTTGTTATGCATACCACTTTTTCCATCTAATCCATTCATGTACACGTACGTATGGATCGGAAAACATAATAAACACGCAGTGATGATAATCACAGGGATACAATAAATATAATATTGGTTTGGCATGGCTTGTCTTTTATGTATTTCTAATCACCGGCCCAGACTGAGCGCAGCCTTGACGTCCAGCCTCCATGCAAATCCACCACCGTCCATTCTCCACACATCACAGGGAAGTGTCAGAGAGCTTCTCTCCTTCCCACATGTGTAGTACTGAACCAGCCTCACCCTGCAACTGAACGCCGGATAGTTTAGCCTCTTGATCACACACTCGTCCTTCATTACCAGACACAGCCTCAACTCTTGATGATCTGCAGCATCTGACCCCTGCTCCACCATCCTCCTGTATGCCCCATTCGTCCACGTCACCCTACACAGACCGTCTGATACGAACCCCGGACACGTGTCCCTCCCCAGAGTTGTCATCCTCTCAGCATCCGTTTCCCCCAGGCCATCACCATCTACCCACGTGTCGGTCACGCATTCCACTATCACGCAAGAACCAAACACTTTCACCTCCGGGGACACCACCACTTTCCGATCTGATAACCCACTGAACCCATCTAACCCGTTGCCCACCTTATAATTCCCGTCAAAGCTGAGCCACATGGGCACGTTCCACGCTTCCTTGGTCAGCACCGTTTGGTCATGGTTCTCAACTGGAGACTCCCTTTCCGGTAAATCCTTCCGGTCAGGGGCCTCCGGCAACAAAGGCAAAGTAACTACCGTCTCTTCCGGCGAAGCCTTTCTCTTCCTATTGCACCTCTTACCATTAAGAGTATTATTATTATCTCTCACGTACCTTCTTTTTCCTCTCCCACTTTTGACGTGCACGTCTGCTTTCTCCGACGAGGAACTACCATGATCTGAGCCCCCAACGGCAGGTTTCGGCGCAATCGGCCGGAACCTGAGCATTATCCTATCCACCTTGGACGTATCATGATAAAATCCACCGCCGTACCTCGCTATCCCAATACAGCACCCACCTCTCCCATCCATCACTTATTTCCCTTCCGAACTCGGTGAGCTTACTTCGTTTTCCCTCTTTCTCAATGTGATTCGGGTCCGATTTCTGAATGCTAAGGACCAGAACCAGGAAGTTTATAGGGGCAGTGCGGAAGTAGAAAAATGTGAGAGCGCGTACGTGCGAAACTGCGGCGTGAACACAGCAGAGTAGGTATTGGTTGAGAGCCGAGACGTGGCAGTGAAGTTCGGGAGTGGGCCCCCCACAAAGTGATTGGGCCCCACGGAAGGGCCAATGGGAGTGAGAGAAGTGTCTCGTATAGCAGACAGAGGGGGGCACGTATGCCTTGAATCCCGTGTAAAGTTTTTCAGAAAGCGAACACGTGGAGGATGGGACACGTCTATCTGTGGTTACCATAATTGGAATGAAAATGAAAAAGATTGCACCACGTGGATGGACGATAATGTTTTGATTTTTCCTGACGTTTGATTGACCGGAGCAGACGACGATATTTTTCGTCCCCGTGGTTGGGGAATAAGAAAAGAATTGGATGCCCCTTTTTTTATAGGACAGAAATGGCCTTGAGTTATTGAAATTTTCTTGGAGCTTGCCTTTATGGTATGGGTATTTAGGGACAACCTTAGTCTGGCTGAAAGTGAGAAGTTAAAAGATTTGCTGTTTGTTTTGTTCTGTTTCTGCATCATTGGGATGCAATTGGCAATTGCATGCCTATATAAATATATATATATTATTAAGATAACTGTTAAAATATAAATGATTATATAAAATAAATCTATAAATTTATATAATTTAATAGGATCTGTTAGATTTATTTTATAATAAAAATAACTTTTCAATCTAACATATCACATTAATTTATAAATTTATTTTTATGTAATTTCTGTGTCCAAAATATTTTTCTATTCTTAAACTATTGGACGCCCAACGCTTGAAAGTATAAGTTCAAATCAATCTTCAAATCATATATATTATGTTGTAGGTGACGATCACGTAAAGACTTGACATCCAAGAGATGGTGTGATACACAGTAAATTTAGTACTAATTTGGTCAAAACGACTCCAAAAAAACCGAAGAGATGATCGATACACATCAGGAAGGCCGTGGAGACGACATGATTAACTTCATGCGGCACTTGTACAAGAGGTGGCGTCCAAAAATACAATGGCAATTAGGATAGGAAGCGAGGCTATAATGTGAAGCAGATCTAAAAGTAAATCGGTGTATATAAGAGATGAGGCTATAATGTGAAGCAAGATCTAAAAGTAAATCGGTGTATATAAGAGATGTAAATGATGTATTCTACACACCAACCTAAGAATAAAATAATTCAATTTTAAAAAATTGGACCATACTATAAGGGCAACTACACGTGTACAATAGGAAGTAAGGCTATAAGTTGAAACGAATCCAAAAAGATTGCTTTATTAAGTACAATTTATTCCTTGCAACTCCAGCACATGTAATCTAAATTGCTAGTGATCGAAAATTTGCATGCTTCTCACGATGAATATGCACCCGAACACTGTACACATCGCACCCCACACGTTGAGAATTGGTTTCTCCAAAGCATTGGATTCATTCTCTCACCCATGACTTTTGTGTAAGGTCTTTCGTGGTATTAATGGCGTATGCGATATATGGGGTCTGTAACTAGGGTGAGGTTGCAAACAAGGTAGTCTTAGAAAATTTAAAGTACTTGTACGTTCACCCAAATCCAAATCGAGATATCCAACCATACCTGAATCCATATCCGGATTTATAATGCGATCTAGGTACCGGCCTGTTTGAGTCAATCAGATTATAACTTAAGCGGGCCGGAACCTAACCTTACATGATTATAAAAATCCGAGTATCCAGGCGTTATCTTTTATAAGTTGACCTTTTTTAAATGTTTAACCGATCATAAGTACCAAGTATTAATCTAATATTCGTGTTATATAATTGTACCCGCATCAAGGTAGGGGCGGGTATGAAATGCGAATATCCCACCCAAATAAAACCCGGGCAAATACCGACATGAATGAATAAGGTTATCATGAATGCCAAGCTAGCACGCAATTCATCAAGACTCAAACGTCGAAATCATGCAGGTATTTGCAGGAAGGAGTAAATTGTCTGCGAGTGTGGTGTATTATTGATCACTGATTCAATGTAGGTAACTGTCAAAGCTAGCATCTTTCCTAGCCTGCCATATAAATTCAAGATAGACATTATTGTTCTAACGTATCTAAATTACGTTAATGTCTCCAGTACTTTTCCTCGTAGACCTTATCTCAAGCATGTCTCTTTCTATGTTCACAAAGTCTTCCACTACCAAGTACCAACCAATTCAGTGTAGGTATAGTACTGTATACATGTTGGGCGACAGGATATTAACTTTGAGGGATATTGTTTATGATTGAAGGAGTTGTGGTCACAGCTGTTGAAAGGATAGAATTCGAGCTTTTCAAACCCTACTTTTGGAGTGGCAGCGGGTGAAATCAATGTTTGGTTATCGTTCTTCATCACACTTAATTATTTATGCAACCTTTTTAATTTAGAATATAATACTCTAATTATTTTATTAAAAAAATCTCATTTATTGTAGATGAATAGTAATTCAATAATCCTATTGAACAAACATTTATTGGCTGCAAATCCTTTATCAAGGCTGAAAATTTCTTGTGTTCCTATGGGGGGACCAGAGGATGCATGGGATCAATGGTCGAGTATATATGCCTCTTAGAGGCATATGTCGGATCTAAGTGACTGTCACTTCTTTTATTTCAGAAAATATCTTACTTGTGCTCATGATTCTTTTAGAATATGCATGCCTCTTTTATTTTGCAGGGCTCTCTCTCTCTCTCTCACTCATTTCTTTAGGATACGTGCCAATCGAGTTAGGTCATCTTTTAAGATAGAGGCTTTAAAGGGAAGGGAAAGGAACGAGCTGCATGACAGTAGATTTTAGAAAATATCTTACCTGTGCTCATGATTCTTTTAGAATATGCCTCTTTTATTTTGCAGGGCTCTCTCTCTCTCTCTCTCACTCATTTCTTTAGGATACGTGCCAATCGAGTTAGGTCATCTTTTAAGATAGAGGATTTAAAGGGAAGGGAAAGGAACGGGCTGCATGTGCACTACTGTCATCAACTCTGGAACATGCCATTTCTTTGATTCGTTCTTGATAAAATCAATGACAGTGCTCACTTTCTAATATTCTTGTCTCGGAGGTATAAAGATTTAAGTGCTATGTATATATAAAGATTTTACCAAAATAAATTAATTATAAAATGATTTAGTTTGACGTGAGATGTTAAATATTTTTTACAATAAAAAGTATTTTACAATATAACATATCATGATCATACACATTAAGATATGTACGTCAATGTAAATCTCTGCAGTAGAAATAGGCTTGCCATCTAATTGAATTCATTCATCCTTAAAAATTAACACTCATATTTCTACTGGTGATTTCCAAAAGAAGTGCTACATTTACAAACATGTTATGAAATGTAAGTCAATTGCTGATGAATTGTACGCAATGATCAATTGCTGATGAATTGTTCGCAATGATCGATCAAAAATAGAAAAATAAAAATCGACACAGAAATTTAACGTGGTTCAATGATATGCATACATCCATAGACAGCGAGCGGCTTGAAATTCACTATCAGTCAATTATGGTTACATAATGTGTATTTATACTAACCCTAGACGTACGAACGTATTTAAGAAAATTATAAAAGTACCCCCTGCTCTGCCATCTGCCTACTTTCAGTATATGAGCCATATACTTCAACAAAACAAATAAAAAAAAAAATCAATTCACGAATTGTTGTGGTTAAATATGATGCGCTTGATTGTAAAATTCTTTAATTTCTTTAGAGCTGTTGAGTTTGGCTTGATTTCCTGTTGAAAATATCATTCCAGAGGCTTAGTTTGACTGTTGCTCGTCCCTGAATTTGTGGTTTGATCCTGGCTCAAGCAACCTTTACTCGACAGTCCACTCGAGCGAATTTTCAGATAAAGAGTTCGCTCGATACTCGTTCAACAATTAGCTAGAGCGGGAAGCCAAACCATGAGTTCACTTGACACTCAGTTCGAGCAAATGTTTTGAAATTAGGGTTCTCGCGCCTTGGACTATAAATACATATTTTTCTCATGTATTTTTCAACTTATAAGTAGCCGAACATTGTACAAAGAGAGAGAATCATTTTGTGAAGAATCCTAGGAGTTTATTGGGTGTATTGAGACTTTGGGATTGAGGATTTTGTGATTGATCTCTTATACTTCATCTTTGTTCATACTGAATTCGTTGAGATCGACTCCGATAATGGACTTAGGCTCACATTGACCCGAACCACTTATATCTTAATGTTCTGTGTGATTAATCTTGTTATTTCTTTTGTTTGCTTCCGCTGTTATACTTCAAATTAGCTTTTAATAACCAGTTTATCCCAACAAAAATAAATTTAACAACCCATCATATTAAATCACATCAATTTATAAATTTATTTTTATAAAATTTCTTAGGCACTAAGCATTTCTCCGTTCCAAATGCATGAGCTAACCGAGCCTGCTGGTCATGTATTTAAAATCATTTTACAAATTATTCAGCTTGTTCATTTTAGTTTGTTTGGCCTATGCTTTTTGTTTGGCTTTTAGAAGGGAGATCTTAAATATGGGGAGATGCCATAATATGGGTCGACCATCGTAAATATGGGGAGATGCCATAATATGGGTCGACCATCGACGGATGGTGCGAACTATTTAGGGATGAAAATCTTCCCATGCTGACTTGACGAGGTAATGCATGGCAGGGTCTACCTCTTGCCTCTTGAGTACTGGACAGCCCGTCGGTCGATCAGCCATCCAGCAAAACAGTGCATTATTATAACGTAATCATGATCGATATGATGATCCTTTTCACGTAACATCATGTAAAATCCAAATCGAATACTTTAATAATTCTCATGACTAAAATATCTTGTCTAATATATTGACAAGCAGAGGCAGAGTGCGCTATATTTTACTCAACATAGCTAACCTTTGTTGTCCATATATATACATGCATCGATCCCTACCATCCATATGGTCCTCTAGAAGCAAGATGGGGAGATTTGAATATGACATCCAATTGGATGGTAGTCGATATCACTATAGCTAGGTTATAAGCTAGCCATGCATTATCATGGATTCATGGGTAAGTATTTCCTTACTACAGGACTGTGAAATCACCACAGATTTCTTTTGAAAAACCCCTTCTCAATGCTGTGCAAAATTTGATCTCAGCTTAAGTTGGAGACAAATGGTGGTGGGTTTGTGACACGTGTACCAACCACACATGAGTGGCAGCCTAGTAGGGAATCTAGAGCTCAGTGCAAAAGTCTCCAAGATTAGGTCCGGTCATCATGTAAACTTTCCCAGTCAAGAGAAAGGACCAGAAAAAAACATGAAATAAATAAATGAATATTTAGAAGACTAATGAAATCCTAAATTCTGAATTGGATGGCGATTGATGAGTCATGAAAAAAAAAAAAAAAACTCCAAATTTTGTTCTCTTGTGCAGCATGAGGCCAGTATATGAGCAAAATATTATGCAGCAATGAATGATATATTGCAAGGCTGAGATGCTTTCATATCTGCATCTTCGAAATACCATTTCGTTGTCTCTATTGTTATAGAGACACACCTTTTTTGCAATGAAACCTATCACTTGAGCCTCTCTGATATTGCTTCCAGGAGTTCTTCCCAGAAAAGCCATGGGAATCTGCCCTGCTTCTTCATCGGGGTACCTGTTTCCAAGATAACATGCAACTTAAAGAAAGAGGTAAAACTGGTCCTAAATCATCCTAAAATTATGATTCTCTGTGCACCAGTTGCTCGTCATTTGATTTGATAAGCATCTAAAGCATATGTAAATCTGTAAGCTAGCAGTTAGCAGTCACTAGAATGCTACCAATATGAAAATTTAAGAAAGTCTTGTCTTTCTGCCTCACTTTATAAATCTTTTTCTCCACTAGTAGCATGCCTAGTAAACCCAAGAATTTGGGTCTGACTCTCATAAAAATCCCAACAGATCTTTCAAAAAACAGAAAAGAAAGGAAAAATTGCCTTGCGCATGAGTTGGGCATCCTGCAGTGACGCTATGATTGGTGCTAATCTGTGCACATAGCCTCGTTTCTACCTACAATGATAAATTTCTCTCATACAGGACATAAATTTGGGAGGTTATCGATATTTTTTAAAATATGAATGAAAAAGAAACACTAAAATGGCGCCCTTGATATTCAAGCTCTTTAGTCTTTAGACAGTCAAGTCCCCCATTTCAGCAATATTAATGCAAGTAAGAAGCTTTCTCCTAACAGATTTATCCTTAATCTGTTTGTGCGTACTCTGAAGTTAGATCACAGTGTTTTACTTCTACAAAAAAGTACTCAATATCATTTGGATGGTTTGTACGTAATTTGCTTGTGTTTGGATGGTAAGAAAATTCCTATATTTTGTAACCATAAACTTTCGCCTTGATAAAAAAAATAAAAAATAAAATAAAAAAATAAAGAGGAAAAAATAAAAAAAAGGAGCATCAATTTTCAGCAAAATACCCTTCTATTATGGTTCTCTGACCCGATTGAAGCCTTTTCTTTTCCTAGCGGCTCGATTTATTTGCATTCTTGTTTCACACATAAGGTATAAGTTGAGCACCCAATACAACTTATTCAAACGATCAGAAATTTGTTCAATGCTAGCTGCCTTCCTTACTTCAATGAAGTCTTGAACTTAATATGAGCTGTCTTGATGTGGTGTAATATTTTGGCAAAAGTATAGAAGCAACAGCATTGTGAGGCAAGTACGGAAATAACAAGGAATTATTATTCAGCAGAAACGGTAGTGATACTTCAAGACAAACACCAACTCAGCAACGGAAGAAGACACTGGACTGGTTCAGAGACTAGATGATCCTTTGGGATGATATATGGCAATATGATTATAAGCATCTAGAGTCAGAAAATCATCCAGTATTGGAGCAGTGCATTGCCGGGTGAAAATCTTGCAAGCCTCCTGGTACATTCCTTTCTTAAACTTCTCTTTGCCAACCTCTCTCTCAATCCTAGCCATCTCTTCTTCCACCACCCTTCCAAAGAGCTCCTTTGTCACTTTCACCCCAAGTCCATCTCCATTCAATTCCACTCCATATTTCAGCCACTGCCAGTTCTGAACCCTGCTAATCTCAGCAGTTGCAGCATCTTCCATGAGGTTGTAAAGCGGCACTGACCCTGATCCAGTGAGCCATGCTGCCAAATACTGTATTCCAACTCGAGTATTGAGCCGAAGACCATCCATGGTGCGCACTCCTCTAGGCCTTTGCAAGAGGTCTTCTTCAGTTAGGGTGGCCGAGTCTTCGCGCTTCATGGTTTGGATCTGGTTAGGGGCATTGCCCATGTTGTTGGTAAAGACTTCCGTGCAAGCTGGGATCAGTCCAGGGTGGGCTGCCCAGGTTCCATCGTGCCCTGCCTTCACTTCTCTTAGCTTGTCCTTTTTCACCAGATCCAATGCTGCCTCATTTGCTGCTGGATCATCCCTAATAGGAATTTGTGCTGCCTGTTCAAGAAAATAAAAAAGTTCCCAAATTTTACTGAGAGCTACATATAGTCCCAAACTGATAAATAGCTACAAATAGGAAAGTATTAGAAGTGTTAGATTCACAAAGAAGCTGTCTCTATTTTAGTAAAAGAAGTTTTAGAATCTGATGTATCAATGATCCATTTGACTGGGAACTAAGGATTGCATACCATGCCACCCATGGCATGGACACCGCGCATATGGCACGTCCTGATGAGGAGATCAGAATAGCTCCGCATGAAGTGTTGAGTCATGCCAACCTGAACCCTGTCCGGTAGCAGGCGATCCGGATGTGCCTGGAAGGTCTTGACATAGCTGAAGATGTAATCCCATCTTCCACAGTTCAAACCGACAGAGTGATCCCTTAGCTCATACAGAATTTCATCCATTTGAAAGACTGCTGGAAGCGTTTCGATCAGAACGGTGGCCCTGATGCTCCCTCCTTCTATCCTTGCCACCTTCTCTGCCCTCTCAAACACGCTGTTCCATATTTTCGCTTCCCTGCAATAAGAAAAGAGCTTAATTTCACTCTTCCACAATTTGTCTGACTCTGCTTTTGGACTAATTTTAAGAACAAGAAATGCAAGCATCGATTTTTTTCATCAACTTTTTACGTACCTAGAATTCTCCATCTTAGGAAGATAGAAGAAAGGCCCAAACCCAGCACCTTGGTTGCGGCGGAATGCTGCATGATTGTGGTAAAAGTAGAGGCCAAAGTCCACAAGGCAACCGGTAGCAGGTTCACCATCAATAAAGATGTGTGCCTCGGGCAAGTGCCAGCCTCGCGGGCGGACAAAGAGCTTGGCTGTCTGATCATTCAGCTTGTAAACCCTGTTTCTGGCCTTGTCATGAAAGGTTATACTCCCATCCACAGCATCCTTCAAGTTTACCTGCCCTCTCATGAGGTTCTCCCAACTTGGTGACAGTGCATCTTCAAAATCGGCCTATGAAATTAAACAACAAACCTTTATTCTCATTTTCCACTCAGTAAACTAACGTCAGATTTGATTACTATCTAAGACAGAAACTTCGTACAATGATAAGGTTTTTTTTTAACTTTATTCATTAATCTGCAGGACCCGACAACATATATCAGTGCATACATGTCATAATGAGAATTACAATCTCTGTTTTTCTCCAACTAATGATCAAATTTAGCTGTCTATATTCCCTACTCAACTGTGTTAGAATATAATTAAAATGATATCACAGCATGCATATGAATCCTGAGTTCAAACCCGACTCTACTTAAAATATTTCATATATGCTGAGACAAATGGGGGTTTAGCACTATTAACATTCTCGAGAGCAAACCGACAGACGTACCATGAAGACTTTTGCACCAGAGTTGAGTGCATTGATGATCATTTTCCTCTCCACAGGTCCTGTGATCTCCACCCTCCTATCAGCAACAGATGGTGGGACTGCAGCACACTTCCACTCTCCTTCCCTTATGTTCCTTGTGGCAGGATCAAACCCCGGCACCGCCCCCTCATTGTACCTCCTCTTAGCTTCCCTCCGACACTCCAATGCATACTTGATATGGCTTCGGAACTCACGCTGCAAATCCGCAACAAACTGCAAAGCATCCTTTGTCAGGATCTTCGCAAACTCTTCATCATAACGTCCCCTGATGTCCACTCCTTCCGGCACGTCATATCCCGAAACAATCTTCCTCGCCATGGGAGTGGGATTACCATATGTCCCCAAGTCCATCATCTTCTGTGCTTTTCTCTCAATAAAATTGAACTTTCTTTTGGTGGTGTGGAAATGCGAGAGGCTGGATAAACGTATATATAGAGAGAGGGAAAGTTTCTTTTTTAATCGGTGCCCAAAAAACAGAGATGCGGATAGCTATGTCTAACGCTATCGTTATGGGATTTTTTTAATTTTGGAGTGCATGGCTTTATGCGCGTAATGATGATCATGGATGACGCTATTATTCTGCATGATGGGCGTGGAGGATAAGGGAATCGCTTCGAGTGTTGTGCCGGCCTCGGGAGATGCAGCAGCGATCGGTGAGTCACTGGTAATAAATCAGAGAGTCTCACGGAGGATTTGAAGGATGATTTCAATTTCGAAGGATTGGCTGGAGTTGCTGCTAAACATTCGGATGAAGACTTGGTTGTAAAGATTAAGTCAAATATTCTGTGAATATTAGCATGTTATACTGATGTAAATGCTAGCATATTATACTGATTTGGGCAATTGAATTTAGATTACCTAAGATTTCCAAGGTTCTGTCTTTAGAATGTAAAAAACAACAAAAAATAAACAAGTTACAAGACATCAACATGTTTATTGTTAGAATATTATCAGTCGCAAGGGCAACTTTAATTAGGAAAGTTTTATTTGATTATTGTATATTAAATTTAAAAATTGTATTTAGATTTACAACTTTACCTACGCAAACAAACAACAATGCGCTTGTCAGTAGTTGAAAATGATAAATATTTCTCAATTTAAAATCTAAAGCTAAAATTAAAAAATATATATATATACTGATAAAATGAAGAGGCTGTTACTCAATACATATAATATGTACATAAAATTATATGAGAAAAAATATTTGCATTCGTGAATTGTGTAACTGTTACGTAATTATTTTGAAAAAAATGAATAAAATATGAGACTTACGTAAAAAAAATTATTTTTTAAAACGGTTACACAACGTTTATGTACCTCATGATGTGTAGAATTATTCAAACTATATATATATATATATGTATGTGTGTGTGTGTATAACACTACTCATTAAAATTTATCTATCATGTGGATGGTATGCCTGTCATCGACCTATAATTAGAAAAAAAATTCCCAATTGTGAAATTTGAATCACATAGGGTTGAAAGTAGAGGTGTAACTGGTCTGATTTTGAATAAAATTTATGATCGAACCGGTATGTATCGGTTTTGTATTGTTCAAAACCGATTATGCACCGGTTACCCTCCTAAATCGATTTTAAGATACTATATTATATATTATATAATATAGTATATTATAGTATAGTATATAATATTATAGTAATAATATATTGTAGTATATTATAATATATAATATAATGATATATTATAGTATATTATAATATATAGTGATATAGTATTAGTATAACTATTAATATGCATTATATAATATTAGTATAATTATTAATACAATAAACAAAATGATATAAGATTTTAAAATTTAATATTATATTAATTAATAATTTATCATATAATACAAAATTATTTTATATATAGTTATATATTATATATAAATATTATATACAATATAAAAAATTAATATATATATATAAATCGGTCTGGTCCGATTCGGTTTTAGAAAAAGAAAAATCAAAATCGGACCGATTTTGACCGATTTTAAAAAAATTAAATCGATACTAGACTGAACCAACCTCCCGACCAATTCTACTGGTTTGGTCCGGTCAATTCCGATTTACAAATTTATCGACCTAATTAAAAGCATGAAAGGTTGAATCAGAGATATGGGCTCGTGCTCGCTGGAGAACAACTTTGCATTCTCGCAATGTTTCAAGAGAGGGCCTAAAAAACTTAAGAGGGTAGTAGAATGGGCTATCTTTAGCCCAAAGTGGAGGCCTATTAGGGTTACTGTCGGAAGAATTTGGTCCACCAAATACAGCACCGCCTACCTAACGATTATATATCTCACCACACCACAAAAACGCGTCTTCAATTACGTGAAGAGCAGCCTTATGAATTTTGATTCTGAAGCTGTCGGTTTTCGATCGCCTTTTTTCTCTCCGATTGCTGTCGTCGTTACTGTGTTTCTATATTCTTTCTCTCACCGGTAAGGCCTTTATATACCTGTGAAATTCCTGAGGCGGCGGTACAAATTACAAGTACGATATTGATTTCTAGGGTTTCGTTCGTGATCTGATTCGTTAGCTCAAATCCCCGATTTTTGTCTGCCTATTCTGATATCTTCTATTGATTTTCACCTATTATTGATCATATTTGTATCAATTTTCATACACAATTTGTATTGTATTGACTCTTAGTCTGCTTTAAAAAATTGGATTTTCGGTTTTGGGGTTGGGGTCGTAGTTTAAAAGTAAATACAAGAAAGAAAAAAGAAAATTGACTCTCGATTTTGGGTGTTGTGGTTTGTATTCTGGATTTGTTGATCGGGGTTTGTGTTTCTTGTATTTTTGAGTTTTATTCTTGATTGAGAAGAGTTGTGGTTGTGAATCACATGGCGGCAGGGCGAGTCAATGTTTTCAGGAGAACGGACTTATATAAGCCCTCCGAAAGAGAGTATGACTATTACAGGAATGATTCTTGCGGTGTGGAATACAATAGGGCCTGTGATCGTGCTGCCAGACGTAAGAATGGGTACCATTATTCATCAAGAACTCGTGATTCGGGGTCTAGAAGAGACAGGTTTGGCGCTAGGACTGAAGACCGAAAATTGGATGAGTTCTCTATCGGTAATGAGCTCATGGCTCATAAAGATGGGGTGCGGATGCCTCCAGAGAAGAAGAGGAAGTTCTCTCCAATTGTATGGAATAGAGAAGACAAGGACGTGAGAATTTCATCTAAGAACAGAGTTGTCCCAGTTACTTATCCGTCCCCTCCTCGGCCATCCTCTCCCAGTTCCAATAGTGTCGCACTGGATGTTGATTCAGATGTCGGTATTTTAGAATGTGATGTCACAGGATGTGAGGTTTTGGGGTTGGAGAATTCAGCAGATAAGCCTATTGTGGCAGATCTGTTGGTAGATTGTTCTGGATTCAGTTCTCAAGCTGATTTGCCTCCTTTGGCGCCGTCAGAGAAATTTGGGGATGATGAATATGGAGAAGACAATATGGAAGAGGAAAAGGTTACTCAAGCACCGAATATTGCCATGTCGAGGTGGGCGTCTGACAGTGATTCTCCCTCAAGGTCGAGTCCTGAAAGTGGGGAGATTCGAGTAGGACTCTCAGGAGGTGGTAGGGCCAGGTCATCTGGATCGGAAGGAGAAGGTTCTGTTGCGGCACTTGTCACTGAAGATGCATTTGGTGAAAACGAATTTTTAGATTCTGATATGATCGATATTGATGAAAAGAGAGATGGCCATGACTATGTTAACCATTCTGACTCAGACTCGGAGGATGATGGTGGTTCCCATCAGATTAAAGAGCCCAGCTTGCTTAACCAAAGAAGCATAAACATGCTTCAGAGTTGCAGAAGTGTGTTTGAGTTTGAAAAACTTAACAAAATTAACGAAGGAACTTATGGTGTTGTGTATAAAGCCAAAGATAAGAAGACGGGGGAAATTGTGGCCTTGAAGAAGGTGAAGATGGGTGTAGAAAAGGAGGGTGGTTTCCCTATTTCATCTTTGCGGGAAATAAACATTCTCTTGTCTTTTAATCACCCTTCTGTAGTTGGTGTTAAAGAAGTTGTTATGGATGATCTTGATAATGTTTTCATGGTTATGGAGTACATGGAGTATGACCTCAAGGATCTCTTGGAGGTTATGAAACAGCCTTTTAGCATAAGTGAAGTTAAATGGTTGATGCTACAACTATTAGAAGGTGTCAAATATCTTCACGACAATTGGGTGCTTCATAGAGATTTGAAGACATCAAACCTTCTTGTGAGCAAGGAGGGTGAGTTGAAAATATGTGACTTTGGGTTGTCTCGCCAGTATGGCAGCCTGCTGAAGCCATATACACCTATTGTGGTCACCCTTTGGTACAGGTGAGCTCTGGCCATTTACTTTTTATTTGAGAACTGTTATCTCTCTCCTAATTTAATTTTTTTGCATGTCTCTCTGAAACTTGCATGGGTAACATACAGAATTGTGATGTGTCCCATTGACGAGTCTTGCATTCTAAGTCCAGGACTTCAGTTTGCCCATCTTTTTCCTCTCTGGGAGTGTTAGTTTAGTTTTCTAGATGAAATGTGTCATATCAAATAATTTTTTGATGTTTCACTCTGCAGAGCACCTGAACTACTGCTCGGTGGAAAACAGTACTCAACAGCTATTGATATGTGGTCAGTGGGATGTATAATGGCTGAATTGGTGGCAAAGGAACCACTTTTCAAAGGGAAAAATGAAATTGATCAGCTTGGCAAGGTTAAACTTGCTCCTTATTTGCTGCATCTTTTTGTTTTCTCCAGTATATGTTGTATGATTTATTTTTGGGTTGTCCAGTAATGCAGTTGGTTAAAATGTTACAGATTTTTCAAATTCTTGGTGCACCAAATGAGAAGATTTGGCCTGGACTAACAAAATTGCCAGGAGTTAGACCAAATTTAAAGCAACCGTAAGTCTCTCTCTTTTTAACCCTCCTGCTGTGGCTTTCCATTGCTTTTGCCGAACCTGCTCAGCTTGTGGAACTTTTCTACAGAACTATATGGATATCAGCATATTTGCGCTCCTGTAGTAGTAATTATTGAATTTGTTTCAGGCATAACCTATTGCGGACCAAGTTTCCTGCAAGATCCTTCACAGGATCGCCAGTTCTCTCTGAATTGGGATTTGACTTGTTGAACAGCCTTTTAGCATATGACCCGGAAAAGGTAAATTGTGTTTGCAAATTTTTGAAGTAGAATTTGATTCCACAACTTGGGGGGGTTTTATGCTCCTGAAACTTATGAAGACCTTCTTGTCTTTGCAGCGGATAACAGCGGAGGCTGCCCTAAAGCATGATTGGTTTCGTGAGGTTCCTCTTCCTCGATCTGATTTCAAGTGTAACTTTTCTGTCTGGCATGGCCAAGAGAGGTAGTATGGCAAGCTGGAAACCTAATAATACTTAAAAAGAGTGAAGTTCTCAGCTTTGTGCAATAGCTTCTTTTGCAAACTTTATATCCACCTTATTGTTCCTAATTGTTGGTCATCTTCAAGAATACCAGAGAGCAGGATCCTTTAGAAGAGCAGTGAGAAAGGAGTTTGTCTTGGTCAAGAGTAGTGGATTGATGCATAATGGTCTCTGGGAAGGTTTGGAATAACAACTAACCTTTTTGTTTTTGAATCTACATCCTTCCACCTCCCACAGTTTACATATGTCAGGGATACCTCATTGTAAATGATGAAGCCGAGGCATTAAATATTAATACAGTATTGCCTTCTATCATACTGCAGCTTCTTGTTCTTTTTAATACAGTATTTCCTCTTCTTTTTAATCATAATTTGTTAATGATATGACAATCAACTTCCTCTGTAGAGAATTTTTTTAATTTATTAGACAACTAAAGGAAGGATTTCTAGTATCTGGTATTTATTACAACCATTTAAAATTCCGGAATAAGTATTGTTATGTTCAGATGCAATTTTTGTATCCTCGTATCTTAAAAAATAAATAGTGAGTATATAGATAGAAAACATTTTATCAATTTTTTTGTACTCTGATTGATGGACGACTTTATGTGGTCTCTGGAGGTATCGGAGGGTTGCTTTGTTAGTTGTGACCTCGTGGATGTTGAAGACCCTGGACTAGTCAACACTCAGCCAAAGCAGCTATGTTTCTGTTTGCAATTCTGTACCTTGTGATTTTAATTTTGCAATCCCTGCGCATTTTGCATACTGTGTCCTGATAGGAGGACGTTGAGGTAAAATTTACCTGTGCATCCATTAAGTTTTTATTTTGGTACAGGTGCTATGTTTGAAGTATGTATATATTCAGCTGGCAAGTCTTTTTTTATTTTTTAAGTTGAATGTTCATTATGATGATAATTAGAACTGCTATGTCACTAGTTTTATTCAAAATTTTATAGGTTATAGATTGCTATACTAACGGAATTAAATTGGAAGGAAAAAATGTCAAGTTTTGCATCCTGCATTCTGTAATTTGTTGGCTCGTGATGATAACTATGATTTAATACCTTTATTATCATTATTATTATTCATATTGTTCCTTTCTTTCCACCTTTTCTTATTATTTTCAAATTTTGTTGGTACATATGAATTGAGTTGAATTATCACTTGCTGGGGGGGTGGCAAAGGTGTCTTCCACTTACGAAGGCAAGGCACTTTGCCATGCAACTTCATCCTTCGAGGCAGTTTTGCTGGTATGTTCAGGACTTGCTCTTGCAGGTTTTCTTATAGCATACTGTTTGTTTCTATTAAAACTGCGGTATCTACATATTGCTCATTGACAAAAAGCCTTTTTAAAAAATTCATGCCGTTTGGAGACCATAAGAAGTAAGTAATAAAGTATTCTTTATTCGTCTGAGGCATAATAAAGCGATGCGAAAGCTGTGTGATCACCTCGAAACTCTCTCTCTCTCTCTCTCTCTGTGGAGTAAGACATCTTCGAATATCTGAGAGTATCCAAATTTTAATATGTTGATGGTAAATTATTTTTTCTGAACTCTTCTCCCAGCAAATACAACTACAAAATAGACAATTCTGCTCGTGCAATCCCACTCTCTTTGGCTGTGTCACGGTATGTCCCAGGTTTCCTATCAAAACCACATGAGATGGGTTAAAGATGTTAACGATGATTATGATGATTGATGTAGGAGGTAAGGATTACAGGACCGACATTGCTGAAGGACATCATGTCCTAAAATTTCTCTGGAAACTCAAAATGGCGTAGATAACATGGAAATATTGTACATTCATTGATGGTAAGTAGGAAGATGGGTTTTCTTTCCTGTCCAAATTTTGATATCTCTGGAAATTGTGTGTGGTAGATAAGGTGGGATTGTTGTACAGCGGCTGTAGGGATAAAGATGAGTTGCGTGCGCACATTTTGTGAGTCCTGATTCATGAAATCTATATCCGGACTGGCACTCATTTCACTTTATATCTATTTTGGGCAGGTGCCCTCATTTCAGGGTTGACAAGAAGTTATTAGCTATTCATTACCTTTTGCTATTTTTCTACGAAAAATAATCAATAAAGAGGGCCGACAATGTACCATCAAAGTTCATTGTTTGTAAGCAACTTCTTGATGTATTATCAACTTGTTGCTGCAAAAGTGGAATTATTCAATGAATGAGACGACCGACCATATTACTCGAGTCACACTTTATTCTAAACGGTCAAAGATTACAACTCTAAAAGGTTTCTATATTGAAATGCTACGGACCGAAAGGCACCACTTGATGCTTTGTTGGAATTGTTAGTATTACATACATATTATTTTTGCGTTATATTTGTTAATTATGTTTATAACTCGATTTTAGAGTGTTTTGAACTCGACTTATTTTAATTAATATTTGTAAGAAACAAAAAAAATTGATAAAAGAAAACAAATTAAGATAGAAAAAAGAGAGTATTTCTATTTCAGGCCTTTAATATTCTAAACTATCCGATATTCGGTGACACGAACTCTCAAATTTTTTAAGCCTCAATTATTGAATTTATAACAATTTAATAAGTACAATGAATGATTATCAACACGGACGATGTTAGGGTTAATATTAAATGTAGACACTAGTATAAATGAGTTTTTATTATTATTTATTTTTAATCATTTTTTAAATATCATTAATCATTAAGAAAAAATAAAGAAAAATATAAATTCACTAGTAGTTTTTTCCTTAACCATTAATATATATATATATATGAGTAAAAATATTTGGTGGTCATATTTAATAGTCATGCTATCATTTTCCTTTTTAACTTATTATCAAATATTATTTTCCGCGGCTAAAAATGAAGGCGTCTTTTATCTATATACACTTTCTCCCCAATTCAACAAGGAAATTAAATCATAAATCGGTGCCTCTGCATTCCTCATTCCTTATGTGACTTGAACCATGTAAACGAGCTTTCTTTTAAAGAGCAGAAAACATGTATTCTTTAATGGGAATAATAAACGTATAAATGTATATTTCCTCTTGAGGAAATTGTAAGAAGATACTAGGAAATTACAGCCCACGACCAGTACACTAGCCCAAGAGAATTAGTACAAGAGAGAGGATGAATTCTGCGGAAATGATACAGAAAAAGACCTTCATGACTATGGAAAATAGAATCTGAATGTGAAATTGACTTCATCTCTGATTGTCTTACCACACAAAATTACTTCAGTAATATATGTTCTGTGTCTGTCAGTTACACCTAGCAGCAAATTCCAATACTATGTCAAACATCGATACCATTTGAAATCTCCAACAGAAGCAAATGGAATGCAAAGTGCGCAACGGTCATCCCGGCGGAATCTGTGTTAACAGTGTCATTTGGTAGTGAAAGTTATGGTCTTCCCGAGTACAAAAAGAACTAGTGAGAGCTCAATAAAGAAAATTGTATTTAGAAGTGCCCTATCAATTGTCCATCCGAATATGGTCACCCCCCCAAGGTTGGACTGCATATACATAACTGCAAAATCGAGCGAGATTGATTAAATATACCAAAATTTATAGCAGTAGTATTTCAATGTGTGGATGATACAGATTATGTCTGTGATGTGATCATCCTTTGCAAGGTAAATGACTTGTTGATCCCTAAAACATGTCTTAAAAATCTTGTCAACAGCAATCTTGGGCTTATCTGTGAGGAAGAGAGTAATTATAGGTCTCCTGAAGACTTGCAGAAAGTAGCTTGTTAATACCACTTGCATCAATTTTTAATGAACCTAGACTGTCCCAACCAAAAATAGCAAATAAAACCATGAATTATGAGGAGACTACCATGGAGAAAGGAAGTAAATGAAAGTAATAGTTAAGTGAGATTATAATCAGATCAATCTTCAACTGTAATAAGAAAATCTTAATAGATAATTTATGAAATAAAAAAAATGCTCTGCACAAAGTGTTTATAGACATACCAAGAGCTTGTCTCTTATGGTACAAGGACATGTTTGAAGCCAGTTGACTATTTGTGGGCACTGGGACATAATCGATCGATTCCATATCACTTTCTGAGTAATTTATAGGCAATGGACCTGCTGGAATAGCGGCTTCCATGCTTCTGCCATTATTTGAAATTCCCGTTTGAGATGCATTATCGGAGTTGCATGTAAGTAAAGCATGCCATCTGCTTGTAACTGATGCAAGACTTTGAGCTCTATGTGAAATCTTTGCAGCTGACTGCAGACAGATTAACATCCCAACCAGCTCAACAATAGAGCAGACCTACCACAGCCGTAATTAAGCAGAGTAAGAAGGAAGCTCAAGTGAGTTCTTGAAATATTACACAAAAGAGTGTAATTTATCACTTAGTTGTGGGGAAATGCTATAGTGCTTCTATGCCCATATATAAATTCAATGAGAAGACAAGAAAACCAGAAGAAAAGCCTCAGCTAAAATGATTGCTAGTATTGGATTTGGAGGTTTTCTAGTTCAGAATATTGTCAAGTAGGACTGATCCATCCACATAAGAGCCCCTCCCTCCTTTTACAAGTACCCTACCACATATGAACCTTTATAATCAATGACTATAATTGTTGGGAATTTGGACCTCCCAAATTCACCCCCCCTAGGATCTACCCTGTGCAGGAATAACAAGAAAAATAGAGAAATAATAACAACACAAGAAATTTACGTGGAAACTCCAAAACAGGAGAAAAACCACCAAACCCAGAGAAGAAAATTCACTATGTGAAAAATTGTTACAATTACACAATTTTTCTCCTCACCACACCTACAAAGCTACCCCACTAGTAAAACTTTAACTTTACACCTCTTCCCTTTTTACAAAAGGCTAATAGAGGAATTTAACTAAAGTCAAAAGTTACTAGATAAGCTTTTAACTGGTGCACTTAAACTAAGAGGCTAAGCCTCCTATTTATATTTGAAAACATATGCACTCATTTTTAAACCCACCGATGTGGGACTAAAAAAATACAAATGTCAACAATCTCCACCTTGTGATTTTGCTAGTCCCACAGCCAAGCTCCACCTCAATGAAAATCTTCATAGCTTTCGCTATCATGCTTCACCATAAAAGCATACCCACTTAGAATAAACCAATTCCAAGCATTTCACTTCGGCCCATGTCGAAAACAACCTTGCTGAAAATTATGGTGTAACTTCCCCGTTTGGCTTTTCTGGAAGTTCATCAGCCATCGACATGAATTTCCACCACACACTCTGCATCAATGCCAAACCAATGCCCGTGTGCAAACTTGTGGACCTGCTAACATTAACACATCCTCTATCATGACAACTTTGGGAATTAACAGCATGCCATGAGGATGTACACGTCTCTTTTAAAGATCAAAATCTTCTATGGAGAGAGACAGAATATTAGCATCATTTCCAGTATCTCCATTTACTGACTTGGAGCCACTTGCCGAACCAACTCCTGCTCTCGGACAATTTTTCTTGACGTGCCCAGATTGTCCACACTCCCAGCAGACTACTTTCTTCTTCATGGAGTTCTTCATCTTCCCATTTCCAGCTGCTACCATTACTAAGTTCTCAAGTGGAACATTATTTCCACTACTTAGTCTTCTCTCTTCAGAAAAGATTTTACTGATAACTTCTAAAAAAATTATTTTCTCCTTCCCATATATCAAAATAGGCTTATGTGCTCATAGGAAGGTGGAAGAGACCAGATGAGTCTTAAGGCCTGATCCTCATCATCAATGGCATTGTCGCTGAGCTAGAAGCTATTGGAGTTAAAATTGATGATGAGGATCAGGCCTTGAGACTCATCTAGTATTTTCTCCTTCCCATGTATCAAAATAGGCTTCATGTGCTCATAGGAAGGTGGAAGATACCAGATGAGTCTCAAGGCCTGATCCTCATCATCAATTTTAACTCCAATAGCTTCTAGCTCAGCGACAATGCCATTGAGAACGCTTAAATGATCTAAAATAGTTGTACCTTCACTCATCCGTAGTGTATGAAACTGCTCCTTCAGGCACACACGATTTGAGACGCCCTTCGTCTGATACAACTCTTCGAGTTTTTCCCAGAGTTCCTTTGCTGTAAATATTCCATGCACATTTGCAAGAACATTTTTGGCCAAGCACAGACGTATCGCACTTGCTGTTCTCAAATCCAGATCCTCCCAATCTTCATCGCTCATTTTAGATTTGCTCTTTTCACCAGTCGCACTAGTACCAGTGCTGACTTCAGGTGTTGGTCTGCCCTTCAATGCCTTGTGTAATCCTGATTGAATCAAGATATCCTTGACTTGTACTTGCCACAAGCCAAAATTGATTCTCCCATCAAATTTCTCCACCTCAAATTTGACAAGATTTGAAGGCATACTTCCTGATATTGTTTTGATGAATTTACTGTATAAATGAATAGTACCTCACTAAGTCAGTTCCCAGGAAAGATTGGAGGGTCACAATGGACACACTTAAAATTTCCAATCTCCTAAACAGAACCTCCTTAGACTGTACGTATCCACACTACCACACCAAAACTCCACCCCACAAAAAGAGTCTAGTGGCTCTGATACCAATTGTTGGGAATTTGGACCTCCCAAATTCACCCCCCTAGGATCTACCCTTTGCAGGAATAACAAGAAAAATAGAGAAATAATAACAACACAAGAAATTTACGTGGAAACTCCAAAACAGGAGAAAAACCACCAGACCCAGAGAAGAAAATTCACTATGTGAAAAATTGTTACAATCACACAATTTTTCTCCTCACCACACCTACAAAGCTACCCCACTAGTAAAACTTTAACTTTACACCTCTTCCCTTTTTACAAAAGGCTAATAGAGGAATTTAACTAAAGTCAAAAGTTACTAGATAAGCTTTCAACTGGTGCACTTAAACTAAGAGGCTAAGCCTCCTATTTATATTTGAAAACATATGCACTCATTTTTAAACCCACCGATGTGGGACTAAAAAAATACAAATGTCAACAATTCAGTCATGGGTACTTAGTTGGAGATGATGATATTGCCAAAGAGGAACAAAAAGCAAAACTTTGTCAGATGAAAGTGATTATGTAATGAAAGTAAGACAAATGCATGGCAGCAATTTTTTAAAATCAGATCTACAAACTATATATGAAAACTAAATTATGCTACAATCATGACACTCAAGCTTGAAAGAGCATATTTGATTCACCCTTACTGCAAAATTGCCGCCATTGGAGAAGTTGATAATTCCTTTATTTCCTGTGGTCTCTAATAGAGCCAGAAATTGACTAGCCGTCATGAATAAGAACTCCAGAAGAAGAAATACTCGGAACCTGTGGCTAATTTTGGATAGATGATGCTTGAGTCGAATGTGTTCCTCTATATAAAGAGAAACATCCAGATCGCTTTCTAAAAGCTTCCCATAGTTTTCGAAGTGTATTACTTGCAAGTTGCACACCAAATTGAAAAGAACTGTGCCTGATAGATAGATTATGGCTGAATAAGTCCACGATACCAGCAAGGCAAATAATGTAGCAATGGATTGCCACCATGAGTCATTGTGCACATAGACCATATGAATGACCTCACGAGCAGTCTTCAAAAGGAAGCATGGTAATAGCCACACTGCCAACAAGCGGAAGAAACCCTAAACAAGAAGAACTCTCAATACAACAACTCATTGGTGCAGCATAAGTTGAATACATAAGAAAAGGTCTGCCCCAAATATTAGTCTAAATCAACTACTCCCATTGATAAAGCTCACGGGACGTAGTTATGAGTGACACAACGAAAAGGTTTTTCTTTTTTCTTTTTTGGTTCAAAGAAGAGAAAGGGGAAAGTCGGAGATGAAAAATAAATCCTCTGTAAGAGCGATTCTCAGTCGAGTTCTACTGCAAGTAGACTAATTTCATTTAAGACCTTCTAGTCATTAATCAGTAAAGAGCGCGATTTTCATGAATTCCCTAATCGTGCAGGTTTAAACAATCTCAAGTGCAATAAACAAATCTAATCGCCATAAATAGATGTTTCCATTTATATGGGAAAGAACATCAAATTCTAATCAGCAGCTCAATTAGATGTATAAATTTGAAAGGCTCTTGGTTGTGTAGAACAAGAAAGAAAGAAAATCAATCTTTACTCAAAGCATCAATGGATTCAATGCCCCCCCCCCCCCCCCCCCCCCTTCCCAAAAAAAAAAAAAAAACATAAAAAGAAGGGGAAAAAAAGCAAGAACGAAAGAATCAAGTTGAAATATCAAAAGGGGAGATTTGGGTATTGCTCACGTTGATCTTCTGCAAGTATTCTTCGCGAAACTGTGCCATATTACCATGGTACCGATCGACAAACAGGAACTTTTTAACACCGTACTTGCGAAGGTTATGAGAAATGCATAATAGAGAAATAGCTGCAACTAGAGACTCAGAAACCAGAATCTCAATCTCAAAGCTTTTGATCTCATACTTCTCGCAATCAGAACAATAAGAACGCTCGATCAAAGCAAGACGAAGTGCAACACCCAAGAGAAGAAATGAAACCCACGAGAGGGTGAAGCTTATAAAAGAGAACTGGCAGAAGCCAAAGATTCTGAGAAAGGTTTCTAATCGGAGGAGGGAGTGGTCAAGTTGGGTGTCGTCTAGTACTTCTTCATGTTGGTGTGAGTCTACTCTAAGCGGGGTATGGACTGATTCGGCTGAAGAGGTTTCTGTTGGCTTGTGAGGAAGTGCCATGAAGTGAGGGAAATGTCTGTTGCAAACTGCAAAAATGCTTCTTTTTCACAAACTGAAAAGGCCGACGACGAGTTTAACAGAAGGGTATGGATTTCAAGAGAGAGAGAGAGAGAGAGTTGTTGGTGTGCATTGAAGGTGAAAGGGGGACAAAAAGCAGATTAGAGCCAAGAAGTCGTTGTAAAGCAACGTGGGAAGTGTTTTCATTACAGTTTGAAGAGGAGTACGAGGAACCAGATTAGGCTCCACACAGATACTTTGGATATCAGACCAATACTTAACAAATTAAAAATGTCTGGATATCTGATAAAAAGAAATTTACAAATTAATATGGTTTATTAGGATGCATCAGATCACAAAACTCTTTCAAAATCCAAGGCTACATCAAATTAGAAATGTGGCTCGTTGCTTAAGAAAATGTTTGAATCGAAATCTATCTTTTGTTAATCGTGCGAGCCTACCGAAACTATACAAGCTCATATTTCAATCGAAGAATTTCGTGTTATTTGAGTTGAAATCGGACACAGACAATAAAGAATCTCTTCTGAATTTCATCAATTGAAAATGACCGATTTGAGTGGATGGATGGTCGGCGGATTTCACGACTCCATTGAAACCTAACGGTCTCTGTTTTTGGCAAATTCCTGGTCTGTTTTCTGGGTACAAGTCCCACTTTATATTGGGACAAATTTATGTCAGGCTGAATTGAAATATTCATTTCGTAGGCAGGCCCTCTTGGATATGGAAAGGCAGCCCTCTTGGCTATGAAAGGCATCTAGAAAAAAAAAAAAGTGCGGTCTAAGCTATACGAGGAATGGTAGGTTTCCATCACATTTCAGGCCTTTATCATGGTTGGAATGGCAGGCAGTACTTGCAGACACTGTAAAAGTTGCAGAAGTTGGGAAACGCCTTCAACAAAGTAGGGTGCTATACGGCGACCGCTGTGGCCCCCGCCAGCTCCTTCTATGGTTTTTTTTTTTTAAATTATATATATATATATATATATATATATATATTTTTTAATACTTTTAAATATTTTTAAAAAATAAAAAATTCATAATATTATTAAAAAACATTTACTTAATCATTAAGTAATAATAATAATAATAATAATAATAATAATAAAATCCCAATAGTACACCGCCAATAGTACACCGGTAGGAAGAGTAGCATTTTTCAATAAAGTAACCATGATGGTTTCACATATGATCTCAATCCATCTCATTTGATCTCATTTTATTTTATCTCAAGATTCAAAAATCATTTAAATAAAAATATTTTTTATTTTTTCTATCTCATTTCATTTCATCTCAAGGTTTAAATATCATCATAATATAAAAACTTTTCAATTTTTAATTTTTAATTTTTTCATCTAATCATTACAACTTTCTTAAAATTTCAAACAAAACATAAAAAATAATTCAACTTTTTCAAATCTCGAAATAAAAATTATATTAAAAATTTATATCCTAACAATATTTTAACTTTATAATATTCTTATTCAATTTTTTCTCTCTCATTTTTCAAAATCAATTTATTTTAATACTATTTACAAATTATTTTATTAATATTTACAAAATTTTCATCTCAATTCAACCTACAAAGGAGGCCTAAAAACTTATTGGCAAAACTCACGAGTTAAAAATATTGTATATGACAAAAGTAGCGTACGAGTCATTATACATTAAATAGAATGCTTAAAAATAGTGTCAATATAAGTCTTGATTTTGATATGCTCCCCTTCCCTTTATTTCACAAACTTTGCTTGATGGAGAGAAAAACAAAAGAACTCTTCATACAGCATTTTAAAGCAACCCTAATCATTAAAAATCATAAAGTACATGTCTTTGAACTTCTTTTAAAATTTCAATAATATTTCAACATTAAATAATAAGAGAAGTACTACAGTTACAAACAGATCAGTAAACTTATGAACTGATATGGGTTCATATAATGCGTTAAATCTACTTTACAATACTTGTAACATCAAGCTACATTAATTTGTATATTTAAAAAATAAAGAGATTTCACAAAATTACTAAATATGTAAATTAATGTGGCTTGATGTTACACGTATTGTAAAGTAAATTTAACGTATGTATCAGTGGAATCTTTTTATTTTAAAGCATTTGAGCCAAATGCTAAAATTGATTAGTTATACTATTTTTATTTGATAACTTTAACTTAATTTGCATATATTACTTAATAAAATAACGGCGGAGAATAAGACTTCATACTTCCAAATTTATATATTATCAAAGATAATTGCCTAGCTAAGTGGATGTGAAGTGATCCCAAAACTTGGGAAAGAGCTCAACATGACAACATCATAGGAATTCCAAATTAACTGAGGATCAGTATCAGTCATCTGTCCCAAAAGATTGTTGAGTTATGAATAACAATCAATAGTAGACTAATTTGTTCCAAATGCATCCAATTATGAAGATTAGCTTCAATCTAGAATTGTAAGGGAACGAAGGTGAAGAGGCAAAAATTGACTAGAATTAGATGACTAAATGATAAGGTTTATCTTATCATTATTTGATTAAATTTGGATAAATGTAAAATAAGAGATGATTTTATCTTTAACAACATTGAGTTTATCTAGAAGTTTATAAGGTTGTTTAGATAAGTCAGTTACGTGAATTTTGAATCTATAAAAACTGAACACAGATAAATCACTGCAGACGAGAGTTATCGCAAAATGTCAGCAATTTGTCAGGAGACGTTCTGGCGACAGATTCTATCCATCAGCAGAATCCTAGTTCAACTGGAACTTTTTCTAACTTGTTTATTTAAGAGATCCTATTGGTTAGGATCTGTAGAGATTTAGATCTGCATATTTTCTAAAACACTTTATAGTGCATATTTTGGTGAGAAAATTCCTTAGTGAATTTTCATATTTGTTATCTCTCATTGTGTGTGATCGTGTTTCAAGTGTGAAGGATCATTGATTGGATTTCAGCCACTGGAGTTCTAAGAGGGAAGTCAATAGCTGGAATATCGCCAGAAGTTCTAGCTGCTACTACGGTAGAAGACAAATGGGTCATTTGTCTGGACAAGTAAGAGAGTCAAGTTACAAAAGTTTTGTAATTGAGAATTACTTATAATTGATTTTTAAATAATAAGAATGACTTTTCTGGATTTAGCTGCCCCGTAGGGTTTTACCTCTAAAGAGTTTTTTAAAAAGTTTCTCTTCGTAACCAATCGTTGTGTCTTGCAAATTTGATTATTTATTTTAAATATTTGATTCGTTATATAATCTTGATAATTGAGATCTAATAAATTTGTTCAAAAAAATTAGTAGACAATTTCGTGGTCCACATGGGTACTTTGGGAATGACATATGCAATCACCCATATTCTCCTCTCCAAAATCTTCTCATGACAAAGCCTCTCGCTAAACTCAACTGCAAGCCATAGCCATTATATTCTTTTCGCATCACTTGTTAAGGCCATGCTTCCGAGCGGTTTGGTACACTAATCCATCATGGTAAGGTTTTGATTTTATTCAAATACATCTCTCTCCTCTAGTTCTAGGGTTCGGAACCTACATATATGAAGATTGAGATTTTGATTGTTGTTTGGATGTTGGGGCCGGAATATCTTAAAATCTGAAATATATGTTCATATGAAATTATTTTACGTATGTATTGAGGACGATTTTTGAGTAGATTCTTGGCTTTTGTCATTCGGTTTTCATGGAATGCCCACTAAGTGTTTGTTTCTTTGTCTCAACCAAGTTGTCTCAATCATTTGCTCATTATTTACCATACATTCATGCTCATACATCATGTGCATTTAATCCATGAAAAATTGAGACACATGAGAGTTGTTCATCATATTTTTTTTAGTGTTTTCATCTTGGTACATAAAAGTGATTTTTAACCTATTTTGTGTCTTGTCAGATTAGAGACAAAAATGGGGAGTATTGGAAAAGCAAATTAGAATATTTTGATATTATGAAATTTAGAGGGAGTTTGAGTAAGTAGGAGTTTAATGAATTTGCTGAAAATAAAAAGAGGGAGCAGCAAAATATTGAGGGGGAGAACTAAGTATTGAACATGGTTATTGATAATGACTAGAACACTCTTTTTGTAGGTTTACATTACGTCTAACCATTGATTATTATTGAGACTAATTTCAAAGAATGTTCTATGTCATTTCTTCTCATTACTGTATTAAAATTTTTTTCATGAGATCTTGGTCTGTTGGTTGTTTTTGTCTTAGGTATACACTACATTCATCAAGTTGATTTTGTCACCAATCCACCAAAGGGGGAGATTGTAGAGGCAAAAATTGGTTAGGATTAAATGACTAAATGATAAGGTTTATCTTATCATTATTTGATTAAATTTGAATGAATGTAAAATAAGAGATGACTTTATCTTTAACAACATTGAGTTTATCTATAAGTTTATAAGGTTGTTTAGATAAGTCAGTTACATGAATTTCGAATCCATAAGAGTCTGCAATTATCAAGACCAACTGAATACAGATAAATCACTGCAGGCAAGAGTTATTACAAAATGTCAGCAATTCGTCAGGAGACATTCTCGCGACAGATTCTATCCATAAGCAGAATCCTAGTTTAACTGGAACTCTTTCTAACTTGTTTATTTAAGAGATCCTATTGGTCAGGATATGTGGAGATTCAGATCTGCATATTTTCTAAAGCACTTTCTAGTGCATATTTTGGTGAGAAAATTCCTTAGTGAATTTTCATATTTGTGATATCTCATTATGTGTGATCGTGCTTCAAGTGTGAATAATCATTGATTGGATTTCAGCAACTGGAGTTCCAGGAGGGAAGTCAATAGTTTGAAGATTGTCAGAGGTTCTAACTGCTACTGCGGTAGAAGACAAATGAGTCATTTGTCTGGACAAGTAAGAGAGTCAAATTACAAAGGTTTTGTAATTGAGAATTACTTGTAATTGATTTTTAAACAATAAGATTGACTTTCCTAGGTTTGGCTGCCTCGTAGGGTTTTACCTTTAAAGAGTTTTTTAAAGAGTTTCTCTTCGTAACCAATCATTGTGTCTTACAAGTTTGATTATTTATTTTAAATATTTGATTTATTATATAATCTTGATAATTGAGAGATCTAATAAATTTGTTCAAAAAAATTGGTAAACAATTTCATGGTCCACATGGGTACTTTGGGAATTTCAGAAGGTATTAAGAACTAGGAGAGACAATCTATCAAAATCAAATTCATTTTTTGTCAGTCTATGTGAGAAAAGAATGACTTTGTGTCATCGATATAGCGCAGGTTGCGGCTCAGAAACTCATGGTATGATGAAAATGAGCAGAAGCGACACCTAAAAGATCATACTCAGATCGATCATGGAAGAACCCTAGAATGGAGAGAAGATAAATGAAGGCCTCGGAGCTATGGTATCACAGAAAGGCAGAAGAGAATATAGAGAATAAGAATGAATTTGTACAATAGGAAACCATGATATAAATCATATATAGACAGTGTTAATTGTTAGTGCAATATAAGGAGAGTATTGCAATACAAAGATAATAGTACAACAGAACAAAATAATGAATATGGACGATCGATCGTGGGTGGACTAGGGTATGAAAAGTGCTACAGTCAAAAGAGATCCCACAAACAGACGTGGCTTGACGTGGATCTGTTTTGTTAGGATCTTTTTGTGGCTATAGTACTTCTCGTTTGGAAAACGAGGATCCATGCTAACACTCTGTCAGATGAGGCTAGTTGAATTGCCTACTTCTTTTACCATAGCCCCTTCAACTATATATGTGTGTGTGTGTATATATATATATATATATATATATATTGTTTTGAGTATATATTGAATGATCATAGTCTGGAGGAACCAAGAGAAAGAGCACGAGTGACCAGTTCCCTCCTCAATATCTTTCCCGCAGGAGATTTTGGAATGAAGTTGATAAAAGAGACGCGTCGGACCTTCTTGTACGGTGCAACCTGCAAACAGAAGTGCATGCACCAGGCCAGGTCTGATCAATTAGTAAGAACACCAACAATATTGTGCAACTTGTGCCTGCTAATGATCCTGTATACACTAATTAAATGATGAAAAAAAAAATTAAAAAAAAAAATGTTGAAACATATATATACAAGGGAGGATGCTTGGAAGAATGTGATAAATTTAGCCAGGTAATTAAGAGATATGTCTTTGTCTTTATCCTATCAAGATTTGGTGGGAAAAGAATCAATCAAGAGGTCAAAAACTTATGATCTCTCATTTAAACAGCTAAGAATATCATGAAATCTATAGATCCAAATCACCCAATGTCACCATTTGATGTCCAAAATTACGGGTACATTCCAATTAAATTAGGCTTTGAATTTCATCATGAGTTGTCTCTATTGAATTATCTAGAAGGAAGGTCACCTGTTTTGCAATGAAACCTATAACTTGAGCCTCTCCGATATTGCTTCCAGGATTTCTTACCACAAAAGCCATGGGAATCTGCCCTGCTTCTTCGTCAGGGTACCTGCTTCCAAGGCCCAAAAACATGTTAAGCCGTCCTAAATCTTTCAAAAAAGCCGACCCCTGGCAACAGTTTCTCGTCAATAGACAAGCATGAAAAAAATATGCAAATCTCTAAGCTAGTGCAGATAACAGTCACTAGAAGGCTACAAATACGAAAAATTAATCAACTTTTATATCTTTCTCATATGGAAAAAGATGCCAAGCAATACAACTATATAATATACAACAAGACACTTACGGAATCACAGCAGCATCTGCAATTTCAGGATGTGATAGAAGTAAATGTTCCAACTCAGCTGGGGCAACCTACAAAATAAATGGAGTGATTGAGATGACACTGCCTACTATAACAACTAATGTTATTTTGTTTGAACTTTGAAGGCTATCTCCAGATCAATCACCTGATACGCTTTGTATTTTATCAGTTCCTTTAATCTGTCAACAATGTAGAGAAATCCCTCTGAATCGAAATAACAAAGATCCCCAGTCTTCAACCACCCTTCTGAATCCAATGTTTCAGCAGTTGCCTTGTCATCACCAACATAACCTGCGTACACACACTCCATGATTCTGTTCATCAAACAAAGCCATTATCTTGTTTAATGACATATAAAACACAGCAATTGTCACTTAAAAGCTCGCCTTATCAATTAATGTCAAAAAAAAAAAAAAAAAATTGGAATAACTCAGTAAACGAGCGTCACCATTCATAACTGTTGGCCCTCGTAACCAGAGCTCCCCTTTCTGGCCAGGAGGTAAAGCCTCTCCAGTAACAGGATCAACTATCTTGGCTTCCATATTTTCAGATAGGCGACCCACTGAACCATGCCGACGGGACTCCTCCGGTGTCACCATTACGGCCCCCCCTCCTCCACTCTCCGTCAAACCGTATCCCTGACATAAAACAAGAAGAAAAAGTCTACCTTTGACGAGATCTTTGAAATGTAATGTTCACCAACATTTATTGAGAGCCAGCCATCTGAACATAAACAAATAATAGTCGGCAAAGAGTTCTTTTACACGATGATTGTAATTCTACTTACTCCATAAATTAAAGCCTCCATTAACCTAAACCTTCATATAAATATATATATATTTCCCAAAATCTTAATCATCCAATTAAAAATAGTTTAGAACAACGACATATAATTGCTAATACTTTAGAAAGGAAAATACTTCCGTAAAGAATTATACATGACTAAATGCTCAAATTGATATAGTTTGGTATGGTGTATTAAATTATAAAATTATTTTTATTATAAAGTAAATCTAATAAATTTTAAAAGTTTTCGTCAATTTATAAGTTTATTTTATTTTGTAACAGTTATCTTCGAATAATAGTTAAAATTTGTTAGATAAGTGTGTGGAGATTCACCGACGTACACAAAGAGACAACACTCACCTGAATAATCGTCACGTTGGGGAACTTATCCGCGAAGCGCTCGGTGACCTCCTTTCCGAGTGGTGCGCCGGAGGATCCTAGCAGCTGGAGCGAGCTCAGATCGTACTTGTTGACGAGGTCAGACTTGGCCAGCGCCACCACAAGCGAAGGCGTAACCGGTATAAAGTTGACCCTATACTTCTCCACAGCACTCAACATGCCCTCCAAATCGAACCTGCTCATCAGAACCAGCGTCTCTCCGCTCGCCACTGCCCTCGCGAGCATCATAAACCCGTATATGTGAAAAAGGGGCACTGTGAGCAAACAAACCTGGTGTGGCTGCAGTATCTCAGTCTGAATTTGAGTCTGATTCCGATCCTTCTCCAGCAGGAGCTGTCGAGACTTCGCTAATTGGGCGATCAAGTTCCGGTGAGTTAGCAACACACCTTTGACCCTCCCGGTCGTTCCCGAGGAGTACAGAATGGCCGCCGAGTTTGACTGACTCACTTGGACTCGCTGGACTCGGTCAGTGCCATTATGACTTCCGTTAATCATTGAGAGAAACTCGGGGGAGTCGAGGAGTATGGTACCTAGAGGAAGACTGGGGAGTTTGTGGGAAGTAGAAGAGGTGGCGAAGGCGATGACAGGGTTACAGAGTCGGACCTGGTAAGAGATTTCAGAGTCGGAACCGAGTGGATTAGAGGGTGAAATGGTGACCCCTAAGGCCAAGAGAGCGAAATAGAGAACCGGAACGTGGAGGGAGGGAGGGACGAGAATGAACGCAACGTGGCCTTTGGACAGAGAGGTTGAGCTTCGGAGAGAGGTCGCAAGGGAGTGGATTTGGGACAGGAACAGGGAGTATGATACATGGACTCCGGTGGAGAATTCTACGAGGAAGGTGGTAGTAGAGTTGGAAGCAGGGGATTGGAGGAGGAGTTCAGAGAGGATGAAGTCGGCGATGGAGAGCGGTTGGGAGAGAGGAGGGAGTGGGACCCGGGGGCGCAGGCTTTGAAAGGTCTTAGTTTTATGGCAGAAGCCGCTGTTGGGGTCGACGGGAGTGCTGGGATTTGTTTGGACGTCGGCCATGGAATGTACTGGTGGCGGCGGCGTCGGAGATTGGAGAGCATTTCTGCAGGTAGCTCGGATATATATAGAAGAAGAAAGATGAGGTAGTTTAACGTTTGAGTGTGACCGTTGGTTCGAAGTGTCAGACTGTTATAATTAAACGTTTGACCACTAACATAGTTATAATGATATCTTTTACATTTATTTATTTAGAACTCTTACATTGATATCTTTTCTCTTTATAGGAAAAAGAAAATAAAAAAAAATGTGAATATAAGCATCACGGATGAGTCACGACTAACGCATATATACACGGAATATTAAAAATAAGAGTAATGTACGTTTTTAATATACTATCACGAGATTGTAAATACTATTTGGCAAATACTCATGAAGAGTTATTGAGCATGTATATAATATGGAGATATGATATTTGCCGTCGTGGTTGTGCAAGCGGCGTGCAGTCGCTTTGAAAAAAGTGAATTAATATGGGACGTACATGAAAAAAAAAATATTTTTATAATTTTTTTTATTCATTTCATACAACCGTTTACCTCCCGCTTGCATGTGCCGACTGCATGTAGCAGTTCCGTATAATATGTATATGTCACGAAAAAAAATGATAGAGATAATTGCTTTTTTTTCCTTCAATTTATATCGTATTTCCCATTATATTTCAATAATTAATAAGTTTATAATCCCATTTCACAAATTATTATGTCTCTTTCTCTTATCAACCATATATAAAAATAAGAAAAATGTTTTAACTATAAAAAGATTAGTAAATTCATAAATTAACGTGATTAGATATTGTATGTTAGATTGTAAAAGTACCTTTATTATAAAATAGATTTAACATATCATATAAAATCATATCATTTTATAGATATGACGGTAGTAATACTAAAAATATAGAAAAATGATATTTACAATTGTGGAGTGTGCAAGTATCGTGTAAGCTCTTTGAAAAAAGTAAGTATATACGGAATTTATTTTTTAATTACGGATCTCATTTTTTTTAAAAAAAAATTATATAGTATTTGCGCACTCTACAACGATATGTAGTATTACTCAAAAAAATAATATTCGTCGTGACAGGGGTTGGCTGGTCATGTCGGATGTTATAATTATGAGTTTCTTTGATCTTAATCTCACAAACTCAGATGCCAAGAATTGTAATGAATCTTGTAAGGAACTTTGAAAACAATATAAAATCAATGCATAGAATACAAAGAATTTACGTGGTTCGATTCTAATGATCTACATTCACGGTAGCAACAGTCAAGAGATTTGAATATGCACTTGACTTGTTCAATCAAATTTGAATCTTTACATGCAATGAGCATGTTTTCTACATACAACAGTAGATATACTAAACCTTCCCCAAATTGCTTGTAATGCACACATCTATCATACCCACTTCTCTTGAAACCATGTTCAACAATGTGTGAATTAGATCTTTTGTACCACTACCTCAGTGATTGTTTAAGTCCATATAAAGATTTCTTGAGTAAACACATTTGATTTCTATTGAATTCATTAGTAAACCCTTCTGGTGGTTGGATCTATATTACCTGATCGAGTTCTCCATGTAAGAAAGTTGTTTTTACATCCAATTGTTCCAAGTGTAGATCTTCATAGGTAGTGTAAGATAATAGTAGTCTTATGGAGCTCTATTTTACAACTGGAGAAAAGATTTCATCGTAATCTATCTCTTCTCTCTGAGTGAACCCCTTAGCTACCAATATTGCCTTATATCGTAGACCCTAACCTCTGGAATGCTTTCCTTTCTTTTGTAGATCTATTTGGATCCAACCAGTTTTGATTTCTCTGCTTTAGAAACCAATTTCCAAGTTTTATTCTTATTAAGAGACTCCATTTCCTCATGCATGACTAATTTTCACTTATGAGCCTCTTTGTTTGCCATAGCTTCTTTATAAGACCTTGGTTCCATGTCAATAACCTCTTCTGCAACAGTTAGTGCAAAAGCAGTTAACTTTGCTTGACCATACCTCTAAGGAGGTCTAATTACCCTCTTTTGTCTGTCCCTTACCAGATTATAGGAATTAACTCCACCTTGATTTCGGTCCTTTAAGCTTGTTTACTCAGTTTTTCCAACTTGATCATCCAATTGAATTGGTGAGGTTTTTGTTTGCTCCACCTCAAGTTGTATCTTATCTAAGGTAGGATTCTGTGTTGATTTAGTTTTCCTTGCTTGTACTCGAGCCATTTGCTATTCATTGAAGGTCACATCCCTACTGATTATACACTTTTGTTTCCCAGGTTCGTCAACCCATAACTTGTAACCTTTGACTCCTTCAGGATATCACACAAAAATGCACTTGAGTACTCTAGGTTCTAGCTTCTCTATTTTTTATGTGCATAAGCCGCACATCCAAACACTCTCAAGTACTCATACTTTAAAGGTTTTCCAGACCACATTTCTTGTGGGGTTTTGAAGCCAACTGCTGTTGAGGGACTTCTATTTATTAAATGTATAGTTGTAGCAATAGCTGTAGGCCAAAATATTTTTGGTAAGCTTGAGTTTGATAACATGCACCTTACCCTCTCCAAAATAGTCCTATTCATCCTCTCAGCTAGACCATTTTGTTGAGGGGTTTCCCTCACTATTTTGTGCCTTGTCATTCCCTCTTTTTGACAGAAAGTGTTAAACTCATTTGATAAGAAATTCTAACCCATTGTCTATTTTGAGTTTCTTCACCTTCCTTCTTACCTGGTTTTCAACTAAAGTTTTCCATTCCTTGAACTTAACAAATGTATCAATCTTATTTTTAAGGATGTAAATCCATACCTATCTCAAATGGTCATCTATGATGGATAAGAAGTAGTTTCCTCCACCATGAGAACTAACCTTTGCAAGTCCCACAAGTCTGAATGAATATAATCCAGAATCTGTTTAGTTTGATGAACTGTAGATTTAAAACTGACCCTTGTTAATTTTCCAAGTATGCAGTCTTCACAAAATGATAGTTCTCCCAGAGTTTGCTCACCTGATAGGCCTTGTTTCTAAAGCTCTTGAAGACCTCTTAGATTGACATGCCCCAATCTCCCGTGCCATAACACAACCTTGTCTTCCATTCTGATATGGACAAATGATGCCTCATCAATAATTGTTTTCCCTACCAGTGTATAGAGGCCATTTTTAGTGATACCTTTCATTACTGTCAGAGAGCCCTTTGCCACCTTAAACACTCCAAATTCTGACTTGAAAGTGCACCCAAATTTATCAAGCATTCCAAGAGAAATTAAATTTCTCTTCAGTTATAGTATGTACCTCACCTCCTTTAGAAGTCTTTCCAAACCATCATGCAATTTTAATCTGACTGACTCTATTCCCAGAATTTTATAGGACTTGTTGTTACCAAGTATCACATGCCCTCTATCTAAGTCAGTGAAGGTTTCAAACCATGGCTTCAAGGGGCACATGTGGAATGAGCACCCTGAGTCTAGAATCCATTCCTTTCCTGAATCTAGCTCAGAAACATTCAACATTTCAGCACTATCATATCCATCTAATACAACAACAACATTCCCTTTCTTCTTAGATTTATTGCCAGAATTTTGTTTCCTCTCAGGACAATCCATTTTAAAATGTCCCTCTTTGTGGCATACAAAACATTTTAATTGTTTTCCCTTTGATTTTGATCTTGCCTTGTTATTCTTTCCCTTATGAATTTATTTTTCTGATCTACCCCTTACTGTCAGACCTTCCCCAACCTTGTTTTGCAATTCTCTTGAGTGCAAGATAGACTACACTTCATCTAAGGTCAAGCTTTATCTACCATACATCATGGTTTCTTTAAGATTTGCATATGAAGTATCTAAAGAACTTAATAGTAGAATTGGTTCCGCTTGGCCACTGAGAATTCTCAAATAAGAATTTTGAGTTTTAAGATAAAATATTAAAATATTATATTTTAATATTATTATTGTTTTGGGATTTGAAAAAGTTAAGAAAAAGTTGAGAAGTTTAATATATTTTATATGGGGATTTAGGAAAGTTGTAATAATGAGTTGAGAATTTTGTGTTTAAGATGAAAATTTTGTGTGGCCAAGCACAACGTTAATCCTCATCATCAATTTTAATGTCTATGTTTGCAAGATCCAAGAAGATATTGTTAAATTCATCAAGATGTTCTTCCATACACATACCTGGGGTCATTTTGAAGGTGTAGAGTTTGGTCTTCTTATGAAGTTGATTTGCCAAAGATTTGATCATGTAGAGGCTTTCCAATTTTAGCCAAACCTCTCAAGACTTTGTCACCGAGGGAAATGATTAGTGCTATGAGCCTTCTACAAGATCTCGAATTCTTCTTTGTCAGACAAAGAACTCATGTTCTTTTCACCAAGAAGTGCATCTTGAAGATCTTGTTGAACCAAAAGTGCTCTTATCTTGATCCTCCATAACCCAAAATCATTTTTTCCATTGAACTTCTCTACATTGAACTTGGCAGTTCTCATCTAAACCTGGCTCTGATACCACTTGTTATAATTATGAGTTTCTTTGATCTTAATCTCACCAACTTAGATGTCAACAATTGTAAAGAATCTTGTAAGGAACTTTAATAACAATATAAAATCAATGCACAAAACACAAATAATTTAGTGTGGTTCGATCCTAGTGATCTACATCCACGGCAATAATAGTCAAGAGATTTTTTTTTATTGATGATCAATGTATAATCTTGAGATTACAAGAACATTCTCTCATGCACACCTCTCTGATTTTTGGAGCTTATCATACAAGAATATTCTCTATGTTTTCTCTCAATTATTCAACTCAGTATCTCATTCCTCGAGTACCAGTGAAGTCCTCTATTTATATAATACAAAACTGATTAAAAGAATAAGATTCTGTTCCACCAGCATGTTAATACCCAAGACTTCCCACATGTGCAGCCATATGCTCCCATGTGCTTTATTCTACTTTCGGTTTGGTATCTTAATAATTTTGAAATGAAAGAATAAAATATTTTGAGATTTAAAAAAATTAAAAAAATAATTATTTATTATATTTTATATATAAATTTAAGAAAATTATAACGATGAAATGAAAATTTTGTGATTGAGATAAGAATTTTGAGATTTATTGTGGCTGAAACCGGAGAACCTTCTATTATTGTGTAACATGGTGGGCCATGTGTTGAGCGTGATTTGGATCTTATCGTGTCATTGGGTAGCAAAGGACATTAATAGTAGAAAATTATAAAAATAATTCTTAGTTGGATTATGATATGTCCATATTAAAGATTGTAATCTTTTGATCTAATTTATATTAAATCTACACGTGTCGAAGGTCCAACAACAGGTCACCCTCTTTATTAAATAAAATACTCCTCCTAATTAAGAATGTCCATGTTTTACTGTAGTAAAACTCTACTCCGACAAAGGATGTCCTACAATTTTTTTTGTACCGAATTATTTTTTATTTTATTTTATTTATTTAATAATTAAAGAAATATTTTTTAATAAGTTTGTAAATTATTTTACTTATAAAAATATTTAAAGGAGTTTAAAAAATATTAAAAAAAAAAAGTGACAAGAAAACCTTGGTAGACTATTCGGCGGCGCTAGCACCACCCTTTACATTAAAAGCTTGTTGTACAGGTGACATTGGTAACAAAGCTTGTACGGGTTTCTTATTTAAGAGGTCGCTAAAGATCTATGAAGAATTAATCGTACTTAATTATTAAGGATGACGGATTAATAGTTGTTTGAGTTACACCCAAATAGTCATTTAATTATCAAGAATAATTCTATATATTATCTTGAAGTATGTGAATATCGCGTAATCGTTTTGAAAAAAAAAAAAGAGATTCACTATTAAAAAATTAATTTTTTCATGTGAATCTTATATTTTATTTATTTTTTTCAAAACGATTACGCGATAGTTGTACAATTCACAATTACAAATATATTTTCTCAATTATCAATATCAACTGTCATTGAATTCTTTAATAGCAATGGGGTCTGAGCTTGATAGAGCACCTACAGCTTCTTCCTGGAAAGTATTACATAATAAGCTAATACTAATAGATATATATATATATATATATATACTATGTGAAAGTATCATGCAATGGACGTTTGTTTAGTTTATATTTAATTTTTTTGATTAAGAATTAATTTTTTATTAATAAAGATGTAATATTTTTAGTTAATTAAATAACTAATGATGTAATGTTTATGTAATTGATAAATGATTACACATTGTGATATATTAAAAAAGAAGAGCATTAATAGAATCTATAGCATGGACCTACAAATAAATATCGCTTATAGTTTTATGAAATATGTTTTGAGATAATTTTGATTCTAAGATGATGATCTAGCATTTTCCTCATTTTGCACTGCTTCAATAGAGAGGACATTAAAATGCCTATATGTTTTTCCTTCAGTTTCTCTGGATCTACATAAACTTGAATCTTCCAAATTTTTTTTGATAATTTCTCCGGAACGCTTTTAACATATGGTTGATTTTCCTACAAAATAAATTTTGAATAGTTTTACATAATGAATAAAAAACCCAATTTTTTTTTAATTAACTCATTATAACAAAACTCAACTTTTGAAGAAAAATTTAAGAGATACCTCTCCAGCATGTTTCATCAATTCAACTACTGAACAACCAAGTGTTTGTTCTGCTACTTCACCAAACATAGTAGCAACTAGCTTCCAGTATTATCGTCCAGTTCAACATATGCCCTAACACTTTAAATGCATTAAATATATTAATTTGAATTTGAATAGTGTTAAATTCTAAATTAAATTAGTCATCAATTTTAAATTAAAATTATAAGATATATATCGTGGTTTGCAGACCCCTTGGCTTTTGCAATATATGCAAACGAAACTTTCATTATATTTATATCCAGTTCCTTTATTACAGCCAACACATGACATGTAATAAAATAATTGGACAAAGTCAATCAGATTTATCTTCGCCTTTATCCAAAATTTTTCTTTCTACATTAAATCATAATCAATTTTTAGAATGAATGTTTGTATAAATATTTTAATTTATTACTAATAAAATAATATTTACTAATAAAATAATATTTACCGCTATGGGTTGCAAACCCTTAATCAACTCTACGATATCGCAATTCTTCACAATTTCCCGAATACCAACAGATGACAGTGGTGCAGATGGATATGTCAAGGATCTTGCAATGATACTTTTAATTATCAAATCATTATTCTCTGCCCTTAAAATTCAGAAAAGAATAATAATGTAAGGAAATGAAATATACAGGTAAATTACATAAATCACATAATTAACTCTAATATAAATACATTAATAAGTAATTGTCAATTTGCGAGAATTACCATTGCTTCATTACAGCTGCCTTAAGAAAAAGGGGATTGATTATAAAGGTACTTGATGGACGTGATGAAAGAGACAATCCTTTGTTGAAATTGAGAACAATATTAGTGCAAGTATATACAATATAGAAAAATATTTAAGCTGTTTTATCTGATATTTTCTGATATTCATCTTGGACAAATCGACCCCACATAGTTAAACATATGAGGTTCTACCTACAAAATTGAAATAATTAAAAGAATTAATAAAATATTTCTAAATAAATATTGGAATTCAATTTTAAAAGAAATGAGAAGTTATAAGAATTTTTTACCTTTCATCAATAACATATATCTCTTGGATTGTTTCTGGTCAAAATACTGTTGTTACCTCTTTAGTTGGCTTAATTTTGATTTTAGTTGGCTTAATTTTGATTGCAACAGCTAAAATATCTAAATATTTAAATATGAAATGTTAATTTATTGATAATTAATTTATAATAAAATTTAAATTAAATTACCTATTTCTCCCTCTAAGTCCTTGATTGCTGCCTACACTCGATTTCCCTGGACCAACAATAAAAATAATTGTCATTAATAGTGTATTATATAAAATTATGAGGATTATTTTACTATACTAATTTTTTTACATAATTTCTGTATTTTTTATTTTTTTAAACAAAATATGTGGTAAAAAGATAATAAATAAATGTAACGTAATTAATATTTTTATATAATATGATAGAATTTAAGAACCTCTAATTTTGAAGGATATTGAAAATTGGAAACATAATATTTGCTAACAAATATCATACCTCTTGATCAATTAATGCCAAATTTTGATACTTCACTGTTGTGCGTTAGCTTATTCGCTTAGGTGACTTCTCCATAATGATCATCTTAATCTTCCAGTTTTTTGTATTCGGAGTGATATCCTTTATTGATGTATACACCGTCCACATTTTTTTCCTTTTTAGATACAAAAATATCAGATGTATAAATATAACAGATTTTAATTTAAATTCATAAACTACTAAAATAATTGACGAAGACATTTAATTAAATGACTGAATATTAGACATATAAAAAAATATTATAATACACAACAAATCGAAACTATACAATTAAATTTAGTTACCTGCATAACATTAATTCAAACATGATAATGTAAGTAATTCTGTAAACATAATATTTTTTATGCAGTTCTTTTCACGTTGTTTAGTGGAAACTGGTCGTATTAGAATCCTCATTGCAGATGCCGTCTTTACCCTCGATAAAGCCACATATAATTGAGCATGTGAAAAAACTGATTGAGGTAAATAAATCCCAACATAATCCAATGTCTACCCATTTGACTTATTTTTAGTCATTGCGAAACTTAATCTTCTAGGAAACTGAGTTCGTTTGAATGGAAAACCACTATTTTTATCAACATTTGATAAGAATGGTATCCTTGGAATGAACACTATTTTTTTGATATGGTGTCCAACTGCAATTTTCGCATCTATGACATTTCGATCAAAAGCCTGACAAATCAAATGGGTTCCATTGCATAGCCCTTCTGAAGGATTAATGTTTCTAAGCAGCATGATGGAACATTTTTTCTTGAGTAATAATTCATGAGGCGAAAGTCCTTTTGGGGTTAGAGTATTTAAGAAATCTTCCATAACTGATTGTTCAGATGCATCTATTGTCTCATCGAAACTGTAATATCACTGAATTTCACCTGGGAACCTATGAATCAACAATGCATTTATTTCATCAACATAACCATTCTTCAATGTTAATATGGCCTGATTCATCATAGTTGAAATATTTATTGAATATTCATAAATATTGTGGAAAACATCTTCTATCAAATGATCTAAAGAAGTGTTGTGATCATCATAAAGAACAAGCATCCCATTCGGAATTTTTATGATTTCATAAATTGTGTTTGGCGGCATTCCGTTGCCTACTTCTAACACATAATTTGAAAAAACTGGATCCAGTCTTCCTCGCATATTTTCAATTAATCGGAACTTGGTCAATGTAGGCCACAAATAGGAATAAACCAAACGGGAATTAACCTGTTGTTGTCTTGTTCTTTTACGAACCACGGGTAAAACTTGTCAAAAATTTCGACTGAAAACAACAACCTTCCCACTAAATGTTACATTTGAATCATTGATGTCTCGTAGCATTTTATCTAATGTTTCTATGTGTTGTTTTCTCGTCATTAGAGTCTCATCCCAAATTATTAATTTTGCTGCACGTAGTAGGTTTGCCAGTGCACTTTGTTTGCTGACACAGCACGTGCTTCTTTCATCAGTATCAAGTGGAAGCTTAAAACGTGAGTGTGTTGTTCGACCTCCCGAAAGAATAGATGCAGCAACACCTGATGAAGCAGTTACAAGTGCTACTAATTTTCTTGATCGTACTGTTGCGAGAAGTGCTTTGTACAAGAATGTTTTCCCTGTCCCACTTGGGCCATCTACAAAGAATGCAGCATTTTGATTTGCAAATACTTTTTCCAGCACTGCATTATAGACATGTTGTTCACTATTAAGAGATTGTGATGCGACAATATCCTCTTCTGGAATTTCAACAGCTAATTCATCATCGATTTCTCTAGATTGATATTCTTATTTATCGAAACAAATGTCGTTATCAAAAAGATGGTAGGAATTAATTTCTTTCCCCGTTGGTTCGATTGTAAAAAAGATTGACCTCAATATTTGGGTTCTTACATTTGATATAGAATCTTCTGTTGATTTGAAATCAACTGACATATCTTGCTCAAAACGTTCCCAGAGCTCCCTTGGATTGGTTGGATTACAATAAACCAATATTGTTACAAATAAGCGTATCAAACTGGATGACATTTGATATAGAGATGCTTCGTGTAAACAATCTTCTAAGCTACTGTCTCTCTGTAGCTAGGGCTGAAAACCGATGCGTCGGCGTCGGTTTCGGCCCCAAACCGAAACCCCATCGACGTTGGAAATGGTTGCTTACAACTGGCCGAAACCGATCGAGTGGGGGAGAGAAAACCAATGCCATCGATCTCAACTACGTCAACGCAGTCTTTGGTTTGCCGTCAACATCTCTATGACGAAGGAGGGAAGCCGCGCCGTCGTCTGCCATGAATCTGGGAAGACAGTTGCAGAGGAGAGAAAACCTAGGCTGAGGAAGAAGGAAACCGGGAAGAAGAAGAAGGGGGTGGGGACAATGAAGAATCGTATTTAAGCCAAACGGTGCCGTTCTTTTATATTTTGTTTCCTGTTTCCTAGATCTAAAACGATGCCGTTTCAATGTTTTATAAGTGAAATGACATCGTTTCTATATGTATAAAAGAAAAAATATATATATATATAAGAACCAGTCGGTCGGCTCAGCGGTTTTTCACACAGGAGAACCGAAACTGAACTGGCCGACGTCGGTTTCTATATATTTAACTCGACCTCCGACCAATTCTTCACTGGTTTCGGCCGGTTCCGGCATCCGGAGGCCGATTTCCGTTAGTGGATGTCAGTTTCTCGGTTTGGTGTACAGCCCTATCTGTAGCAACCCATGCATTGCTGCTGCCTCACAAAATGTTGGGGCCACAACACCATCAACTGTCCTAAGATCTTCAAACGACAAAGGTCCTCTTACATGGTTTAGCAATATCCACAGATAATACCTCTCGCCTTCAAATAGATTTATTGTAACAATACGGCCTATAAAGGTTTTCTTTTTCCGAAGGGTTCAATCTTTGTTTTGTTGACTCCAAACATAATATTCTGGAAATTATTTATGCAGTAATCTCTTTGCATTCTAGTCTACTCGATTTAATGTAAAGAATTATGTTAATATCAATTTTCTAGAACGATCTAAGTTGACAACATTGATTAGATCGTCATTTGCTCGGAAAGTCACTGGGTGTTGATTCTCCAGATGTAAATGTAAACTATACACTACTGAATACATTTCATTAATAGTAAATCCATATATCCTTCACATAACTTCAGGGGGAGCAATCCATCGGGTCGATTGGAATTGTTGGATTTCATCAACTTGTTGATTATTATGTTCAGAGATCAAGTTGAAAGCAACACGATCGTGTCCTTTATAAATGTATTTATAAAGATATTTGACTTTTTTTTTATCGTAGAACAAATCTCAATATTAATGTGACAGTCAATTGTTGCAAGCAGATATGGATTATTTGAAACAAGCCAACGATTATCTAAATTTTGGCCTTTGACTTTGACAGCTATTCCATTGTTTGAATGCCTATATATTGGGAAGCAATCATTTCCAATGATTGTAGCAGATGCGTAATTCTTTGGATAATTACTTTTGCAACAACCATTTTTTTTCATGCAAACATTTGATGGGTTCAAGACTCCACATGGTTCATGCATCACATGCTTTACAACAGCGTTATGCAAGTGCAAGTTTGTATTTTTATCAGGTATCTTTGTTGATATGATCTCATCAAAAGATTCAGGTGCATAGACCTTCCAATCCTTCTGTAAGATAATTAAAAAAATGCACATGTGGAAAACCTCTCTTTTGATACTCAATAACGTAGACATATGCTGAGACTTTACCAAATATTTTCCTCTTGAATAATTTATCATTTAATTCTTCTAATTTTGCACAAAAGACTCAAGCAACCAAATCAGGTCAATTCTGACTCTCCTCATGCATATTTAGTTTATTTGTAATTTCTTTCCAGTTTGGATTGCACGTTATTGTTAAGAAAATGTTTGGTTTACCATAGCGCTGAACTAAAGCCATTGCTTCCATATATCTTTTCCTCATGTCTCTTAGACCTCCAATAAATGACGAAGACAATATAATCTGTTTTCCAACATTAGAAGCGTTTGTTTCCCCAAGCGTAATTGTATCAACAATACCTTGATATAACTCTGATCAAATATGTTATTGCTTCTTCCTAAAATAATCTAATCTCGACATTTCGATCGTAATATACATATCTACTACAAATTGTTGTAATAGTCGACCAGAAAGTTGCAAAATTGATCTAATATTTTCTCTGATTTGCAATTTGTAGCAATAATATTCACGACATGAAACAACTGGATCCTTCCTTTTTCTGTTTAATGCTACAAAAGTTGAATGTGAATGAAACGTTACTAAGTTGAACGTAGATACTAAATGAAATTTTTGAATATTAATATTGCAAGCTAACCTCGTTGTTCTCTTACAAGTAATTCTTCTGCAGTCACTGATTGTTGAGAATTTATTGATCGGTTTGTTTCATTATATGTAGATCTGCTCTACTAACCATTTCAATTCCTTGATGCCAACCAACATCGCCAAATGGAAATAACAACGGATATTGGAATGGATCATAACACCCAAAATAGTACTGAACTATATGACTTCTACCAGAATGGTTAAAGACAAAAATGTCACGTCCTCTTAGTTGATCTTCATCATCATTTTCTACCCATATTGTTGTAATTTGTGAAGATGTGGGGGCATTGAATATAAGTTGATCCAGGCTAGCATCTGATTTTATATGAATTATTAGATTTTCCAAATCTGGAAAATCACCTAGAGAGCGAAAAAAATAGAATACGGATTGATGCGAAGAATATCGATGAGTTGAGTTACAATTGATGGATCCATTCTGTTTGTATCAGAAATGCAATTTTTTAATTTATGTTTTGTATCATAGAAATACAACTGAAGATAAGAAGGACGGCCATTTGAAGGAAGCAAATCATTGATATAGTGATAGATCTGTCCCTGAGTTCTGAAAGTATGGATTCCTCTCTTTCTCCTACAACGATCTTTATCAAATTTCACTCCAAAGGATGTAAAAGTAAACTTGTTATTATAAGTTCGAATGTATGTCCTAAAATGTGTAGATTCATCTGTGTTGGAGGTAAACAACGCAAAAAGCTGATCAGGAACATCATTAGTGGCTAAAGAAATTGTTCCATCAGCACAGTAAAAGCCAGTTGTTTCATGGTGGAATCACTTTGCTTCACAATGTATGCACCTGAATACTAATGGCAAAGAATATGCTTCAAATGGCACTACCTTCAACAATTGTCTAAATCTGATAGAACCTTGATGTGACTGACCTATTTGGTTAAAAAATGAAAATAAGGCAACAGGCACAAGCTCGTCATATTGTTTAAATTATCTAAGTAAGGAAATTATTGGTACAGTAGCAAGATTTGAAGCAAGATTTGATGACTGAATTAAAAGAACCAACTAATTTTATATTTGTTTCTTACCCCTACGAGGTGTTGGCATATTTGTATCGTAGCTCGACTCCTCTCGAACAACATATGGATCATATTTGTATAATATATTTTGAAATCTTAAAGGAAAAGAACGGAATGATGGTTAAATAAGAAATATTGAAATATGATTAGAGGAGAACCTGCTGGATAAAGAGTTGATTAGAAAATTCGGAGACATTATTTATGGATGAATTTGTCTCTGAATTAATGACACAGACTTCAACACCAGGAAGAACACAAACTTCATGAGACGAATCCTCTTCAACGATATCAATATGAACATCAAAATTTCACTTTCTCTTTGATACTCTTTGAACAAGACTGAAGTCTTGAATGTTGTCTGTATATTGGACATCATTGTTTGAATATCGAGCAATCGATGTTGTCGTTTCATCACCAACAAATGTATCAAAATCATTTATACGAATCGAGTTCCTTTTGGATGCTTTTTGTTTAGCATATTTTTCTCTTTGTTTTCTACGGATCTCTTCCTTTTTTTCTTTTGGTAAATCTCTATACAAGATTCTTTTTGCAAGTTGTTTTCCACGATCTTCAAAAAATAGTTTACAAACTTAAATTTGACATAAATTTATATTTTTGTTTGTAATTTTATTTTTAAACTATTTACATAATCTTACCACGTCTCATTATGTTAATGAAGGAAGTGATTGTTTCAACTGTTGGATACTATTATACACAAGCAAGATAGAGGAAATAAATAACAATTATTTCCTATGCTTAATTAAATAAATAATCAAATGATAAAATACTATGAAATTGGAATCTAACAAATGCATATTTCAATATCACATACAAAAAATGTTTTAGAAACTATTTGTCAAACTTAATTCCCTATTCCAAGCAACTATCAACTATTTCTCTACTAATTATTTTAAAATATTTCTCTATTAATTTTTTATTTGGATGTCATGATTTTTTAGTTTTTTATTGTTAATTTTTAGAGAAAAATGGATGATTTGAGTCTTGAGAAAATAAATAAATTAATGTGGCATATGATTTGTATCAATCGGTTTTTTATTATACCTAGATCATTTATATTTACACATTTTTTTAATTTTTAATTAGTATCATTTAAAATTTTGAGACAGGATAAATTTATTGCAACAAAGAGAATGCGAAACTTTTAGAGAGAGAGAGAATGTGTGTGTAAGTGTGTGTGAAACTTGATTGAATGTACTCTAATTGGAGCCTTCAACAATGCAGGGGGCTCCAGATTGTGTGCTAAATTGCTAATTTTTAAAACACAACAAATTGTTTAATAATTTTGTGCATAGTCAAAAATTCCATCAGTCAATGCCAGTTTTCCTTTTTCAGCCAAAAGCTTATATCAGGCATAAAGAATCATATATTGAACATCAGATCTTCGTTAGAAGCTTAACACTTACGGCCATTCCCACCTTCCCACAACTTGTGCATGTATATACATTTATGTATGTGGTTATACTTGAAAGAACAAAAGATGCAGAAAATTAGAGTGGGTCACAAATTCCATAATCTATGAGGTCAGCATGTAGCCAAGTCCAATATAAGCTATAAACCAGATGGTTCAAGCAAGAAAATGAATACCAATCTATAGCCATTTCAGTTCCACACATATAAATAGAGGTGTCTTTTTTTTGTGGGGGGGAGGGGGGGTGGGGTGGGGCACACCCTAAGTGTTTGACAAAATGCAAGAATGAACTGCTCTCTTGGAGAGGAGCTCCTCTTGTGAAATGGGGAAAGGAAATAGAGAGAAGTGATTGGAAAAGAAAGTTCTATTAAGGTCCACAAAGCCTTACAACACATTGTGCTTGGGTACATATACCCTAAGGAAATCCTAGGTACCCTGAATAATCGTTTGGATACTAAAACTGTTTTAAATAATTAGTGAATAGAAGTGAATACTGAATAGTTTGAGAATAATAGTAAAGTAAATATGAGAATAACAGTTGTATTCTCAAACAATCTCAGTCCACTTGAACAATTTAGCATAAAAGAGAAATGCAACAACCGGCCTACATTCGACCCGGCCCATATAAAAGAAAATAGCAAAAACTGGAAATAAGGACTAAACATAGTCTCTAGCTAGCCTGCCTCATCAGCTGCGTTGCTCAAACTTCAATTTGACTCTTCTTTTTTTATTTGGTCTAATCATGTTCAGAGCGTCATTAACATGTAACTTTAGATGCACGTTTTAGTAACCATTTGTCTCTTACTATCTAAATAATGAAATCAATATGATACTCTTCTTCTTTCTTCCTTTCTAAGTTTGTGTAGTCAAATCAGCTGAGTTTTCTTTTAACTTTAAATTTCGAGTCAGAGAGTTGATATCTTGGGAAATTAAACAAATAGACCGAAGCTGACCAACTCTATAATGAAAGGGGACATGCATATACATGAGCTCACATGTACATGATTTTTCTTGACGAAATAGAAGGTAATACTTTCTATGCACGTTGAACGATGTAAATATAATTATAAAATATTATATTTCATCAGTCTTATTTTTTCTCTACCATATACAACATATACTATGTGTAATATTATTTTCTCTGTATAGGGAAAATGCTAAATAAATTTTAATAATCATGTTTTTTGTTGACTATAGTTTTATTTTAATGTACAGTTTGCTGTAATTTTCATGTATTTTAAAAATATAGACATAAAAATTTTACAAATATTTGGATTGTTGGATCATGAAGATATTAAAGTTTATAGTTGTGTAAAATTGAAACTAAAACAATCATTTCTTTGGGATGAATACAATAATAATCATTAAAATTAGATTCTAGCTTGCAAATAATAATTATTGAAAATATAAATAAAATTCTTTTTTTGATATTGAAAAGATAACAAAAAAGTCTGTTAAAAATTATGATAATTAAAATAAAAATGTATTTATTTGATTATAAAATAAAATATAACCAATAGATTTGTGAAATATGATAAAAAAATTCTAATGGAATAATAAAAAAGTTAAAAATAAATAAAAATTTATTATTATATAAAACTTAAATGAATAATATAATGTGGCATTAGGATTTTAACGAGATAGGTAAAAGAAAAAAAAAATGATATTATATGAAATTTGAGTAATGGGTACTAACTAAACAGGTGTAAAGCTTCAAATTTGTCGATTTCAATGGGCCAATTTATTCTTTACATCTTGCATGATGGTGATGTCGTGGCAGGAATATTTTTCCCAAATCGATTTTATGCCACATAAATTCATCTCCTCTTCAATTCTGATTCTCCTTCCTCTCCTTCCCGACCTCTCTCTCGATCTCTCTCTCTCTAAATCAACTTCATTTTTCGTCTCGATCTCTCTCTTTGTCCCTCTGTTTCAATGGTCTCGACGGAAAACTGCATTTTTTTCTCTTAACCCATTTCCGGCCTTCCATTTTTCATCTTGAGGAGGAGCTAAGAAGTAAGGTAAAAACCCTAACTTATTTTACATCTCTTTCTTTCTCTCCTGCTTGGAAACTCTCTGTTTTTTTTTTCTTGTTTTTTACAAACAACATCAGATCTATATGTGTTCATTTAGATCTTTTATTTTTCATTTTATTTTTTAGATCCTGGAACTTCTTATGTTAAACATGGTTTTCGAAGGCAACTGGAAATGCATACGTCTCTCCCCTTTTACCATTCATTATCCTTGTGCAATCCTCTTTGTTCGTTTGTGTTTCTTCCTTTGGTGAAAAGCTTATTGCGCTCTGATTTTCATGTCTCAGCATAGAACTATTGGGTTCGCAAAGGTGGTGCTTTTACTGGAGAGGTTAGGTATGTATAGATCTCATTTATCATCTTTGTTTTGACGCACCGATTGGCAGATTGCTATGTATAACTTTTGCATTTTGAATATCCATATATGGAAAATGTTAAGAGTGTAGTGATTTATCATTGTTGTTTTTTGTGTTATTGAATGAGCTAAATATAAATGAATTTTCCCTATTGGAGTTAGTTTCCATGTTTCATTAATAAAGCTTGACTATAGATTATGAGTTTCTGTTTCATGCACCTATCCAAAAGAGGGAAAAGAAAAATTATAGAAAGATTAAAAGCTATAAGGGGGTGTCTTTTGTAAGTGCGAGACTCTATTTTATTTAATGAGGTTTCATATCTGTTGATGAGTTTCTTGTATCCTGTTTTCTTTTATTCCTTATGAAGTCAAATGTTTTCCTTTCAATCTTTTTGAGCGTTTACAATCGACAGCCCTACTTCTTTATCTTAGTTTTAATTTGGTGCTTCAATTCAATAGGTGCTCTTGTTATGTAGAAACACGTGGCCTAATTATAATATACCAATTAGAATGTAAAGCAAAAAAATAGGTGGGTTTGGTATTTTGGATTTGTGTTTTTATGGAATTATCCAACCATGCATTTCAATTCTAATTTGCTAAATAATATTGTGTGGGCTACATTTTAGTCTTTTTTTTCTCTGTAATCTAAATTATCTATTATTTTGTTTGTTTGTTTGTGTTTTTATGGAGTTTGGATTGTGATCCGGTCTTTTGGGTTAGGTCTTTGGAAAAAAAAAAAGGTGGGTTTGCTCTTTTGGGTTAAATATCTTCTTATTATTGCTTGACTATATGGATTAGGTTTTATTTGTTTTTGAGATTTTGTTGCTTTTTAAATGATTTTATTTTATTTTGTGTGCTTGAAGTATGTTATCCATATTTGCATATATTACTGGTTTTTCAATTCATGACTGGAGCAATATAAACTGTGAAGTACATTTTAATTTGCATTGGAAGATTCTCCCTACAAATTTATGTGGGAATTAGTCCAAATGACAGTACTGATTCCTGCCTAGACCAAACAGAATCTGATTATGCTTATTTTGTTTTATATCTGGTATGAAGATATTTAAGTTTCTTTTGATCATCACTGGGCACATCTTCAATATTTTTCTTGGTGTCGTTTTTCTAACTTGTATGTTCCATAACAAAGTCTCATTTTTTAAAAATCATTCTCTTTGCGGGTCTGTTTGGAATTTATGATTCTATGTTTGTTGGCCGGTATAGTTCTAGACCAACTATGTATATTTTTATTCTTTTTTATTCTGTGTTTGTTAGTATAAAGTTTTAAAGTATTGTTAGCATATTTCTTGTAGTTTAAATATACATGGTGATTATGTAAAATCTAAACCTCAAATCAAAATGATACCAAGGATATTTAGAATCTGTAGGGATATTTAAAATTCCACAGATAAATTCTAATTTGCTAAATAATATTGTTGATAATAGTACTATTTTCATGGTTCTATAATCTATTACTATAGGATGGACCACTTCTCTAGGTACTTTCTGACTTTTTATCACCTTAGTATTTGGGCTTGATTTTCTGATTATTTCTGCTATATTTTTCTTCTTATTATTGCTTGACTACAAGGATTAGGTTTTATTTGTTTCTGAGTTTTTTTATAAGTTTTTTAATAACTTCTATGGATCTCTAAATTTTATGATATTAGTTGCTTCATTTCTTAGAAATATGAACAAACATGTGTAATGCATTGATAGACTATATATAATATAAACACACAAAAGGCAGTAAGACTGACCTTTCTAATGTACATTCAAATCTTTGCATCACTGCACTGTTTCGTCACACTTGATTTGAGAGAGACAGAGGATGAATAAGTTTTCTGAATTGAGTTTTGTGATAGGTTTTTTAATAAGTTTTATGAATTTCATGGTTTCATGGTATCAGTTACTTCATTTCTTAGAAATATGATCAAACATATGTAATGCATAGATAGTCTTATACCATAAACACACAAAAAAAAGTTAGACTCCCTTTTCAATCTTCCTTGAAACCGTAGCACTAATGCACTGAAAGTAATAGAAGGTATTAGACTTTTCAAACCTTAGCACCATTGCACTGAAAGTAATAGAATGGTTTTCTTAAACCCAATTCAATGCATCTTGGGTTCCTATGAAATATGTCTCTTGGTATTCAAACTTTGAAAATGATTATTGCACTGTTTGGCCATTCGGCTGCCTCATCAAGTGATTGAAAATTACTAATTTCTCCCTACCTACACACACAGACATAAAAAGTAACTTATTATAAATTATAAGTTATATTGCATATTATAAATTTATAACTTACTATAAATTTCTATTACATGTGATTAAAATCTGCCTCCATAGATTTATAACTTATATTTTCTCTTTGTTTACAGCTTCCATTCTAGTGCATGGACAATTTTTACAAATTCAATAACTGGCACACGTACAAAAGGGGAAAAAGGAAAGCAAATAGGACTGTAATTTTTCCAAATTATAACTTATTATAGTGTTTTACCATTATAATGTATAGGAAAAGACAATGGTATCCTTGCCTAGACTCAACATATATAATTTGGCATTGTTTTTCTTTAAAATTTTGAGTTATTATATAATAGAATTCAAACGGACACAACACAAATGGCCACTAACGGGTATCCTTAAAATTTGGCACTGTTTTTCTTGCAGATTCTAAGTTATTAGATAATGGAATTCAAACGGACACAATATAAATGGCCACAAATGGTGGTTTAACTGCTACTTAACGGGAACAATAAAACTAATGATAAAACAAGATTTTCCATTAAAATAACAAATTTCGTTTCATAAGCACATTTTATATATAAAAGAGAGATATATATATATAATATACTAATAAGGGCAACGCGCTGCACGTATGCCCAAATGTCTACCATTAAATGCTGCAAGATGCATAATATAGGGGTGGGCAGCGGGTGGCCGTTCACCCCGCTCTCGCATATGCGGGGCGGGGGATTCTCACCGCAACGGCAGGGGACGAGGGCCCCTGTCCCTATGGTGCTCTTCCAACAGAGGCGGGGGAGGGAGGGGCAGGGACCTCACTCCGGTTTTTCCCCGCCCCGCTCCGTTATATATATATATAAAATATTATATATATATATATAATAAACAAAATATAAAGATCAAAACGGCACCGTTTTGTACAAAAACGGTGCCGTTTCAATAAGGACGGTTTCATTAAATCACTTAACGAAATGGCGTCGTTTTGTAATGGACAAAACGACGTCGTTTCATGCAGGCACTTAAACTTACCCCCCCCCCCCGCGGCCTCTCTCCTTCCCCTTCTGCCTTCTGCTTCTGGAACCATCCTCTCATAGTCTCACTCTCCGTCTCTCTCGGCCGAAGTCTCCCCCAGCCCCGTTCTCTCCTCTCTCTCGCACGACACCGGACGCACGGTAGAAGAACTTCATAGCTCCACAGCCTCCACTCTTGTCGTCGTAGAGGTAAGTCACTCCGCCCATTTTCTGGACTGTTTTTTTTTTTTTTTTTAGTTTTGATCGGAAATTGGAGGAAGGATGTGTTGAATCGGAGATGGAGGATGAGAATTTGTGACTTGTTGCTGTGGATTCAAAGATTGTGCATGTGTATGGATTGTTTTGTACTTTTGTTGCTGTGAAATTGTGAATGATTGTGATTCACTGATTTGTTTATTTTTTGGCTTCATTAATTTTAATCGGAAAGCCTAAATTGATTTAGGGGTTTCAATCAATTAAACCCCTAAATCAATTTAGGGTTTCGGATTTGAAACCTAATTTAAATTAGGGTTCCAATCCGAAACTCTAATTTAAATTAGGGTTTAGGAACCCTAATTTAATTAAGGGTACCAATCCAAAACCCTTTTATTTTTAGGGTTTTGGAACCCTAAATGCATTTAGGGGTTTTTGGATTGGAACCCTAATTTAATTTAGGGTTCCAATCCGAAACCCTGTTTTTTTTTTAGGGTTTTGGAACCCTAAATGCAAACCTGTTTTTTTTTTTAGGGTTTTGGAACCCGAAATGCATTTAGGGATTTTTGGATTGGAACCCTAATTTAATTTAGGGTTCCAATCTGAAACCCTTTTTTTTTTTTAGGTTTTGGAACTCTAAATGCATTTAGAGGTTTTTGAAACCTCTAAATTCAAACCTGTTTTTTTTTTTAGGGTTTTGGAATCCTAAATGCATTTAGGGGTTTCAAAAACCCCTAAATGCAAACCTGTTTTTTTTTTCGCACTTTGCCTAAATTGGTTTCAATCATTGCACTTTGCCTTGTTTGGTGTATTATTACATTTTTTATGTCTTGTGTTGGATTGCACTATGCCCTTTTTTTTTCTTTTTTTTTTCTTGTTGTGTTAGATTGCACTTTGAAAATTTTCTATTGTGTTGGGGAATTAGGAATGTCTTCTCAAATGGATCCGGACTTCAGTGATAGCTCTCCTGCCCCAGCTAATACCCCTACCCCAAAACCTAACCCTACTCCTACCCTTACTGAGAGTACACATTGCCCTGCCCCGAAGCCCCCATAGGGCAAGAAACCTATGTCCATAGTTTGGTCTCACTTTACCAAACTAGAGGGTGGTGACCCCAACAACCCACAAGCTAAATGCAATCATTGTGGAAAAATGTATGAATGTCACTATAGGAAACATGGTACATCCCAGTTGAAGGTCCATTTAGAGGAACAATGCAAGAAGAGTCCAATATTGCGATCCTTAGTAAAGAAGGGTCAATCTAGATTGGATTTTAAAATGGTTGATGGGAGTAGTGGGGTCGGGGGTCCAACATTGAAGGGGTATACGAAATATAATCCCGATGAGTGTAGAAGGAAGTTAGCTCGTATGATTGTCACGAACGAGCTGCCTTTTAAATTTGTGGAGGGTAAGGGGTTCCAAGAATTTGTCTAAGAGTTGGAACCGAGATTTGTGCTTCCTTCTCGTCACACTGTGGCAAAGGATATTAAAAAGATGTATATAAAAGATAAATATGTTTTGAAGGGCCAATTGGTGGGTTTGGTAGTTTGCCTCACTACCGATACTTGGACTTCTATCCAAAATATGAATTCCATGTCGTTGACTGTGCATTTTGTTGATTCTGATTGGGTTCTTCACAAAAAAATTATTAAAATTTGTCAAATAACTGATCATAAGGGTGACACGATTGGGAAGGCCTTGGAGGCTGCAATAAATGAGTAGGGGTTGGATAATGTTTTGACTGTTTCTGTTGATAATGCGTCGTCTAATGATGTTGCCTTGGGATATCTAAAGAATTATCTTAAAGAGGCAAATAAGACATTCTTGGGTGGTGAATATTTGCATGTTAGATGTACTGCACATATTTTGAATTTAATTGTGACTGAGGGGTTGAAAGATGTTGATGACTCGGTTGCACGAGTTAGAATGACTGTGAAATTTGTGAAGTCTTCTCCTTCTAGATTGGAGAAATTCAAAGTTGCTGCAAAAGCTGCGGGCATAACATCGAAGAAGGGTCTTTGTGTTGATGTTCCTACCCGATGGAACTCAACCTTCTTGATGTTGGAGGCGGCCCAAGAATATAAGGCAGGCTTTCAATTATTGGGTGATGAAGATATCCAATATGTCAAATACTTTGATGAGCACAGGGGATTAAGAAAGCCTAATGATGATGATTGGGTGGTGGTTTCTACTTTTGTTGATTTTCTTTGACTTTTTTACAATGTCACATTGAATATATCTGGTTCTTTGTACCCTACATCCCATGGATTTTGTCAACAAATATGTAGGGTGAAAGAAGAATTAGAAGATATGCGTAGGGATTCCAATGAAAGAATGAGGGGGATGGCAGTGACCATGATGGTAAAATATGACAAGTATTAAGGAGATTTGATTAGAATGAATATTTTATTGTATGTGGCTGTTATTCTTGATCCCCGTCTGAAAGTTTCAGGCTTGTTATATGGTTTGGGACTTGTTCACAATCAGGCATGGACTGATATTATTGGTGAAATGGCCCGAGAAACCTTAACTAAATTGCATGATGAGTTTAATGCAATCAAGGGTGGTACTGCATCTAAGACACATATGCCTACCCCAACGCCTTCTACAGACATCGTGACTGGGCCTCCTACAAAGAAGCGTAGAATGCCGTGGACTAAGACCCTTGCACAGAATCCCACACTAGTCCATCAATCTACGGAGGTGGTTTCGGAATTAGACAACTATTTGTCAGCGGATATGGTCCAAGATGATGATGATAATTTCGATATATTAGGATGGTGGAAGAATGCAAGGAAGAAATATCTCATCATTTCTGAGATTGCCCGCTGTATTGTGGCCATCCCTATTAGCACCGTTACCTCAGAGTCAACCTTTAGTACCCGAAGTCGCATATTGGATCCTTTCCGTAGTTCATTGTCTCCTTTAACTGTGGAGGCATTGATATGCACACAGAGTTGGACGATAGGAAAGGATATTCATGTTCCGGATATTTTAGATTTTAAGGAGACCGATGAGGGTGGTGATCAGTCTGGATTTGGACCACCTGGTAATTGTTTTTTATTTTATTCTTTTGATTTATTTATATTCATTTCGATTTCATTGTTATTAATTTTAGTATTAATTCTTGTAGTAACACATGAGACGACGTCTACCTCCGCTGCAACATAAATATATACTCAAACCCGGGCCGCCCCAAGTGTCATAGCTGACAGCTCTATTCAAATCCCAATTTTTCTATTTGTTCATATTTTGTATTCAGTTATTTGTAATGTTGATACAATGTTCTTTGGACACTTTTATGTTTGTAATTTTATAATTGTTTAGCCTTTCAATTTTATAATAGCTTAGTTATTATTATTAGTTTATTAGGTATTACTTATTAGACTAGTAACTTTTGTTAGCCATAAAATCAATTACTATAGTGCTGCATTTTTTTTATTTTATTTTTTAAAATTTATTTCTTTTTACTTATAATTTTATGGGTTGAAAACAGCCTACAAGCTTTTATGGGCCAAAAAGAAAAGCTTGTGGGCTATTTTCGGCCCATTTTAGCGATTTCTGAGCCATTTTTGGCCCAGAAACTGCTTCTAGGCCCAAGGCCCAGTAAGGGTGCCCCGGGGGGGGGGGGGGGGGGGCGGACAGATTGCCGCCCCACTCCGCACCCCGGGGGCGGGGAGGGGTGTACCCCGCACCGTATAGTGCGGGTAGCATCCTTAGCATAATAGGTAGCAAAACATGACCAACTCCAGATATGATTATTGTGTGAAGCATATCATCATATTATCACAAGTAGAATATGAGTAATGATTTTTGACTAAATCATTTCCCTTTTTATCTCATATTATAAATCCTAATATCAATGATTATATCCAATAGTATTTTTATGAGTTCTGGATAAAATAACATATAATGAGAATCTGTCATTGAACTCTAAATATGTAAATTACTCTATTTCTTCTACACAAATTTGTATTGAATTTAACTCCAAATGATGTGAAGGCAAATTAATTATTGTATGTATGCATATATGTACGAAAATTTTCTTATTCTCTTGAATTAGAAGAATATAACTGATAACGTTGATCAGGAATTTGACTAAAAGTTAACGATATGGTTCCATCAGCACAACAACAACTGTTTGGTTCATGATAAAAAAAATTTTCTCCACAATATTTACATGATGGTACTAATGGTAAATAATATTAGGGGTGGGCAGCGAGGCCCCGCCCCCGCTGCCCCGCCGCTACCCCGCGCCGCCCCCGTGTGACTGGGCGGATTACCTCGTCCGACCACACGGGGGCGGGGTTTCCCCCGCCCGTATATGGGATCGTGGGCGGGGACGGGGGCGGTATGGGGTGATCCCCCGCCCCGTCCCGTGTGCAGACCCCCTCCCCTCCCCCCCCCCCGGCGGCCCCTCCCTCTCGATCCAGCCGGCGGACGCAGCCCCCCCTCCCTCTCGATCCAGACGGCTCACGGCAGCCCCCCCTCCCTCCCGATGCAGACCAGACGGCAGACAACCCCCCCTGGCAGCCGGTAAGCTGTCTCTTTTTTTTTTTTTTTTTTTTTTAATCGGGGGCGCGGACGGGGGAAGGTCCACCCCCGCACCCTCGTTACCGGATAGGGTACCCCGCCCCCGTCCATGCGAGGGTGGAGGGTGGGGAAGAAAAACGTCCCCCCGCATGGGCGGGGGCGGGGGGCGGGATGGGGGTGGCCCCGCCCCGGGGGGGGGGGGGTAGCACCCCTAAATAATATGGTTTAAGAATTGTAGTGTGTAATATTTGTGTAAAATTAGGAGATTTGCCTTGTCGTTTTCCTATATAAAAAAATAATAATAATAAAATACTTGAGGATAAAGTATTAAATATAGATTTAGGAATTAATGAAAGAAAATGTTAATTTGTACATTACCCGAACTCTTGTTTTAAATTTAACATGTTTCTCGTTGGTTTATTTTATAATTTTTAAGTTATGAAATTTACGTTGATGTGCTTTCTTGGTATTGATTATTGTTTTGCATTTAAATTACTCTTTGCTTTAATTTATTTTATTGTTGGGCTTCAATTATCTTATTTTATTAATATTTAGTTGTAGTATTTTTATTTGACTTTTATCTATTTTTATTGTGCCCTTTTTATTTTATTGAACCTTTATTTTTCAATTTGAGCTTGTTTTTAGTGGGTTTTCCTTTGTTTTTGGGCCTAGCCCATTTGGAATTGAAGCCCAACCCTTGTGCCTTGTGAAGGCCAGCCTGTTGGTAATCATTTCAGCACTCTCTTCCTCTTGAACAGTATGTTTGGCCTCAATGCTCTTAGGGCTCGAATTCTTTTCTTTTCTTTCCTTTCTCTAGCCGCACGCCTCCTGCTTCATTCTTTTTCTTCATTGTTTCTTTTCTTCTTCTCTTCTTCTCCTATGCCGATTGCATCTCTTCTTCTGCTAGTAAGTCTTTCTTTTCTCTTTTGATTATTTTCCTCTATTTTTCTACTGTTAGACCGTGTTTCTCATTTTCTCTCTTTTGCATTTTAGTTCCTCTGTTTTCTCCATTTTGCAAGTCCAAGCCATGAACTTCAAGCTTCGTTTTTTTTCCTCTTTTTCATTGCCCTTTGGTACTCAGAATTTATGTTTGTAAATAAATCCTAGCATTTCTAGTATTTCTTCCCATTTTCGTGCTCTATTCTTCCATTGGTAGTTTCCTCTCCTTCTTCATTCGTCATCTGCTACTTAGGTTTGTGTTTGGGTCTAAAGAAACATGTAGATATTAGGGTTGTCGTGAGCATGCTCCCAATGTTAGATATTTAAGTCCATAATGTCTATTTCATTTCTACGATGTGGATAAAAGTGATGGTCTCGTTGTTGAAAGTGAAACCAATGCTCTCATATGGGCTTTTCTTCCTTTTCTATGCTTCCTCTGAAATCTAGATTATTTTTATGTGATCGTTGCTCTAGGTGTAAGGATCTTTGAGATCTTCCTGGCTGGCTTTGGTTAATAGTCTACGACGTGGGATTGGGCAGTTAACGGAGTTAACGGGAAACAAGAAAAAATTAACAGAACAAGAAAAAATACTATTTAATACTATTTATAGTTCACTTATATAATAAAATAGATATATAGTTGGCTATGAATCTTCTCCCTAGCCTGCTACAGTGGCACTATTACAGAATAAGTTAAGGGCCCGGGCCCATTTACTAACCCAACTATTGGACTAACCCCACACTCGATCAGACTAATAAAGACCGAAAGACAATGGCTGGCCCGTGGCCCACGACAACAAAAGACCATTAACAAACACAACTCAATCTAAAGTGCTTCGTCTTCCTCCAGAACCCTTCTTCCTCTTCACGCCGTCTGAACCTTAGCTTGTTACAGTGTGTGAGAGAACTTAGGAAAATGCCTCGTACGACCACATTAGAATGCCCTGGTTGCCCTTCTCTTCGAGCAGTAACCTTCGACGCGCTTGGTCTCATCAAAGGTTAATAATTCTGTCGTTACAGTTCTCTAAACCAATCGAAGTTGGCTTTTTTTTTGGCATTCCTATGCTTATATACATAGATTTATGTATACATAAATACATATGCTTTGAATAATAGTTATCGAAGCCCATGGCAAGCAAGGAGCGGTTCCTAAGGTGGTTGAGAGGTGGGGTGAACCGGACTCCTCGAAATGTGTGGTCGCCGCTTCTATCCTTGACCGTAAAATCGATCCGGTCCGTGTTGGGAATTACGAATTCTCGAGTTAATTAAATATTGCATTTTAAGCATGTGTATATGGCAATATGTTTTCGTTTATTTGTTTCTTAAACGCTTTAGTTCCGATTGTTAGATATTTTTTAAAGGTTAATGACGTTCAAGGCGTTAAATGTAGAATTGGGTTTAAAAAAAAACCGCATAGATTGCGTTTCTGAGCTTTTATATCATGGCAGCCGTTTTGATTTTCACTGGGTTTCTCTTGATGTTGAAGGTTTCGCATTTGAGTTGCTTGTTATGAAGCTAATAGAGTTCGGTTCATTTTAGTAAGTTAACAAATAATATGTGACTTCAACTTTTGCGTTAACTTGGGAAAAGGATCTTACAAATTGCATTTGTAATTGTTCTTGAGTTTTCGGTTTTAAAGCATTGCACACTCCTGCTACTGTATGTGTGAATGCTCTAGCCATTCCCTTGCCTAAATGTGGTCACGATGATTAATGGCTGGCTTGCCAACGCAACGGTGCATCAGTTCCCTTTATTGCAAAAGTTTTAGTTTTTATGGGGATGATATACACTTTCAAACTTTATATGGGTGTGAATTCAGAATGTTTAACAATCAACTTTTAAAAATGCGATACAGGTTCTTAAATCCTTTACTCTGGTACAGTTCTTCCATCATTCACTCTGAATATTGATGTTGTCAACAGTTCTCTTATTAATTTTTTTTCCCATTGCAGTTATTAGCAGTGGCAAGAAAAACTGGTGTGGTGAGTTTCCTTCCAAGACTATGAATATTTGGGACCACATTTTGGTTTTTAGGCTTATTGGAGTGTCCACTGATTATTTGTGTTCTTTATTTCTACTACAGATTGAAGTGCTAAGCCCGATCAATGGGGATCTTCGTTTCATGGTTTCAAATGTCGACAATACTGGTCTTCGACCTGAAGAGGATACTGTTGTTGGTTTGCATTTATTTGCCACACAGAAATCAGAGTCGACATCCAGGTACTGCGAAATTGTAGGCTTTTGGGGTTTAGTTACGAGGTCTGTACCATATGTGCGTTAATTTCTGATCTTTGGGAATTCATGATCAACCATTAGGTCTTGCGCTTTGCTTTCTTGTACAACAAAAGGAAACACAAGTATGAGGTCAATTCAAGTTCCTGATTCACCTGAAGTTTCTGCATCTATTGGTTCTTCGAGAACTTGGAGTGTTTGTGCTTCTGGCAATATCTCATGTTCTAAAGTGGATGGTAGTGAAAATTATGCTTTATTTGGTGGGTGAGTGCTCTGGGGCCCATAAGTTTACATTGGAGTGTAGAAGCTTGAATATTAACCACATCTTCATTTCAGTACTTAGATATCATAGCGTTTACAAGCTTATTCATTTCAAAAATAATGTTTTTCTTGTGACTCATCACAGGAAGGGTGTTGAAGTTAATGTGTGGGATCTCGAAAACTGTGCTAAGATCTGGACTGCTAAATCTGTGAGCCTTTCCATGATCTGTTATTGAAAGAAAATCAAACATTGATATTTTTTAACATGCATTTTCCTCACATTTATTTCAATTACCTCTACCCTGTGCAGCCTCCTAAGAACAGTCTTGGTATTTTTACCCCAACTTGGTTTACAGCTGCAACATTCCTGAGCAAGGATGACCACCGTAAAATAGTGGCTGGCACCAACAGTCATCAGGTAATCTTTCAAGCAAATTTTTCTTTCATGCTGGAGTGGATTACTTGATTTTTCAAGCAGAATAGTGTCTGAGCAAATGGAGCTTGATTCTATTGGGCATTAGGGTTTCACCTGTACTTGAATTTTCTCCAAATGAAAGAATATTAAATGCCTACATATTTATGATCATGAAATATTAAACTAATAAGGGCTGGTAAGACTATTATCTTATGAATAAAACTTTTTGATTACCTATAAAAAAAAAGGCTGGTAAAAAACCACTGATAGTTACACAGTCTACATGGGGAATGGGTCTTGATTGATTTGTGATATACATTTTTTAACTGCCTGTTACCATTTTCAGAACCTTGAATGTCTTCATATTGTATTCATCCTTGTTGTTCTTTAGGAGGAAGTGCAATATTGATATGAACCTGTGGAATTGGAATCTCTTAAACCCATAATCAATTTGAAAACTCACCCAAGAAAGCCAAAATAAAGTCAATAGATGGAAGAATCTAGACCCGCTGAGGAATTTGTTTCAAGAACCAATCAATGGATGGAAAAATCTAGACCAGTTAAATAATTCGTTTAAAAAATCCAGATTATATTAAAATCTAAACCCATTGAAGAACTTGTCTCAAGAACCCAAATTACAAAGGAAGAACGCCACAAAGGTTGTGATTTACCTTTAATAAATTCAAAAGTTCCATGAAGAATAAGAGGAAATAAACTTAACTCATAATGAATAAAATTTATCAAATTGCAGAAAGTTTCATAAACTTCATAAAATGAGGCTACAAGAAGTATTTAAACCAAACCATCGCAAAACCCTAGCCAAAATAAACCCCAATCTTCCAAAAGTACTCCTAAGTGAATAGTGCTGCTACAGTGCTGCTACAGTAATGATACAGTACTACTACAGTAACTTAGCCTTTTGAAACCCTAATTCAACAAAATAAAACATATGTGAGCCAAAAATCTTGAAGCCCAATTATTATAGACTAATTCCTATAACAAATAAAATAAGCACTTTTAATGAAATAAACATGTCCAGGGCCTTTAATCACATAAATATAATAATAGGCCATAATTTATGTTGCACTCTTTTATTGCTTGTATCACGTGAATGAGAACTAGATCTCTTTCTCTCAAGCCCATCTTTAATATTGGGCTCTTGCTAGATTCGTCCCAAGTGGATTGCACCAATCCTTGCATTCCTTCCTTGCTCTTCTTAGCTCTCGATCTTGTGATTGCCCCATTTGGAACTTGCAAGGAATCTTTAAGACTCAGTCCACCTTGGAACCCATCAAATATCTTGTTGTCTACCCTAGTTTCTCTATCTCAATTGTGATTATCTTGCCACCCATAAACTTATATTTGTTGTTCTTAACAGGTTCGCCTCTATGATATCTCTGCTCAGCGAAGGCCCATTATCTCATTTGATTTCAGGGAGACTCCCATCAAAGCAGTAGCTGAAGATTTAAATGGTTACACAATCTATATAGGGAATGGGTCTGGTGACCTTGCTTCTATTGACATGCGAACAGGTAAGAACCGTACCATCATGTAGTTGCAATTTATTTACATTCGGAGGATGAATTTAACATTCTCTCAATGCAATCAATTAGTATAGGTGTCCTCTTCGTTTAAATAATCGGATCTCTTGGACTAGAAAAAGGAGTATTTTCTTTACGATCTGCATTTGTATATTTCTTATGTACTTGTCTAAGTAAAATTTTCTTGCCTATATAAAAAATTTCTTTACCATCTGACCCATGTACATTGGTGCTTATTCTCACCAAATGCCTGCCATATAGTAACAAAAATTGCTACTTAAAGCGATCATGTTTTATTGGGATTTTGTTTTTTTTTTTTTTTTTTTGGGGGGGGGGGGGGGGGGGGGTTCAGTCGGTGCAGATGAAGTGGGTTCATTCTTTTGTATTTTTAAATTTGCTTTCTCCTCCATGTACGCTCAGATGGTGATGCATGAACTCACATGCCCTTATGCTTGCTTATATGTGTGGAAAATGGTCTTATTTAAGTTCTAAATCCAAAACATGAGGCACCTACTTCTTACGGCCAATATGATCATTTCACTTAGCTTCACTTCAATTGTTCTCTTCAACTTACATGTATTCTGTGTTCTTTAAACAACATGATAGTTTCGTCAACATAGACAAACATCTAAATGAGTATTGAAGTGCAATGAAAGTAAACTCAAGTCATCTCTAGAATTTTATAATCTCTTGATCTGATCTACACAAATAACATTTTCGAAGTTCAAAAAGAATTCTCTCACATATAAAAAAGAGAAGGACCAATGTGGAGTCATTACTGACATAAACTCAAGTCATTACTTTCATTGAAGTGCAATGAAAGTAAACTCAAGTCATCTCTAGAATTTTATAATCTCTTGATCTGATCTACTCACTTTTTTATGGATGTTTATGTCAGTATTGACTCCACATTGGTCCTTCTCCTTTTTATATGTGAGAGAATTCTTTTTGAACTTCGAAAATGTTAATTGTGTTATGTATAGATTTTTCTGTACTCATAAAAGAAATGTATTGTATTGTTTTCTAACTATTGCATTGCATTAAAGTATCTGTTGAAATTGATATATTGCTTTTGCTAATTTTATTCTCACATTGGTTACTTTGAGTGATCTTTCCTGTAATTTTATTGATGAAGAAAGTATTTCATTGCAGGCAAATTGTTGGGGTGCTTTTTGGGCAAATGTTCTGGAAGCATCAGATCTATAGCCAGGCACCCGGACTTTCCAGTGATAGCATCATGTGGTGAGTATGCTACATGGTTTTTCCTTCCGTGTTAATTTACATAGGAACTCATACGGAAACACATCCACGCAACCCCATTCACACACCAAAAAAAAAAACACACACACAGAGATTTAAGAAGTTTAGTTAGAGTTTCCTGCAAGTGGCACCTCAGGTAATTCAAGGAGAAAATCCCCCAGTCTGATGGCTTTTGGACATTGTTTACACCTAAGGGGATTTGAACCTTAGACCTAGGGGGAGCATACCCCCAAGCCCAAAACCTTTACCACTTGAGCCAACTCCTAGGGGTTAATGTTGATCTTAGTTTCTGCTCAAATGACTAGTTATATTATCTTCTAATCAGTGACACTTTCATTCTTTTTTTAATATATTTTAACTGAAAAGGGTGTAAGCAGTTAACACTTCATTGGTGCTTTGATAAACATTGGTTAAATCATCCTTTAGCCTTTTGAAGTTAGAGTACATTTTTTGAGAAACAAGTTTTCTTGGCTGCAAAAACTAAGAACTTGACTGATTTGTAGGACTTGACAGTTATGTACGCTTTTGGGATGTAAAGACAAGACAACTTCTTTCTGCGGTATGTATATAATATAAATTTCCTGACCAGATTTACAATTTTGTCATTTGTTATTGGTCATTGTTTTGGCATGACTACACTGTCTGTCCCGAAGCTCAAAACTCTTGATTCTGTTTCGAGGCCTAGAACAAATTCCATGCTCTGATATAAATGAATCTTAAAACTTGTATTTGAGCTAATGATTGATGTCCTAACCATGTCATCTTTCTTCTTTTTAAGGTATCAGTGAAGCCATTTTCTGAGGATTTATCAGTTTCCTTGTGGTTATGAGGCCAATGGGAATATTTTTCCTTCTTTTATCGATGGATTCAGTTCATTGCTTCTACCCCGCATTGAAATTATATGTTAATTAATATGCTGCCATCTATTCTGCAATTTGGCTCTTGTTGAAGAGGCATTCTCCATCTATGTTTGAAGAATCCAAAGCGAGATGGTCAATCAACATGACAGTGTCCTAAATTATTTTTTTTGATCAGTAAAAATATTATATATATCAAAAAGAGTAACCAAGTATATTGAACGTATACAAGAAAACACCTAGCCCATATTAAAGGGCCCCTAATGACCCAAAAAAGCCTGTGGCCGTGAAAAACAACCCAAAATACCAAAAAAAGGTACACTGAACCTCAACCCCTTATTTCCCGTAGAACTAATGCCCAAGCCAAACTCCAACCCCAAACCCAGCCCCAACCCCTTGTGTTTCCTGTCTTCACACTATCCTCCCTTTAGACTTCCCTCTACTTGAGCTACCTTCCTTAGTGTCGTAGTTGATTGCCCGAGAAAGATGTTGTAACTCCCTGTTTTTCTTGAAACTTCTGGTTTCAAGTGCGTGGCTTCCCTTGATCGTAGTGGAAAGCTTGGAGCAAAAATGTTCAATGGCTAATATATGCTCACCAATCAAACACTAAGCATTCTTAAACATTAGCTGGCTCTTGGTCCATCAGTCTGATGACAGTCATATGTTCACACTAGGGTCTATTGCTGTCTGCTTTGAGTTGTGCTTCTTTCCACTTTCATGGTTGGAATATGTTACTTCTCTAAGTTAGGTGGACACGTTCACAGAGATTGTGCAGTGATCAGAGTTTGATTTTCATTTTTTGGTTATATAAGCCAAAAATATTATGGTGTAGTTTAAACCCTGAGGGGTAGCTCAGTTGGTCAAACCTTGGGTTTGCTCCCCAATGGTCACCAATTCGAGTCCCCACAGGACCACTGGAGGTTTATCTAGTCGTTAACTTCAGGGTCCCGTGGGATTAGTCGAGGTGCGCGCAAGCTGACCCAAACACCCTCGGATATAATATATATATATATATATATATTATGGTGTAGTTTACAGCTATGAGTTTCCTTGTAGTCTGGCATCCCTGTAAGTAAACTGCATTTGTTTGCATCTAATCATTTTAATCTTTATTGTTGGGTGTAGGTTTTCCTGAAGCAGCATCTTACCAATGTTGTCTTCGATTCCAATTTTGATGGTGAAGGTTAGTTTTCCGATTGTCTTAAACCATGGCACAGTATTTTATACTGTGTTGCTCTATAATTAAAGGATTAGCTTTATTCTGTTGTGTGAAACATGAAGTGATTGCATTTTCATTTGATGACTAGAACTTATAGTTGTTCTTTTGGTAAAATGACGGGCGATATTTTATTTTCATTTGAGGTCTGGGTGCTACATAGTTAATATTATTTAACAAGGCTTTCTACCTAAAACAAAAAATTACCAAGGCTTTCTAAGGATCAGATATGCTTTAAGTTTGATAGTGACATATGATGCCAGTTTCTGAAGTTGCTTGAACCTGATGTTTGTACACGTTTGTCTTGTAATTTACATGATGGTCTAAGCCTCCTACATATACATTTCTTGTTTGTACAAGCAGGAGTTAAACCTTCTGTGGCAGATCCATCTCTAGATGCCGAACAAATTGCAAGTGAGACTGAAATTAGAGATAAGGAAGAAACATTGCCTGTGAAAAGAAAGAAGGCTTTAAAAAAAGATGAAGCGAGCCAGAAGAAAAAGGCAACAAATGAAAATGAAGTAAGCAAGGAGGTATCTATAGAAAACGGACTCAATAAGAAGGCATCAAAAGAAAACAAGAGCAGCAAGATGCTAAAATCCAAGAAAAGAAGCAAAAGATCAAAACACGAGGTTCTTGACGATGCATCATGATTCGGACGAATTCCATGCTTGTGTAAAATGCAGTGGCAGAGTCAAACCAGACATGCATTGTTATTAAGGAGGCACAATGAAAGAAACCAAAGAGTGGAAGACAGCTGCTGTGAATCCAATTTTTGCCAAGAAATAGATTAGGAGTAGAGTGATGACATTGTAATTCGTTCGGCTGCGAGGTGAAAATACAGCTTAGCGTTTAAACCATGCTGAGGAAAGATAATGATGTTAATTTATTTGGTATGGTGACGTGTCCTTAGATTGCAGACTACATATATATGCAAAACCAGATTTTTTGTCGGATCAATAAACATTGGGACACAGGCGCCGAAGTAATTGCTCTATCTCCATTTTGTTTTATTATTAAGTACAATGTTTCACCCTTGCTTACTTTTGTGCTCACCATCACACTTGCCTTTCATACAAGTCAACTTACCTTTAAGCATCTAAGTGCAGATTAAAAATTTGTTGGTGATGCATTGCGCCCTCCCCCCGTTAGCTGGCTGCTAATGGAGGTTAAAATACTTATCCAAGCGGAATTTGAATCTTTTGTCAAATCTTACTAGCCTATAATACTTAAAAAGTTAAATGTTCATCATTTATTCCTTCTTGGATGTGAATGGGAATACAAAAAAGGTAACAAAACCACTCCTTTTTGGTACCACAATTACTTGCTAGATAAAATGCTTATTGCTTAGCCGTGATGGATCGCACAAGTGCTTTTGGATCATAACTGCGCTTTCGATCGTAGAACCTACAATCTTTGAAAAATGGAATACAATGCTTTATTTATTTTTTGATAAGTAAGAATACAATGCTTTATTTACTAGAATAAGATTATTCACCATTACCAATTATGTATTTGGAGATCAAACTTGTAAGTTAAGCATCAGTTTCCACATCTGATTATGAAAACCTCAGAGTACAAATAAAGATAATAGGCAAAAGATTCACTTAATAGTGATCTGCTCAATTATGCTTACACTGTCAGAAAGATCAAATGCAAATTGCTTCAAATGAGTATTGCGTTCTGCAGAAACCGCAAACCAAAAGCAAGAGAACAGGTATGGAAAACATGGTGGCAGCAAGTTACTGAGATGCAGCTTTCTCTTTCTTGTCTGACAAGAGCCTATCAAAAAGAAACCAAACAAAACTAAATTCATTATTGAAGTTATTGAACTGCAAATGTTTGGTCAAAAAACAATGTTTACTATCAAATTGACTTTCTGGTACAAGAAAGTAAAACTAAGGAAAGCAACTCTGAAGTTGCCTATGCATACAAGCATACCAATTGAGCTGTCCCTGGGCCTTGGAACAGTTTATAAGAATTTGGATAGGGCAGAGATGTCTCAGATTCAAAGAAGACTATTTGAACAAATGAAAATAAGCTTTGATGTAATACTACTTGAATAAAATGATATCTGAAGCTTAAATAAAGAACAAAATAAAGGTGCCACCGAGATTTCTAATCATTTTTCTTTCTCCACCCCCGCCAAACCCTCCCACCCTTTTTTGGGGCTACATAATGAACTGAAATAGACTTTCTTGAGTTTGGAAATGAATGGACTTCAATGGAAGCAGGTCAAGCAGACCCCTTATCTGTTTGAAATTATGCTAATAATTTGATTCCATTCACATTTCAGCGCTTCTCATTTACACCGCAAACTTACGTAACAAGGGGACATCATCTTTCTCGGACATCTTTAAGTAATACAAAAGTATATAGGAGAAACAGAGGAGGTGAAATTATAGTAATCCAACTTTAATCGCAAGCTAGGTGTTACTTACCCCTGACCCTTTGCCCATCGAGAGAGTTGATAGAGTTGGACGGTCTCATTCGAGACATGGCATGTCAGAAGTAGATAATTGCGGGGCTGTACCATCCACGCAAATCTCATGAACAATGCCGAGTAGATACACATTGCTACAAGCACGCAATTAACAGCGAGATTAGAATCTTGACCAGATAAAATACATGCCAAGAAAATCCCTAAACTAACTTTTAAACCAGACATGTTCAACCTGCTGTCATGTTTCCCGAAATCATCTCCGGGGGTTTCTTCATGTCCGCCAACCCCTGTTAAATTTGTTTTGATAAGTTAAACCCAGTTAAAATCCTCAGGCAGAAATTTAAATGACTCACAAAAGCGTGAAAACTAGACCTCCACTTCATAAGAGCTAGATTAATTTATTAACTAGGATATGTCGAACACGCAAACAAAACTCCACATATAAACTTAAATAACAATACAGAATCGTTAAAGAAGAACATACAGCAGCTACGAATCCCCAATTGGCAACAGGTCCCCAAAAGTGAGTTGTTTTCGGACCAACTGGACTGTTCCAGAATGCCCTGAAAGCAGCCATGTATTACCAATCCTTGCCTGAATAGCCCTGTAACAGTCGACAATAAAATTAAAAATTAAAAAAAAAAAAAATCAATAATTCAAAGTTGTTCGAGCACGAGAAAATTTCAAGATTCAGTTGACAACCGAGAATATTAAAGAAATTTCTGGGGACTAATGGCTGAAATTTGGTCAAACACAAACAGCGAGTAGATAAAATTTGCTCAACAAGTGCTAGGGCATAGTTATATCAAAGCCCAAATCTGCATGTATGACTTTCGCAAGATAGAAACAACAATGCGATGAAGTTAATGAGATTCATCATCTAAGAACGAAAAAAACCCTAACCCTACTACCTTAGGAAGATGGAGACGATCAACGATTAGGTAACAGAGAGGCTATGGAAGTGGTTTGGTGAGGGAGGAGTTGGACGATCTTTGTAACAAACTTAAATGATTTTGATAAAGAGAAATGCTACTCATAAGCCCCTACACCACACACCACATATTTTTTATTTTTTAAAATTTTTTTTAAATTTTTTTTTAGATTTTTTCTTTTTAAAATATTTTAATTTTTATATTTATTATTTATATAATAAATATTTGATAAAATAAAAAATTAAAAAAAATTAAAAAAAATAGGTGGTGTGTGGTGTAGGGGCTTATGAATAGAATTTTTCTTTTGATAAAATAATAGCTCACTTCAAGTGAGAACCTCCCAAAAAAAAAAGATTTTATTATTATTATTTTAAAATATTTTTTTATCATCTTTAATTATTAAAAAATTAATAATTTTACTAATAATCACTAAGTAAGTTTTTTTTAAAAAAATTAAAATATTTGAACAGTAATATTAAAAAAATTAAGTAGCATTTTCCATAAAACAAAGAATTTAAAAAACAATCAAATTGTATTTACCACCTAATTATTACGGGCTAAACCCACTACGGTTAATAATGTAAGGTCCAAATGAAATTAACAAATATGTTTTGAAAGTATTAATATGAAAGAGAAAACCTTCATGTGTGAAGTCTGATTTTAAATCTATATGTTGATTTTAAATATATGGTGTGAATCTGGTGTATTTGTTGCTCTGTAAGCATATGTAGATGTTTCTATTTCTGGGTTGTGGAACATTTTTTCTAGGTTGTAACGCTCCAATAGAAAACTCAAATTACATGGTTTATATTCTAAAATGATTAGTCGATAATACAATTGGAAACTTATTGGAACTTTATAAAAAGTAAGAAATTTTCATTCCAAAACAATGTAGGATCTTATACAACACCTACTATATCCTTATTATAAGGAATATCACATTACCACAGTTGGGTCTAAAAAATCGTAGGCTGATCTAATGTCAATAAGGAGAGTTACCCACTTAGATCTTATTATTCCCTCGACTCTCATGGTTTTTAGATTGTGATTTGTGAAACTTGCCAAGGCATGCAAGAATATTTCAAGGTTGTCATGGACAATACTCAAGTCCACTAGTTGTCCTCCTCCCTCCTCTATGGAATCACCTTCAACGTCATTTTCTTGTAACACTTTCTCTAGTAAATATAGTTCATGATTTTGGAATTTATCCCTAGGGTTTCACTTAAGCATGTTTGGGGAGTGAGATGAGATGAAATTTTTGTAAATAATAATAAGATAGTAGTGAATAATAGTAAGATAGTTTGAGTTAATATTTTATATGATTTTTGCGAAAATAGCTCAATTTATACGAGTCTAAAGTCCCATTCTATTGTCACAATTATTGAAAATAGACGCAGGAGTGTCCAAATAAATAACTCTTCAATTAAGAAACAGTGTACTAAACTCTTCAAAATGGAACCAGGCATAACTTCTTATATCTCCAAAAGAATCAACATGATCATTGTACCACGTAACAGGAAACCTGAATATTAAGACAGGGTGTTACTGAAGAGAAGTAGAGAACAAAGAAAGCATAACTTAATAATTATAACCAAGAATCATGAGAACGTACAGATCACGCGGCAGCCTTGCATTGCATGGGCGGCTCTTGTGCTATTAATATTGGACGTGGAATCTCACCAAAACGTTGTTATATGCGACTGCGTACGCCTGCTCATATATATTTCCATCGATCGATCACACTAGGTAACCAGGCCCATCTCGCGCGCTTGATCATTAAACGATCATGGGACAGGTCCTCGAAGGCATAGCTGTGGCAATGGAACAAGCCCTAGTACTAGCAGAGGGCGCAGTAGTCATCCCTGGTCTCATCGAGTTCTTGAATGCTTCGCCAACTGCTTTCCACGCCATTGGTAATGAAGAACACCCTCCATTCCTTGCCTATTTCGCATGCACATTTCAAAGGCGTTCCCTTTTTTTTTTCCCCCAAGTGATAAACAAATTAAACTATGTTTCGGAGGAAAAAATTAAAAATATTGACTTGTCTATGGTACGATCGAGAACACAAATTCAATATTAATTGGTTGCATGGTTATATATAATTTATTTATTAATTTTCTTGAGACTTATTGGTTTACTAATAATAATTTATTTATAGTTAACAGGATGTCAGGAAGTTATAAAAATATAATCAATTTCATCGATTATATGTTTTACTTTATACAAAGAAATATAATATGTTAATAAATCTCTTGATCTTAATAAGCTTGGAGATAGAAACTCCCTTCTCTCTAACTTAAAACCCACCAAGACCCATCTCTTTTTCATTTTTCCAAAGGGGGAGGAGTGATCGAGCTAGCGGCTCCTCCCTTCCTCTCCATTCTTCGTCACGCACCATCGATATATAGGTCATGTTTCTAGTTTGTTCTTTCATTTCTTATTTTCTTCAAGCTCAACCAAGTTTCAGGTTAATGCTTTTCTATGAGCAAACATATGTGTGCGCTCCACCACACCATTCTCTAGTTGTCAATCTACCAATACTAGGGGAAACTATTGTGAAATTATTGCCACGTGAGGCTCACACGTAACCTAGCCCACACGTAGATTTCATGCACTTTGGAGTCTCCGGCGACTACACGCGCCTCACCACTAAAACCAGCATCCACCCCACTCCAACTCCCCAGGTGTGTGGTCCCCACACATCACCACATCACATGTAGATTTTGTAACACTAGTGACTTAGGTTGGCCAATGCTTCCTATTCAATTGTGGTATTATTTTCCCTAACCAACCACTAGTGGTATCCTAATCTTCTAAGACCATCATTTAAAACAACTCTTCCTCTAAGGGAAATCTCTCATATTTGTCTTAACATTAGTCTTGAGTTAAGAGTTCAAACTCAACACTCTTTTTTTGATACCATGTAAACTATCACTTGTTATAAAAGTTTAAGAGAAAAGAAATAGGTAAATTTAATTTTTTATATATACGTTAACAATAGGATCTAATTTATTGGTCCAAAAGTCTTTTTATTTTTCTTTTTTATGCTCTGCAATAACTATAGTCTATAATGAGGAATTTGTTGAAGAATTTTACCTTCTGCTCGTGTATCTTCTTCATTTTAATTTAATGATTCAATGAAATGCTTAAAAAAAGACTCGGAACTTTTTATTCAAAAAAAATGAATCGATTTCACGTGACTTGAGCTCGAGAGAACCTTCCATACTAAACTTGATTCGAGTAAGTTAATAACCCCGAAGAGTAGTGAAGCTTGACTATGAACGCGTTTTAATTCTAGATGAAGCAAAGAAACGGTTGGTGGATGCGGGATATGAGCAAGTCTTGGAAAGAGAGGATTGGAAATTGGAAGCTGGGAAGAAATACTTCTTCACCCGGAATTACTCCACGATCATCGCTTTCGCAATCGGTAAAAAGTATGAATTTTTCACTATCCTACGGCTTAGTTGTAGAATGAGCTATTATTTTAGGTGGATTTTGTTTCCTTACTGCTGATATTGTGGAGCCTATGCTTAGATATGTTGCTGGAAATGGATTTCATATCATTGGTGCTCATACCGACAGTCCTTGTCTGAAACTGAAGCCAGTTTCCAAGGTGACCTCTTGATTTTGTTGCCATTCCCTTAGTGGAAATATTACTCGTAAGATTATGTAGAATTGGGTGGTTTAAGGTAAAAAATTTTACTTTTTTTATTCTGTGAATGTGTGTATGGCTTGCGCAGGTAACCCAAGGTGGGTATTTGGAGGTTGGTGTCCAAACTTATGGGGCTGGTTTGTGGCATACTTGGTTTGATCGGGACTTAACGGTTGCCGGAAGAGTGATAACCAGAGAAGCTAAAAATGGTTCTGGTTCTGTTTCGTACTCGCATCGTCTTGTTAGAATTAAGGAGCCCATCATGCGGATCCCGACCCTGGCGATTCACTTGGACAGGTTATCTCCCAGTGTGAATTGTTGTCTCACCTGTTTTGATATTAGGAAAAATTAACGACACATAAATCCTAGAAATATGTTTGTTCTTTCTTGCCTTCTGTTGAGCATTTTATTGTGTTCTGTGAACAGGGGCGTTAATGATGGATTTATGTTCAACACACAGAATCATCTTCTTCCTGTCTTGGCAACATCAATTGAGGTATTCTTGGCATTACACACATTTAATTATATGTTTCTGTCTACCTTTGTGTGTGCGTTTTAATTATTATAAATCCTAGAAAATGATTATGAGGAAGTGTATCCTTTTTTCCCTCCTCATATGAAGTCAAGACAAGAAAATTAGATTTAGTATTTCTCAATGTGAGACCTTATAGGAATTACAATTCGTATGTTGAGTCTGACTCTGCAATCACATCAGGTTAACTTGGTAGATTGAGATGTGAATTTTTTGTTTTTTCCCAAATACCAGCATAGTTTGTCTAGAGAAGTAACTGAACCTCCGAAGAATATGTCTTGTTTAAGGTTTGAGTACGTCTTCCTTCAGATCAAAATCTTGCTTTATCCTATGAACTATGTTTTGCAGGCAGAGCTCAATAAAGAGGGTGCTGAAGATGGTTCAGGCAATTGTGGAGGTCAGGCTAATGGAAAAAATGGTAATGAAAGAACTACCACTAATAGCTCAAAGCATCACTCGCTCCTATTACAGGTAAATAATTTCTTTTTCTTTTTTCTCTTTTCTTCTGCGGGTGTGGCAGGATCAATCTTTTTATTTGTAGATTTCAGACTACGTGAATGTATTAGTGGCATGATCACAAGTAGCTGTAACACTTTCAGTTGGACTATCTCGGTTTGATATTTTTGGGTATGCTTGTTGACGATGGTGTTATTTTTCTTTCTTTTTGTTTTTTCTCCCTAGCTGCTTGCAACTCAGATTGGCTGTGAACCTGATGATATATGTGATTTTGAGTTGCAAGCATGTGATACCCAACCGAGTATTATAGCCGGTGCCAAAAAGGAATTCATCTTCTCAGGGAGGCTTGATAATCTCTGCATGTCATTTTGCTCCCTAATGGTATGCCTTTGTATATAGGTTGCCTACTCTTTTTGTTGAGACAGAAATAAGTGCTTCCCACATAAAGTAGTTATATTTTCTTTCATTTTTTTCTCCTAATTGTGTAGTGCGACCTTTGTTCTTCTCGACTCATGTCTTGTCTTGTCTCATAGTGTACCAAGAATGTAGTAAATTATTCGAATAGTCTACTTATTTTTCTCTTGTACTACGTACCATTGGGAAAGTCAAATTACTTTTTAGGTACATGTGTAATCAGACTGTTATTTGGAAATGGTGCTTGCCATTTTGTCAGAAACCTGTGCTTACCTTCCCTCTCTTGGGCAACATGCTGATTGATTCCTTGAACTGCTAAATCTTAAATCTCCTTAAATTGCATTTGGAAATTTATCAAAATGAATTGACATGACAATATTTTCTGGAATTGCCACGAACTATAAAAAGTATAGTTTTGCAAAATACTTGTTTGATGACTCTGATCTCCGACTTGCCCTTACTGTCCACTGCATGTTTTGGAACTGAAACATAACGCATGCAATATATTCCATCCACCTATTGTATATAACATCAACATTACTACTTTCCTTGTCGGTTTTCCTTCAATATAGTAGAAAAATGTCCCATATGTTGTTTTTTTTTTTTTAGTATAGATAAGCTAATTTGGATCTGCCACTTATTGGTTTCAATTCCAGGCACTGATAGCTTCATCTTATGAAAGTTCTCTTGAGGACGAGACTGGTGTTAGAATGGTAGCCTTGTTTGATCATGAGGAGGTTGGGTCTAACTCAGCCCAAGGAGCAAGGTCTCCTGTCCTGATAAATGCCATGTCACGCATTACAAGTTCCTTTGACCCGGCTTCTAAGGTGATAACTGCTCCGTGTCCTGTTGATCTGGGTTTTGATTGAAAATAGGAAATGTTCACTTTGATCCTCTGGCTGATCACAAGCCTTCAAAACCTCGACTCTGATTTATTCTTATTTTGTTATATAGATATAGTCTTGCTAATTTATGCTGCTAACTAAAGCAGTCGGAAATGCTGCCCATTTCTTGCTGCAATGCAATCTTTCTTTTACATCCAAAATATCTCACAGAAGGTCAACTTTTGTTGGCAGTTTCTGACCAAAAGAGGAAAGAAAATCCAACACTTGTTCTCTGAATTAGTTTTTGAGATTTTTGTTTTGTTCACCAATCACATTTAGGGTGTGGAAGGCAATAAGATCACTGAAACAGTGGTCAACTACCTAAAATGGTTTAAATCCAAAGTTGGTGATTTTCAAGTAGATTTGCACTTCTTTCTTACATGAATTGTGAAGTCATGTTTCCAGTTTTTTACCCAATTTTGAGCCACCATGGCTTGTGCCCTTTTTCTTACGCAAGAATTTCAGTAGGACTCCTTCCATTCACCACATATTTGCATCAACTAAGTGGCATAATCATGTTCCGTTATATACACTTAGTGATTATGTTTTAATTTAGAAACTTCTCGTTTTCATTGCAATTGATTTCTTTCCAGTTGCTCGAGAAAGCGATCCAAAGGAGTTTCCTTGTGTCTGCTGACATGGCGCATGCATTACACCCTAATTATATGGTACGTTGCCTACTGTGCTTAAACTTACCAGCCTTGGCAATACTTGGTTTGTTGCACCATGTTGATATGGGGTTCCTGCTTAGGACAAACATGAAGATAATCATAAACCCAAGTTGCATGGAGGGCTTGTCATTAAACACAATGCAAATCAACGCTATGCAACAAACGCGGTCACTTCCTTCATATTCGGAGAGATTGCAAGAAAGAATATGATTCTCATCCAGGTAAATATCTCCTTACATCGTGTCTTATAATTGTGAAAAGTTTAGAGAGTTGTTACTGTTATTGAATGTATATTGGCAACCCTTTTATCATTCAAAACAGATTTTATTTTTTTGGTAAGCTCTATACAACCTATAACCAAATGAAATTGTGGTCTTTTTGCATTATATGATAAGTGACTAAAGTAGAGGAAGAGGTTATGATGATGCAGGAATTTGTGGTCCGCAATGACATAGCATGTGGTTCGACCATTGGTCCTATACTTGCAAGTGGCATGGGGATTCGTACAGTTGATGTAGGCGCACCTCAGCTATCAATGCATAGTATACGAGAGATGTGTGCTACAAATGATGTGATTTATTCATATAAGCATTTCATGGCCTACTTTCAAGAATTCTCGTCTTGACGCAAATCTAACCATTGACGGAGGCAAAAGTACGGAGGTTGAGGTGAGGAAAATCCGTTTGACCCCTTAAAAAGATGAGAACTACTACAAACATAAAAACATTATGCAAAAGTAAACCTGCAAATTAATGTAACTTTATGTGATCTATTATATTTATTTTACAATAAAAATAATTTTACAAGCTGATATATCACATCAAGTTATATCAATTCGTAGTTTACTTTTGTGTAATTATTTTGTGGCTAAAATATTTTTCTAAAAAGATTATGAAAGGGTCCAAGAAGTTTGAACTTTAATTGCAGTATATATGTATAATTAATACCAAATCCATCATGGGGTTTAGCTCTTATAGTCTTTGGGATGAAAGAATTTGGACATGAAAAGAAAAATAAAATGAAAAAGTATTGAATGATTTCACTCTCAGTTTTTAATTCCAAATATGCTACTTTTTTTTTTCCCTCTATGCAAGCAAACTTTATTAAAATAAAAGAAGATACAAGTTAGAGAGGGTGGGGTTCTCTTACAAAACATCCCAAAACAACAACTTCAATGCAAAAGAGGTGGGAAAAAAAAAGGTTCTGAGACCCTACTCAAGTCCTACAAAGAAGGTATTGTCTTAAAAGACGTTTTGAAGGTAAGTCATTTCTGGAAGCGGTGCAAGTGGATGCACTGTAGTTGAAAGTTTTAATATATTTGTTAGTGAGATCTTTAGTCTCTTTCACAAGATCACCGATTAAGAAAAACAATAATCCAGATAGACGAGTATTGAAAGGGCATGTGACGCTCCCAGATTCTGCTTGGGATCGAATGGACATCTGAAACGTCTGGACATGCAACACATGGTTACCTGCCCCCGTTCATGACATATAAGATGCAATGTTCCTAACATGCATCTAGCATTATGCAATATTCGCAGCGAATAATTTTTTTTCTTGAGCAATACTATGCACCAAACTTATAATATTCCAAATAATTAAATCATAATGCAAGCATACTTAACAAAATAAATATCCACGATTTCAATACGAGTCTTAGAAGACTATAACCTCCAAAACATGGGAGACCAGACTCTATATTTACATTACCAAAATACACTATTGAGGAAGTTCGTCGAGTAACTCGTGTAACTCGACTAACGAGGCCAGAATACTATCCAAAAACTAACTATGGAAGTTGTAAGCTCCGTGTCGTGTCTGCGGCGTCTAGTCAACCTCCTTCAGTCTACCAATGTCCACTCCCTGCTTTGATCCTAATACATCGCCTACCACTCGGGGGGAATGGTAGTTGGGACTACCATGGTGAGATTTGATTACAAATCTCAGTAAGTTAACAAAAAACTCCCATCATAGGTTAATTATGAATGCATGGCAGTAAAAGCATGAATGCATAATTAAAGTCGTAAGTAAGCATAGCATAACTTGACATATAGCATGTCATAACTGACATAACCTGAACTGAAACATGAACTGAACTTAACTTGACATGACATGAACTTGAATTTATAATATAACATGAGCTAGCAACATAATATGAACGTGAACTTGAAACATAACATGGACTTGAATCATAGTATGAACGTGAACATACATAACATAAACGTGAACTTAAGACATAACATGTACGTGAATATAACATGAAATGAACGTGAACTTGAAACATAACGTGAACATGAACATAACATAACATGACATGAACATGAACTTGAAACTTAACGTGAACATGAACATAACATGTACATGAATATAACATGACATGAACGTGAACTTGAAACATAACGTAAACATAAACATAACATAACATGATATGAACATGAACTTGAAACTTAACGTGAACATGAACATAACATAACATAAACTTGATCTGAAACTTATTCTTATCTCCTGGGGTTAACCATGATTGCTTATTCTTAACTTATTGACATAAACTTGGACACTTGTTCAATTGACTTAATTAATAACGTGATCATATGGGTGCTACACGGGTCCCCTTGAGCCGTGTGTCCCTGCCGACACGCAAAATAAAATATGGCACCATCGGCGTTAGTGCCTGGCGCGCTCCGGTGACCAGCTAATTAGGCCACATTCGCAACCTGTTGACTGTACTTCGTCAACCCAGGGAATTTCACACCTATTTAGACACTTCAACGTGAACAAATGAGTTTCACTAGGATATTACCCTATCCTAGCACTTAGGGTCGTGATTGACATGAATAACTTAACTTGAACGTGATCTGAAACTTGACTTAACATAAACTTGCTCTGACTTCTTTACTTAACATGACATACTTGCAATGGTGAATATTACATAATATGACATACATATAACATATGGCATACTTATAGAATATAACAATACGTGACAGAATAAATTGTGTAATAGATAAATATTCGTGAAAGAATAAATCATGCATAACAGATAAACATATAATGACGTGGCATGACATATATTATCACATACATACATAAATTATAGTTCCCTTACTCATCATACATACACAATAAACTGATAGTAAGTTAGAAACTAACTTATATCGATCGTCGCATTCTACGAGAATAAAGCACGAAACATGAGGAACTGTAAGAGGGTATTCTAAAAGTTAGAAATTTAATTACTAACAATTAGAAACATGAAAACAAGCTAACTTAGAATAAAATTACTATTTTACCTTCTACATGTGGAAAAATGACCATTTTACCCATAACTTAAGGATTTCATATCCTAACTCCACAAATTTTCAAAATTTACATTTCTCATGCAAATTTTGTCCTAAACTCAAATATCAACTTAGAAAAAATTTAAAACAAAACACAACTATGGAAAACACACTATGGTCGAAACATCCATAGACCATTTCTATTATTTTTGTTGCAATTCCTTCCAACTTCAAAACTCATGCTTAAATCAAAATTTTGCAACAAATATCTTGCAATCCTAAGTTTAAAACCATACTTAAAACATCCATTTAGAAAAAGTTAATAATTAACACCAAACTTTTTGTAAAAAGATCAAAACACTTAATCATAAGTTTTGACCCTAAATTAAAACATCTCCAAGAATTCCAAAAATCAAATCTTACTTCTAACATATTCATAACATCATCCTAAGATCAACCATGCTTTAAATCATCAAACTAAAGTCACAAAAATCACAAAATAACAGTTGGAGTTTTTCGTTTTACACTTAGTCCAAAAACAGAAACTTTTTCCTCAATTAGTTTTGATAAATCTTCGAAATAAAGTATAACATGGTTTAAGAATGTGTCTTAAATAAGATCCAACCATCAAAATTAAAATCACATGACTAAAAATCAATAAAAAAAATGAATCTAATCCAAAAACATCAAATCTTAGGCCTAACTGAAATCCTCTTGCATAGAAAAAATTATATCTTTGAAACTAATACTAAATATCTTCAAAATAACATCCTAAAATGAAAATAAGAGACTTAAGATCATCATATAAAAAATCAAAGCCTTTAGAGTAAGATCAAACCTCGAAATATTCAAACTTTCTTCAAATAAAAACTATTTTGCCACTTCCAGTTTTCAAGTTTCTAGATCTAAGAAAATCTATCATCAAAAACTTTATTCATGCAACAAAATCTCAATGAACACTCTTAAACACATGCTAACAACACTCCATAAAATTTTCGGACCAAGATATGTCCATTAGCTTAGTCAAAAACTCCAAAACATAACATACTCTCCAGATTCACGCCCAGAATGACCTTTCCATGGTTAAAAATACTTTTGACCGACCAAATGACCATGGAATGATACGAATAATATATCTACGGAAACTATACTCAAATAGGAACAACTTTTATGAAGGAATCATCATGTGAAAATACTTACAAAGGGTCAAAAATATCCACGAAAAAAGACACAGAAATCTGCCAGAGATAGCTCTTTTGGGTTTCTCTCTAAGAACGGGGTGAAGAAGTGATTAAAGTGAAAGAAGTGTGACTTGCACGACTCAAGATGTCTGTAGGGGGAAGATATGGACCTGAATGGCTCTTGATTGGAGATGGCTATGTGACATAAAGTGGAGAATAGTGAAGGGAGAGGACAGTCTACAGAAGTTGTGAGGTATGAAGGTTGATGGGGTGGGTTTCTCCATCTCATCAAGGCACTATTGGGTGCAGCCAAAGGCAGTGGATGGTCTGCCATATGGGGGAGAAAACTTCTCCAAGAAGCCTTGCCAAGGTGGCCAAATTCGTGGGCCTTGGTGGGCCTCAACCAAGTGGGCTTCAATTTGGGGTTTAAAGGGGGTTTAGTTAGGGTTTGAGATGCCATCAAGTTTAAATTCAATTTTTCTTGGCCCAATCAAATTTTCAAGGTTTAAAAGGTTGGATAATGATGTCATAACAAGAATTTGAGAAATTAATAGCATGTAAAAGTGATTTAATCAAGTGATTAAACACAATGCTAGAAATTGGATCAAAAAGGGTTTGAAGGTCAATTTAGGGTTTGGGGAAACCGTTTAGGGTTTCGGTTTCAACCAAGTTTTTGGGGTTTCAATTGGATTCCAACCATTTAGGGTTTCACTAGAGTTGAAACCCTCTTTGATCTGGCTCAATTTGGTTGATCAGATGAAAATGGTTTTGATTAGGTGGCATGCTCTCACCTTGATTTCTCTCACAAATCCATCTAATGGTTCCTCATTATGTCAATTATCTAATACTATTCACTATGTGTGGCTAAGATCTTATCAGTGTCCAAATAAAACTTCTCTAACTAATTTGGACATTCCACATTGTGATTATGAAAACACTGCACTTAGTACGCTTATCGAGGTTACTATTCACTCAAAAAAAAGCGTAATAAACTTAGTACTAAAAAATTCTAAATATTCATATTAACTTACGGCAAAAACCGTTTACCAAAACTCAACCCCGAAGTTCCCCTATAAATAAATCCACAGTTTCAAACAGCCATTTCGTCTGAAATTATGAAAATTTGTTATTGCGCTATAAAATCCTAAATATTCAACTGAGTCTAGTGGTATAGACTATAATATATTCTAACACTTCTAACTATCTCAAACAATTAAAATCGCATTTCTGACACCATAGTGAGTGATAACACTGATTATGTTTACAGACTAAAACCTTTGCGATTAGCCGATTCGTGAAAACTTACGAACTTTTCACGAGGTTCCTCAAGTCTATAGAAATTATACCATTGAATTTCTAACTGGCTGTTACAGAGCAGATATGCAGTGGGGGAATAGTCAACCTGCACCTCTGAAGTGGCTCGTGAGGACACGCGGCGGTGGAATGAAGGTGGGGTCAAGTCGATTTGAAGGATTGGAGGGTGAGGAGTTTGCTGGTACGACGCATGTAGTCGGTGGAGTTGATAGAACGCGACGGCACGTGCGGAAACAAGTCGCGCATGAGGGCCACGAGCTAACATTTTGGGCACGGTTCCGTGTTGTCCTAATAGATTGGTGGGAGGGGAATGTCGTGGTGGGGCACGTGTCGATTGTTCTTGGTCGGAAAGATACAGATCTGAGAAAATCCAAAGTTATGGAAAACACTACCATAAAAGCATATACACAAAAAGACAATAGAAATAAAGAGAAAAAGGAAATGAAAATGGAGAGGAAGGTAGAGCCGAGACTCACACCTTTCTCTCGAGTAACAACATTTGAAAGGATCAATTTTCTTTTTAGAGAGAAGGCATAGCTTCTCTACCTGGAAAGAGAAGGAAGCGCGACTAACTACTTATATTCCAAATATGCCTATTTGTTTGTGCTTCAATTCCATTATTCACGTGTCCTCTTGTCCAGATACAGCCTATGCATCAGATTTCTGTGGTACTATGAAGTTTCGTAAAAAATCTCAACTTTATGGTAACTGTCTGTCTGCAATGCAGTTCTTGCCAGCTCTAAATCTTTGACTTCTCCCCAATGGTAGGCCATTCTGGCCCCCAAAATAAAATGAAAGGAAAGAAAATAGTAAAGTTAAGCAAACAAGGTAGAGCTCCAGTTGGATGGATGGAAAAGTTAAAAAATGGGTAGAGAGAGAGGGAGGCTATTGTCTATTAGAAAATAATATAAGTAATTGAACTTGGAAAATGTAACTAATGGGAAAGTAAAATTCAAACAAATGACCAAAAAACCTAATAGGGAATATATAAAGAAATCACAAACATAAAAAGGACAATTGATTCTAAAAAGACCCAGTCTTATGTTTTATGACACGGTGTCAAGAATGTGTTACCATTTACGCGGTATTGAAGATGTGGTTCAAGTTTTAACATTGAACAGATTTCTATATGTTATAAAATTCAAATAGATATATTAATATGAAAATTTTAATTTACAGGCTAGTGTTTAGTGTACATTTTTAATATAATTTATTTAACATAATTTGATTTATAACAAAAATTTTGTAATTAAATTTCTTACAAATAAAATCTTTAGAGAGTCTATTCTTCGGCTAACAAATATGAAAACTCAATAGATTATAGACAGATCTCACGTGATAGACATGGGACACTATTATCTATTGGAAATATTGTCCCACACCGAAGAGAGGTGGAAATTTTGTGTTAGACGACAGCTATTTAAACGTAACTCATATGCAGGCTAAAATCACGCAGCCACGCGGTGAGCACAGAGCGAACTATTCTTTCGCCTTTTACTAAAGAATACCGTGTGCTCGCCGCAAATAGTGGCATACGCCTATTTTTGGAGGGGTTTCCTCTTTTGAGGTAGCCCCTTACAATCTGAGTCAAGTATTATAAACGAGGTCCAATAAGGCCAGGTATAAGAGCTATATGAAATATGCTGTAAGCGTGTGTAAAATTACTTTAAATGAAAAAGCGAAAGAATTTAAAAATTTATATAAAAAATATTAATTTTTTAATAATAAATTATTTTATTTTAAAGAATAATTATTTTAAAAGAATTGAATAAATATAGAATTTATATTAAAAAAATTAATTTTTTAATAATAAATCATATTTTTTAAAATTAATTAAACATTTTTACAATTTATCACTGTACATAACAATATTTATAAAGAAAATTCTAAACCAATCATACAGGAAGAAGGCATGCGAATAGCATTTTACGAAATGTACCATTTTTTATTAAATAAAATTGTGCGTTTAGTTGAAGCTGAACTGCTGAGAAATTCTTCCATCTAAATTGAAACGGTGCGTTTTACATTTTATTCTAAAATTTTCAAACTCCCCTAGCCCTCTCTGCCCTATCCTCTCTCTGTATAACTTCACTCCCCCTTACAGAATCTTAACCTTAGGTCCTTAACTAACCCTTTTCTCTTTTTCTGAGGAATTTTCTCTAAGTTTGATTAGGTCTTAGGTACCTCACTACTCTAATCTCAATCAAGAAATAGATTAATCCTATTCGAATTGAGACTGAAGATTGAGGAGAACCCACTGAAACCTTCTCGATTGCTTTTCCAAAACCACAATTCCACCAAAACTTAAAATATAAAGATAATTCACTACTGTACATAGTAATATTTATAAAATAAAAAGGTAAATTAAGGCAATAGTAATATTTTTATGAATAGTTCAACAACCAGCCTCGGGAACCTTTAAAATCGGTGGTCCCTACAGTGCTATTACTATGTTCTATTACAGTGCTATTACTATGTTCTAACTGTCAACTCATGATCTATCCGAATATGTTCTGATATACATTTCACTCTATGGAAAATACTAGTTTCACTCTATTTAGGACTGTTTCGAAAGAGAGTGAGAGAGAGGAGGGCTTAAGGAAGAAGTCACCTGACTCCCTTTCATCGGACATCGAAGGAATCAAAATGGGCCAAGCGCATATATTCTTGGTGCTACATTCTACGCGGCTATAAATTCCGCGGCTTAATCAATCATAAATGTACACACAACGCAAGTTAGCTGTGAAGAATTGGTTGAAGCCATGGCCAAGGATGCATCACAGAGCCAAGTAAGCTCAGTGGTCTCTCATCTCATTGACTACTTGAACGCTTCTCCTACTGCTTTCCACGCCGTTGGTAACTGCTCTCTCTCTCTCTCCCTCTCTCTATTCCGTTTGTTTCCGGTGAAAATCCTCCACAAGAAGAGAATAAAAGAATTGAAACTTCTCATATGTCATCTCTCACACTCCCTTTCTCTAGATTCCGTTGCAGTTCAAGTAGTTTTTTTTTGTGATTGAGGTTGAGGTTGTTTGTCAATACGTTTTGTTTTAGATGAGGCAAAGAAGCAGTTGAGAAGCGCGGGATACTCGCAAGTTTCCGAGAGGGAGGATTGGAAATTGGAAGCCGGGAAAAAGTATTTCTTTACGCGGAATCACTCCACGATTGTTGCTTTCGCGATCGGCAAAAAGTACGGCTCTCTTGTATTTTTTTCTTCTGTTCTAATTTTTTTTTTTTTACTTACTCTCCGCATTGAAGTTTGGAGTCGTTTGATTGCTGGGAAAATGTGGGAAACAAAAGGAATCGTATTTGTGAGTTTTATGCTTTTAGCCACCTATCAAAAAAGTTTTATGCTTTTATCCATTGGGAGAACCTAGTTAACATAGGACACCTTTTTTTCATAGGTAGTTAGCATAGAACACCCCTTACTGAGCTTAATACGAACCATTAGTGCAAATTGCTTTGGTTCAATGGTTGTACAATTAATTATTTCTTGCTACGGAGTTAGTTTATTTATTGATGATATTGTGGAACTTGTACACAGGTACGTTGCGGGAAATGGATTCCATATAGTTGGTGCTCATACTGATAGTCCTTGTCTGAAACTAAAGCCTGTATCTAAGGTGACCTCTTGGTTTTGCTGAATTAAAATTGTTAATTGTATGAGGTTGTACTGAGTTGGATGGTCGAAGTTGGCCTTTAACTTTTTAAGAAATTGGGTGGCTTGTGCAGGTAGCCAAAGGTGGGTATTTGGAGGTTGGTGTCCAAACATACGGAGGTGGCTTGTGGCACACTTGGTTCGATCGTGATTTAGCAGTTGCGGGAAGGGTGATAATCAGAGAAGAAAAAGGTGGTGCTGTTTCGTACTCCCATCATCTTGTTAGAATTGAGGAGCCCATAATGCGGATCCCCACCCTGGCGATTCACTTAGACAGGTTGTCTTTGGATTGAAATATGTAAATTAATTTTAAAGTTACCAGTTTTTTATGTGATTGTTCTCTCCTTCCTTCTATTGAACAATCTGTTATGTTCTGTGAACAGGGACGTCAATGATGGATTCAAGGCCAACACACAGAGTCATCTTCTTCCTGTCTTGGCAACATCAATTAAGGTAAACTTGGTTTAGACGCATTTATATGCTTCTTTCTATCTATGTATTTATTTGTTTAACTTCAAATCATAGTTTTCCTATACGTTTTGTTCTGAAGTTTTGTTTCTTCTGTTGATGGTTATCATTCATAGAACATGATTATGAAGATGTGTACTGTTTTGCCCTCATTATACGTAGTCCACTCAAGAAAATTCTATTGAATGTTTCTCAATGTTACATTTTACAGAGGTTACAATTCATAAGTTAAATTTGACAATGTGATTTCATTAGTATGAGTTGCTATATTGAGATATGCATTTAATTGTTTAAAAGAGCCAGTGCTGGATGTTTAGCCATGATTATGTGTCTGTCTGATCTAATGAAAAGAGGAGTACTGAACCGGAGATGAGTATGTCTTGTTTAAGGTTAGAGTGAATTCTGTTGGCCTTTTGATCATATTTTTGCTTCTTGCTATAAACTACCTTTTGCAGGCAGATCTCAGTAAAGTGGTTTCCGAAAATGGTGGAGTTGAAAGTGGAGCTCAGACTGATAAAAAAGAAGCTGATAAAAGAATAGCCACTAATATCTCGAAGCATCACATGCTCCTATTACAGGTTAGTAAATTTTTTCTCCTTCATCTTTTCTTTTGCAGGGGTTGGGGTTGGGATGGTGGGGAAACTTTACTTCTATTGGTAGAGTCCAGATTCCATGAATGTGTTAGAGGTTTGATCACACATAATTGTTACACTTTTAAGAGTACCTCAGCTTTATATTTTTGGTTATGCATGTTGGTGATTATTATTATTTTTTCTAGCTCCTTGCAAGTCAGATTGGCTGTAAACCAGATGATATATGTGATTTTGAATTACAAGCATGTGATACTCAACCAAGTATTATTGCTGGTGCCACAAAGGAATTCATTTTCTCTGGGCGGCTTGATAATCTCTGCATGTCATTTTGCTCTCTGAAGGTACGGCTCTATATATAGGTTGTTTTTTCTTTTTGTTGAGATGGAAGTAAGAGGTGCATATTTGAGTCAGTTTTTTACGATACCAATTTCTTGCTTTGCATTGTGCTAAAGCTATGCTCCATTTCTTTATCATAGCAAATATGGGAGCCTTTGGCATTCTTCATGGCAGATAAGGACTTATTCCTTATTGATTCAGGACATTGAAAATATTTTATTAGTAACTTATGCCTTATTAATTTATCTCATTGTTAATTTTCTATTTGGAACTTATGCCTTACTGATTTATGACATTGTAAATTTTCTAAAATTCAAGAATTTATGAATGTAGTGATTTATGCAATGATTTTCCTCTCATTTATGAGATTCCCTTGATCTTCTTCTTTTGCAATGTCAATGGGTTGGTCCTGTTATCTATATTTTATGGTCCTAGATACACATTGAATCTGATATCTTAGTCCCACGGCCAAGTATTTTATAATGTGTCACAATTTTTTCTCCGTGACCTTTGTTCTTATAAACTCCTAGTATCTTGATCTCTTCTTGTCTCATATACTACAATGCATGAAGTCAGTTATTGAAACTATCTGCTTCTTTTCTCTTGTGGTATGTACCACTGGGTAAGTCTAAACTACTTGATATTTTCTCTAATCAATATCTGTTGTTTGGGCGTGAGGCTTGGCCATTTTTTCAGAAACTTGTGCTTAGCTTTCCTTACTTGGGAAACATGCTGATTGATTACTTGAGGATAAACTCCTTAATCATAAATTTCATTAAATTGCATTTGGGAAGTTATCAATATGAATTGACATGAAAATTTTTTCGCCAAAGACTTGAGAAATTTATTTTTGCAAATTTCTTGCCTGTGCTCTGGTCCAAAGACGTACTTTTCTAAACTCTAATTCACCCAGACAGCCCACTGCATGTTTTTGGAATTGAAATGTAACACCGACAATGCATCACCATTGTAACTTTCTGATATCCTCATCTATCAGAGGAAACATATGTACTTAGTTATTTGGGTTCAAAGCAGCTGATCTGCGTATGCTACTTTATGGTGTCAATTTCAGGCATTGATTGATTCTACTTCTTCTGAAAGCAGTCTTGAGAATGAGACTGGTGTTAGACTCGTAGCCTTGTTTGATCATGAGGAGGTTGGGTCTAACTCAGCTCAAGGAGCTGGGTCTCCTGCCATGCTAGACTCTTTATCACGAATTACAGCCTCCTTTGGCCCAGTTTCTAAGGTTATAACTGCTCCATGTTCTTCTGATGAGATTCTGAGTCTTGATTAAAAATGCATGTTCACTTTTCTTCTCTGAATGATCCATGCCTTCAAAATCTAGATGCTGCTGAATTAAAGCAATTTGAAAGCCACAGAATGCGATATTTCATTTACTTCACAGTCTGCAAATTTATTTACTTTTATTGTATTTGTTTCTTTTTAGCTGCTTGAGAAAGCAATCCAGAGGAGTTTCCTTGTATCTGCTGACATGGCACATGCATTACACCCTAACTATATGGTTCGTTGCCTACTGTGATCGTAGTTTACCAGCATTGATAGTATTTGGTTTACTGCAATATGTTGATATAGAGTTCCTCCATAGGACAAACATGAAGATAATCATCAGCCCAAGATGCATGGAGGGCTTGTCATTAAACACAATGCAAATCAACGCTATGCAACCAATGCGGTCACTTCCTTCATATTCAGAGAAATAGCAGCAAAGCATAACCTTCCCATTCAGGTCGGTTTCTCCCTACATTGGCTATTATATTTGTGAAAAATTCTAGGGTACTAGATCTGTATAAAATGGAATTTCCCAAATTGAAAACAGAGACAAAGAAGTTCTCTCTCTCCCTCTCCCTCCTGGGCAATCTTAATGTTATGGCAATATAAATTTGTGTAACCTAAATAGTGATTAAACCATAGGAACCACTTAATAATGCAGGAATTTGTGGTCCGCAATGACATGCCATGTGGTTCAACCATTGGTCCTATCCTTGCAAGTGGTGTGGGGATTCGTACGGTTGATGTAGGCGCACCCCAGCTATCAATGCACAGTATTCGAGAAATGTGTGCTGTAGATGATGTGAAGCATTCATATGAGCATTTCAAGGCTTATTTTCAAGAATTCTCACATCTAGACGCAAAGATAACAGTTGACGTATAGGCTTGTGTGTGTGTCTTTGGAAATTCTAATGCCCATGTGTGGTTTTTGCTCCAAACACATACAGCATGGTCGTGATGTAATAATGCGCGAAGCAATATTAAATGAAACTGGAATGTTGTGGTGGATCTGCAAAGTACTTGGCAGTATTCAAATAAAGTTAAATTAAATCAATGCAAGCAGCTTGAAATCTTCAGTTTCAAAATTCTACTTGTTTGCAGATCACTTTCAGTAGCACTTTATAAATCGTCACAGAAAATCCTGGAACTGTTTTTTATCGTTTATATTCCCTGCAATGTGATTCTTGCCAACCCTAAGGTTTTAACTTTCCCATATTTAGTGAGTTCTAAGAACAATTAAGAACTAATGCTCCAATGGTAGCCCATTTTGTTTGTGCAATGAAAAAGAAGATCACTAGTACTTTTACATCGAAGAAGGTCGAGCATGGCACATGGAGTTTGGTATTAAAAGATGCTTCTTCTTCCTTTTAACTGGCCGCTTGATAAATTGGCTTCCTGTTGTAATCAAGTTCATAAATCTGATCAAAGCTTCCAAGCGACCTCACGGTATGTGGTGGGAATATGGGAGTAGCAGTAGTATTGATGGATTACTCCTTTGAAAATTCTTAGCATGCGCAGACACGCACACAGACAAATCTCGTAGAAAATCGACCAAAGACTTGAGCAACACAATTTTGGGTTAGATCTTGATGAGCCAAATTCAGAAAAAAGCTGTCAGATTGACAGCATCATGTATGATTAATGGAAGTTGTTTATATTAAAGAGATAATATAGTGCAACAGGTCAACAGAAATCCCCCATTAACAACGAGCAGGAGGATATCCATTATTCGCAGGCACGATAAGCCCAAAAGAAAGGCCTGAATTAGGCGTATTTTTCATTTGCATAAGCTGTTGTCCCACATCGCAGAGATGAGAAAGGTTGTATTAGGTGAGAGCCGTTAAAAAGGCAGCTCGTTGCCATCAGTCAATCACGCAGCCACGCGGTGAGCACAGAGCGAACTATTCTTTCGCCTTTTACTAAAGAATACCGTGTGCTCGCCGCAAATAGTGGCATACGCCAATTTTTGGAGGGGTTTCTTCATTTGCAGTAGCCCTTACAATCTCAGTTCTAAAACTTCTCAAGTCTCAAGTTTAATTTGTATACATAATAGAGTCAAGTATATTAAGAAACTAAACATGAATAAGAAGAAAATAAGTTCATATTAATGTTATAGAATGATGTTGTAAATCTCTTAAAATTTGAAATTAGGATTAAGGCTCAAAATTAAATAAAATCCTATATGAGTTTTGAAATGAGAAAAAGTTTAACATTGGTTACTTTCATGTATTTGGATGCAAATATTTTATTTGGAATGACAGAGATAATTTAGGTAAATTTGATGCAAAATCTGATGAAGGTATTTTTCTCGGGTATTTTACAAATAGTAAAGCTTATAGAGTATTCAATAAAAAGACTTTGACTGTACAAGAATCTATGCATGTAGTATTTGATGAATCTAATTCTCTACTCTCCAAGAAATCCATTGATGAAGAAACAGGAGGTATAAATAATACAGAAAGTCTCAATCTCAACAAAGAGAACACAATAGAGGAAATCCAACATGGAGACATCAGGAAAGATCATCAAAATTTAATACGAGATGCAACCAAATAGTGGAAATTTGTGAAAGATCATCTAGTGGAACAAATTCTGGGAGAACCTTCACAAGCAAGCAAAAAGTGGGACATTCATCAATCAATCAAAATATATTAAGGAATTTTATCTCAGATTGAACCTAAAAATATTGATGAAGCACTTCTTGATGAATCTTGGATTCTAGCTATGCAAGAAGAGCTTAATCAATTTGAAAGAAATGATGTTTGGACACTTGTTCCTAAACCCAAAAATCATACTATTATTGGAACAAAATGGGTTTTTAGAAACAAGAAAGATGAGTCCGGAGTCATTACTAGAAATAAGGCTCGACTTGTAGCCCAAGGTTACAATCAAGAAGAAGGAATTGATTATGATGAGACATATGCACCAGTCGCAAGATTAGAAGCTATTCGAATGCTACTTGCATATGCTTGTTATAAAGATTTCAAACTTTTTCAAATGGATGTTAAAAGTGCTTTCTTAAATGGTTTTATAAATGAAGAGGTATATGTTGAGCAACCTCCAGGTTTTGAAAATCATATTTCTCCAAATCATGTTTTCAAACTCACAAAAGCACTATATGGACTCAAACAAGCTCCTAGAGCGTGGTACGAGAGACTCAGTGGTTTCTTGATTAAAAAAGGTTTCTCAAGAGGAAAAATCGACACAACTCTTTTCATTAAATACGAAAATGATGATATTCTTTTGGTTCAGATTTATGTTGATGATATAATATTCGGTGCTACTAATGAAAATATGTGTCAAGTTTTTGCTAAGACTATGCAGGATGAATTTGAAATGAGCATGATGGGAGAACTTACATTCTTTCTCGGATTGCAAATTAAGCAAGTAAAAAGTGGGACATTCATCAATCAATCAAAATATATTAAGGAATTGCTGAAGAAGTTTGGGATGGAAGGTGCTAAGGAAACTGAAACACCAATTAGCCCATCTACTAAACTTGATAAAGATGAATCCGGTAAGCCAGTTGACTCGAAGGTATATCGAGGTATGATTGGTAGCTTATTATATTTGACAGCCAGTAGACCAGATATTATGTTCAGTGTGTGTTTATGTGCACGTTTTCAATCATCTCCAAAAGAATCTCATTTAATTGCAGTTAAGCGCATTCTTATATATCTTAGTGGTATAATTAACTTAGGGTTATGGTACCCTAAACATACATATTTCGATTTAATCAGCTACACAGATGCAGATTATGCTGGTTGTAAAATAGATCGAAAAAGCACTAGTGGAGCATGTCACTTCTTAGGTCATGCATTAGTTTCCTGGTTTAGTAAAAAACAAAATTCTGTTGCACTATCTACTGCTGAGGCAGAATATGTTGCTGCGGGTAGTTGTTGTGCTCAAGTTCTTTACATGAAGCAACAACTTGAAGATTTTAAACTCATGTATAATCACATTCCAATCAAATGTGATAATACAAGTGCTATAAATCTTTCAAAGAACCCAATACAACATTCTAGAACTAAGCATATTGAAATAAGATATCATTTTCTTCGAGATCATGTGCAGAAAGGCGATATAGTACTAGAGTTCACAAACACACACGATCAGTTAGCAGATATATTCACAAAACCTTTACCAGAAGATAGATTATGTATGATTAGAAGAGAAATAGGTATGATGCATATCATGAATATCTCTTAAAAGATAGATCAGAGTTCATAAAAATAGAGAGATTTTTTTAAATACTTTTACATAAACTTGAGGTTCTTAGCTCATGTTTGAGACGCTCATTCTCTTCATACAATATCATGTCATCCCTATCCATGGGATTTGGCAAGCGGAATGAAGATTTCAATAGAGATTTCAACTGTTTATTCTTCTGCCGAAGGATTCCTTCCCTTGTGTGAGACTCTTGAACAATTCGTTGAAGTACAACAATTTGTTCTTTAAGCTTTTCAACCTCATGGTTTTTGGCTTGTACCCGCTGGGAAAAAGCAACAATAGAGGATGAGTAGCGAGTCCCGAGACTCACCAAGTCGTAGATAGCATCGGAGTCTGACTTATTAGCCATACTATTATTTTCTTGCTGCAACATGGCACCAATGGCAGCTGCAGAAAGGACAGGAGGTTGAGGTGCTGAATACCTCATGGATGCATTTAGAGGAATGTTAGAAGAATGAGCCATGGAGAGAAGAATTGAAAACTTAAAGCGAGAATGTAAAAGGAATGCAGATGAGTTATAGAGATAAGAAGGAAACTTGATGCGGATTTGATGAACTTTAAGACTGATTTTATAGAGATAATATAAAGAACAAGACGAGCTATCATCCAAGTCAAAGAGCAATGTGATTTTTTCCCGATCGGTGAAAATGACATTTTTTAGAAACTCGGAGCCTTCAATCTCACTTTTCAACAACATCAGGCGATTTTTTCAAATCTCCAGCCACACTTGTCGGGTCACGGACGGATCCAATTACTATCTACAGTGTCTACAATATACCGTTTTCTTCAGACCATTTATTTGCTGCGGATCCTTTTTAATGATGCCAAAAGGGGGAGAAGTTTTAGACTAAAACATTAACATTGTTTAAATTGCTGAACTTGTTATATATGCTTGGAATTATATTTATATTTTTGCTTGAAAAACTAACGCACATTCTCAGGGGGAGCTTAAGTATTAATACAAGTTTTAGGTTCTATCAAGTATTTGTCATCATATACAAGTTAAATATTCCAAAAATTATTGCTAGAAGTTGTATTTTTATTTATTTCAGTTTCAGACATTGGTTGGTATCTTTGTATTTTCGAGAAACAAGGAGATATAGCTTAAAAGTTTATTGTTGGAGAGAGATCGTGAATGATGGGCGAGAAGATATACGTCAATCGTATGGAACGGCCAATGAAGGTTTTTTATTGAGCCAAGATAGCGATTCAGCCATTGCTTCGGCAGTAGAAAGGGTCGATGTGTTCTGTGTTTTACTGCAGCTAACATGATACCTCAAAGGATTCAACTACACTTAAAACCTTGTCATTGAATGGGCTGCAATTTCATTTACTGGATGAAGGTTAAGGAACATGTAGGCACAAAGAACTAGCACCATAATCGATTGTTTTTTCTTCCTCTCAGGCAAGCACTGAGCCAGTGGAAAACTAGGTAAATATGCAGACATCAAGGTGACAAAGATTGTCAACAACGCAAAAAATGTATATCACCAGCGTGCAGTTCCACGCATTTATATTATGTATAGGTTACTTGATTAAACCTAAAAAAGTTGACAGCAGCCGCCGTGTGCAATTTGGAAAATAAAGTCAAGTGAATCAGATCAGTTGAAAAATTCAACCTTGTATCAGAAAAATGGAGCAAAAAATACAATGCTTTCTAAGAAAGCAATCCATTTATAGGTAAAAGGGAGGCTGCTTTCACGAAGTGAGCACCTTCTGAACCTCAGTTGTGACCTCTTTGGGAGCTTTTTCTGCATGAAGATTGGCAACAATGCCCTTCTTGGAATAATAATCAATAACCTGCATTCCAAACCACACAATTAGGATGAGGGAAATTAGTCAAGCGTTGCCCCAAAATCCCAATTTAACCATCCAACACTCTGGAAACCTCCTCCCAAACCGTAATGGAATGTCATGTGTACCAACCCTCCAAACTATCTCTGTAAAATAATGATGACAACTTCTTGACTCGGTTCACAGGGTAATCAAAGATGGCTTATTATAGTTAACAACAACAAAAACAATTGCAAAAGGGAACCAAAAAAAAAAAAAAAACCTCATAATTATATAACTTCATCAAAGCCCACCCACTCCCTCCAGGAAAATATACTATCAAAAAGAATTAATGTTGAAATTCAATTGTAGTTATTGTCAACTGATTGGTTCTAAAAGGCTGCAGATCACTGAAAATTATCACAAAGAACGATAGTTTCATATTTTTCATTTATCTGGACTTAACCAATCAAATTAAAATCTGTAGAAAGGGCTGATAGAAGGAATACTGGTTCAGTTTGCTTGTGAAATGCCTCCAGCCTTGATTTGAGAACTGCTGCAGTATCATCCTTGCGCTGAATCAATGGTTCTCCAGTAACCTTAGACAAACCAGAAAGAGAAGTTGTTTAAGAATGACAAATCAAGTGACATATTAATATATAGGAAGCATAATAACATTGATATTGCCCTCCAGACCAGATTAACATGCTGATGGTTAATAAATAGAGCTTTTGCTGCCTTTGTATTTTTAGCAATAATAATTTATGTGCACGCATCTTATTAAAGCTCTTGGATGTTGTCAAGATTCCTAGAGGCATCAATTACATTTTTTAACCAAAAGAATAAAAAAGGAAAGAGCCTTACATCATCAGATCCTGGAACTTTGGGAGGTGCAAATTTGGTGTGGTAGGTTCTACCACTGGATGGGTGTATCCAGCGGCCAGTAATTCTCTCCTCTAAGATTGCATCATCAATTGCAAAGTTGAGCACCTTATCAACTTTGACTCCCTTCTTTTCCAGCATTCCATCAAGCTACATAAAGAAGGAAGAAAAAAAGAAGCATGGTTAGAAATGCAAGTATACAAACACAATTGAACAGAACAGATCAAGGAGGCAGAACTGAGAAATATTCAGATAACAGTGTGACACCTTTTGTGCTTGGACCACAGTCCTTGGAAATCCATCAAGAATGAAACCTTTCTGACATGAGGGCTTCTTCAGAGCTTCATCTATAATGCCAACAACCAAGTCATCAGAAACAAGTTCTCCCTGCAAAACGGTTACATAACACCTTCTGAGCAATAATCTAGAATAAGGACTAAGATGAAAGCTATTATACCCAACTAAGCCTTAATCCCAACTGAGGTTGGCCACAAGTATCCTTTTATTAGGACAGAAGCAGACAGAACAAATCTTACAACAAAATAAAATACTAAAAATTTGATTCCACCTTATCCATAGCCTCTTTAGCCTTAACCCCTAGTGGGGTTTTTGCAGCAACAGCAGCCCTTAACATATCACCAGTAGCCAAGTGGCACAAGCAGTAGTCATCCTTAATAATTGGTGATTGGGTACCCTTTCCTGATCCAGGTGGACCTGCATCATACAATTTTTTATATTTGTGAATACAAAACTTGTCTGCCAATTTAACCATTTCACAGTGGCATGCTGTTAAAAAAAAAATGCAAAAATGACAAACTAATGCTCAAAGCCTTGAAAAAAAACCACATTTATGGCATCTTGATATTTCTAGGTGCCAGCAACTAGAATAGACTGAAACACATAATTTTCCATTTTCTTCCTTGTATACAGCCTTGTGCAGGTGGGGAGGGCCATTAAGCTGGATTGAAGTGAAGGTTGGAATCAATGGGAAAAACAACCACAAGACCAAACAGGCTAAAAGTACAGCTTAGCCATTCCCAGCTGCAGCACCATGGTATAGAACTTAAAGGTAACAGTGGACAATGCCACTTCTCAAAGTTGGATCTATGGTCGGGCCTAACTTTAAGGTTTTGTTCCACAATAGACTTCTTAGTTGCTTTAAGTCTCGCCACCCCAGGCCCCAGGGGGGCAGGATGAGCAACCTTGCAATCTCTACATACACTTGTTGTCAATGGCATATCCAGATATTCTTTTGTTTTTATAAGCAGATATTTTTTTAAAAATAATTGTAAATTCAGATGTTCAAGTACAGCACCGACTTACAAACTTGGCATCTAACAGATCAACACCATGATTTAAAGAACCATTTCTCTGAAAAACTGGAGATCTTTTTTTTTAAAGTAATTAAAAATTTTACTGGAAAATGCATACGCCAAGCACACAGAATGTGTACAAGAAAACCTAACTAGAAACCTAAAAACTGAAGATAAGAATGAACATGATTGAAGCTGGATTTTGATGCAAATAAAAAAAGTAGGATTTTACTACACATGCATGACAGCAAAATGAAAGTCCAAGCAAACCTTCTATCACTAACAGAACCAAGGGAAAAATTAATTTTTTTTTTTAAAAGGAGAAAATAAATTGCCTACATCCTGAAAAACATCATGGATGAAGTTGTATTATAGTTTAATTTCTAACATTTGTTAAGCTTGTCACAGAATTGTGGTTAATTGTAAGCCACCAACTCATTCTCCATCTGCAACACCCTTGGTACTTTGCAGAAGAGTGCTATACTAAATTCTTTTTTTTTTATTGTCACCGGGTGTTCGGAACAGCGTACTAACTAATCCCGGGGGTACACAGGCCCTCGGCAAAGAATTTCCTGCAAGTGCACCTCGGGTAATTTAAGGAGAAAATCTCAGTCCAATAGCCCTTAGAGATCGTTTGCATCCAAGGGGATTTGAACCTTAGACCTAGGGGAAGCATAACCCCAAGTCCAAGGCCTTTACCACTTGAGCCAACCCTTGGGGTTTTCTATACTAAATTTGCAAGTTTCTTTTCTTATTATTATTTTTATTTTATCTTCTAAGTTGCAAGCAAAATACTAGCATCTAGTGGATAAGGGAAGTACATTTACAGTAAAATGTGAGCAGCAACAAAAATTATTCACCAGAAATAAATTCAAAATCACCATCTCTATCCTAAATGACAAATATCCCCCAACAGGAAGGGATAGTATAAACACATATTAAAAAAAGGGAAGAAAGGACAGTATAAACAAATCGAGTAACATATATTCCAGATCCAATACAACAGTATTTTATCTCAACTTTAAATGTTAAATTTCCGCCAAATAATTGCTTGTTTTCTACATTTATAAAACTTCAAAATTTGGAAACTTTCATCTAGTCATGTTTCCTATATCTTCTCAGTAACCAAACAGTGGATTAGAATAAATCTAGAAACCACATAACATATTAAAAAACAGACATCTCAGCCAAATATTTCCCAGCAAGAACCCTTACGAATGGCAGTAAAAACCCTGAAAGCATCGAAATCTTTAATCGAAAACGTATTACATTCTTGGATCTGAAAGGATTTCGTTATCAAGCGCCAACATTTCCACAGAAGGGAAAGATATAATCGAATAAAGCAAGCGCATATGAATGTGTTTGCGTAAATATATAAATAAACGAATACCAACGAGAATGAGGCGCTTGTCTGGCTTATCGGAACACTTGAAGCGACGGAGAAGCTCAGACATGAGATCGACAGAGGGAACGTCTTCCAAATTCGCTTGTGCAGAACTGGCCGCCATTATGGTTAGGGTCAGGGTCTGTGTTAATGCTTATCTCTCTCTAGGACTTTTAGTTCAGAGCAGAGAGAAACGGGAGAGAGAGACGTAAGGTTCTTCACTTGGCTTCGGACCTTCCGACGCTTCAAACTCGAGCAGCGGTCTAACCACTTACCAGGTTGTCTTGAAATCACTGTGCTACCCTTATATCGACTTTGAAATGGCGCATGTGTCCTACTTCTTTTTTCGTTTTTTTTTTTTTTTTTCACCTGTAAAATTATCGACATGATCCCATACTTGGTACGTTTTTGTTTTCTTGGGCAATTAAAAAAAACTGGTTTTCTGTTTCATGTTTTCTCATTGATTAGATCAAAAGGTCTATTATGTTAGTTTGGAAGTTATCGTTTCTGGTGACTTGATTTGCTTCCAAGTTTTGAAAGTTCGGTGACTTGATTTGCTTGGAAGGTTTTTCATAGTTCGATGCGTTGCTAAAAGCTGAGTTTGGAAGTTGAGTTGAATGTAAATGAGTAGAATTATTTATAAATAGTAATGAATTGAGATGATGAAATAATTTTTATAAAACCTACTTGAAATTAATTTAGATGTTAAGATAGATTTAGATTTGGTTATAGAAAATTGAAAATTGTTATAAATTTCATGTGTAAAGAGATATTGAATTTGAAAAAAATTACAAGTTTCACGTGTAAAAAGATTTTAATTAAAATGAATTTAGTGATTTGAGAGTTATATGTTTGAATATTAAACTCAGCTTAAAATTAGACTGAATTGAATTGATTTTAGTATTCTCCAACAACCAAATAGGACTGTGAGAAATTGAAATATCATGGCATCTTGTCCTCGTAAACACACTTACCAATAATTAATAAAAAGAAATAATATTTATAATCGTACAATACTTAAATACTTCATAACATTTTTACAAAAATGAATAAGAAAGAAATTTACATAAAAAATAATTAATTAATTAATTTTTTAATAATAAACTTCACTCATTTTTACTCTTTTAAAATGATTACACGTACTCCAACTGTACGTGGTTTTACTAACTTCATGTAAGCATAAGCGAGAAAAGAGCTAAAAACACCGACAAAAGATGGATATACACTGAGTAGAAACATTGTCAACCAGAATAGCAGATATAAATAGAGTAGTTTCCTACTACAATAATCATCCTCAAATGTCAAAAGGAAAAACACATGATACTGATCTTAAACACAAAATTGGGTCAAAACAGAGTGCAGCATTTGCAAAGCTCTCAACTTCACTCAGCATCTTCATTTCTTGTCTTCTTCTTTTTCTTCTTACCATCACCGGCAGACTGCAGGTCCTCTCCATTTGCATCCTTGCTCTTCTTTTTCTTCTTCTTAGCTGTTCCATCCTGCTCCGCATTCTGGCCATCCTGTAGCTCCAGCTCCTGATCCATTCTGCGTTTCTCCTTCTTTTTCTTCTTCTTTTCAGATTTAGAATCCTCCAAGGCTTCACCATTTGCAACAGCAGTTGGGTTATCATCAGCAGCAGGCTCACCATTCTCTGCAGCTGCACCTTTTGATTTCTTTTTCTTGTTTTTCTTTCCTGAAGCTTCCACGTGAACTTCTTCGGTTTCCATCTCTGTATCTGCAATGAGAAAACCCAACCAGTCACAAGTGGTTACCATCAGGAGAACCAATAAATTATTGTAAATATGCAAGGATACAATGTACTGAAACAATATGCTCCAATCATCAAATTATAGCTACAATCTGAAGGTATGGCAACAAAAATTCCTGGTTCGTTTCAATGGAATGATTGTTCATATCAAGTTTGTCAGGCCACAGTGCAAGTGAACATGTTCATTCCTGATTCCAAACAATACAGACCTTTATTGCAACCAGTTGTAATGTGGCCACCTGAATTCCTGGTGCATTCTCAAAGGACTAGTGGTCACATCACTTTGTCGCACCAAAAGGGAAACAATCATGCCCCATATCCTAATGCTATAATCCTAGCATCATATTCTTTCGACATGATACATGTGAATTTATGGCACTATCATACCTTTACTTTCTGCACTTTCAATTGCATCTTTCATCACATCAATATTTTTGCGAGGTGCAACTCCCTTGTCATAAAAGTCAAGTCGCTCCTCGACTTGTTGCCTAAGTTTCTCACCAAAAACAGTAGTTGCCTTATCTGCATCACAATATAGGGCAGCAAAATCAATTCTAAGGGGGGCAAAAGCTGCAATGCAAGTGATGTGTTCCCAGAGATTGCTGTATGAAAAAGGTTAAAAAAGCACCTGCAAAGCAGTCAATGCGCGATGCAATAGAACACTTGTTTGCAAGAAAACGCGCCATTCTGCCTTTGTTCTTTGCAGATGCTCGACCAATGAAAGACGAATGGAATATCAGACCATACTTGGGTGTGTTTCCTCTTGTTTTCAATGCCCTGAAGAGGATAACAAAACATGGAATATGGGAACTTAAAATGACTTAAAATTTCTCATACAAAATAGCATCAACTGTCAAATTAATAAAGCAGAAATAAAGATATACATATACAACAACATTAACAAGGCCATGATTTCAGTTATATCTCGATAATGGAAATCCAAGCTAGTTGAAAGAAAATGAACCAGTTTCAGATTTATGAGTCAAGCTTTCTCACAATTTCAGCAGCAATTCTTCCAATATAAGAGAATAAAAGGTAATGAGTGAAACACCTGAAGAGTGCCTTCTCTGCGCCAAGGATCTGAAGGGTAGAAGCAGGGCACTTGGCCAAATTCGTGAGACTACCAGCATGAGAAATCAAACGAGCACCAACAACTTCACCAATTAAAGAGGCCAAATTTGGTGCAATGTCATTCATCTTCGAAACCAGATAATCATAAAGCTTCCTCCTATACTCAGATAGGTCCATTACCCTCTGTGCAAATTGGTGGACGTTTATCAAGTCAATTGGAGACAAATCCTGTCCTGCAGAATATAGGGGAAAAGGTCCCAAAGTGAATAGAGTACAATGTATGGATCACAAGCAACAGAAATATGTGATATATACCCATGGAAGCCTTGGCAGCATCTACAATCTCCTTTGCTTTATCTTCATCTCCAACCACATCTGTCAAGCCTGGGATACTTTCGTCAGACAACTTTGACTTATCCTCTATGTATTTTGCAACTTTGGCATATAAATAGTTGTCGCTGACAATCTTCACCAATTCAGGAAAATGCCATGAGTACCATTCTCTGCATTAACGTGATAAAATAGAAGCTAGTTACATGCTTTATGGAAACAAAACAAAAAAACCACTTGAGCTTTCCACAAAACAGTAGATTCTCCCAATCATTCCACCAAGGGTATAAATTTCACGAATTATGAGATTAACAAAGAAGCTTTCCAAGAGGACAGAGGAAAACCAGTTTGGATGATTTACAGGACCACAAATATGCTCGTTTCCAAATCATAAAATATTTGTGTAGAAATGTAAACAACCTACCTGACTCGCATTGAGAAGGAATTGACATCCTTATCAAGAGTATCGAGAAGGAAGATTGCTTGAATCACCATATTGTCGACACGGTTAACATTGAACTTCACTTTTGCCCTGCTGTAACTGTGTCCCAGACCAAGTTGGGCCTTTTCCAAGTCTCCAGTCTATGAAATTGAAGACAAGGAGGAGTTATATGAAGAGAGAAAAAAAAAAGTTTCTTGAACAAAAATAAAACAGGACAAATAAGGTCAGAAGCAGGAGATCAAAGAAAAATGCATACCTTTAGGTCCTTTAAAAACCTATCGAAATGTAGCCGCACACCACGAAGAAGCTCGTGAATAAAGTCGCCACTTTCACAAGGAATTTTAGTCACTTCATGGATATGTGACCCAACCTTAGTGTCCACTACTCCTAATCTGAACTTTAACTTCTTACCTTCCTTGATTTTGGGGAGATTAAGCTCCAAAAAGCTTCTCAACTCATCAGTCATAAGCCCTGAAACCCCCAAAAAAATCTATTAAGCAAGAATGAATCAGCTCATTAGAAATTTTTTTTTTTTTATAAGTAATAAGTGAGCTTTATTAATAGAAGGGCATAGCCCAGGTACACTGTAGGTATACATGAACATACGCCTATTTAAGAACTAGAAACAGAAACAAGGAAATCATGTAAGCTTTGGCCATTAAAATCTAATGCCATGGCCCACAGAAATAAAGTCTTCCAGAAAAAACTCCGAAACTCTTCCGAGGAACGTTCATGATCCTCGAAAAGTCTCTCGTTTCTTTCATTCCAAATACACCAACAAATACAAATAGGAGCCATCCTCCACAAAGATGCAATTTGCGGAGTCCCAGTGGTGAATAAAATTTCTAAATCAGCATTCTTTTCGTTATTTGAAACCTCTGAAGACAGAATTAATCCTATTCAGGGTAGCGCAAGCACTTGACTTGAATTTCTCATATTCTACATCCCACATGACATGAAAATGTATATTCAATTAAACACAGTCAAGCAATATTCAAAGTTTAAATGACCAAAACAAAAACGCACAAAGATAAAATGCACACCATTCCCAGAAGTATAAACTAATAGCACGACTTGGAAGCGCATAAAAAGGGGATCCAAGTATTCGATCTCACATATTTCATCTTTGGGGCCCAATAAATAATGAAGGGTTACTGCACTTTAAGTTGAGTAAACTTCTTCACGTTTTCAATAAGCAAAAAAGAGTCTAATCTCTGTCCTCACTTGCTTTCTCCGTTTTCAATCGATTAAGCAGAAGATTACATATCTTTCAGCCAACCAAAAAATTATCCACACATCTAATAGCCAACCAAAAGCGCTATCGAAGTTTAAGCGCTATAGCTACAACCACCAAAACACGCAACAAAACGTGGCCACGACATATTGAGTGTGAAAATCAGAGCAAACCGAAAAATATTTTTACTGGAATAACGAAAACCAAGAAGCCAAACAACAGAGAGCGAAGTTTTGAGTCAAAATCACCTTCGGAGATGGCGTTACACTGGTTGAGGGCGTCGAGGGCAGATTCGAAAGGGTGAAAAGCAGCTAGCTGCACGACCTTCCCGAAACGGTTTAGGTCCGACACCGAGTTCCTGACCGCCTCGGTGTTCTGACCGATCTCGTCGAGGCCGTGAGCGAGGAACAGCGCGTACCCAGAAGCTGACTCGTATAGAAGATACAACGCCATTGAAGAATCAAAACCAGACAAAATAACAAGAAAAAAGCGAGCTTTATATTTTCTTGACCAAACCCTTTTCTTTCTCTCCCTCTCTCACTTTCTCTTTGCCTGCCTCTGAGAATGTCCTCTTAAGACTGAACGAGCAGCAGCATTAGATTAGGGTTTAGGGTTTTCAGTGACGGACTTGAGGTGAAATGGTGAGTAATTATTAGGTACGGTTGGGAGTATGTGATATTTTCATCTCTCACCGTTGACGGGATATTAAAAATAAGTGATGGTATCTGTTCGATGTGAATACTAGAAATTGACTCTAATTAATCCTACGATAAAAGTGAAAATAAATTAAATAATGAGTGAATTAAATGAATTAAAAAATAAAATTACTTTTTTTAAAAAAATTAATCATAATAATATTATTTGACAACTTTTACGTTACACATTATCTTATAATATGATTTATAAGATTCGAATTTTAAAAATTTATCTTTTAAATCAAATTATATTAAAAAAAATGAAATGCTGCATAAAAACATACAAATAGAATTATTCAATTAACCAATCTTATGATGGAATGTAAGTAGTTATAGTTAAGTTGTAATAGAAAAAGTTTTTGGAGAGGGTGAGGATCACAACAAACTCTCAAATTCATTAAATACAAGGCATAAATAAAAACCTAATTGGAAAGGAAAATCCTACTCTTACCTCTCACTTTTTTATTTTTTTACTCAATGATTAAATAAGTATTTTTTAATAATATTCTAAATTTTTTTATTTCTTAAAAAATATTTAAATATATTAAAAAAATAAAATAAAATCTCAAAACAACTAGCGGGAGCCCCCAACGGTGGGAGTGGCACCACCCAATTGGGAAAGAGTGGTGCTAGAGTCATTGAAAACACCTCCCGAAAATGCATCCGAAATGATGCATTTCACTTTTTTTATTTTTCTTTTTTTTTTTCCATACATTTTTTTAACCATCATAAACATTTAAAAAAAAATCCAAAACATTATTTAAAAAAATTTCCTTTATTACCAAGTAAAAAAAACAATTGTGGGACACACATTCGAGATACTATTTTGGTAGAAATAGTATAAAAAAAATTTCAGGACACACATTCAGTACACTAAAAATAGTATATCTTAATCTTATTGGGAAATGCTATCAAATAATTGGTTGATTTCACGAGTGGCTGATGCAAAGATGGTTGTGGGAACAATCCATTAGTCGAATCTCGAATTGCTTGAAATGTCTATGATGAGAAGTTATATATTTAAGGTAAGTGAAGTAGAGACTATCATTTTAGCATCTAAACGTAGTCTAAATATCTCAAATTTGGTTATTGAAGTCTTGAAGATCTTTGAGTTTGACCCAGCACTTCTTGCATTCTTATGGTTATCTAAAACATTTAATATAATATCATCTCATTATTATAATTTTTACAAATTTCTACACAAAATATAATAACAATTCAATTTTTTTAAATTCTAAAACAAAACTAATATTAAAAAATTATATTATAATAATATTTTATTCAACTTATAAAAAATATCTCATTTCATCTCATCAGTGTAACCAAACAGAGTATTAAATAGGATACTTTGTTCATCGGAAGCAAAACTGACGAGATGATCACAAGTAGGTACTAGGTAGGGCATGTGTGATAATGGAGGCTAGTAAGAAGTGAATATAAGCATTAGTGAAAATTTTTAGAAAAATGCTACAACCACAAAATATACAGTGTAATGCAATGCAATGCATAAAATTGATCACATTAGTTAGTGAATTTATTTTTCCACTAAAACATATCTCAAAACTTTAAGGCAAAAAAAATGACTAACAGCCGAAGGAAAAAATGTGTCTCCTCATTATCCTTTTTTTAAACATTATTATTGTCTCATTTCATGTTTGTGGTTTTTTAATACTATTTTTTGACATTAATATCTTTATTTTATTTTTTAATATTTTTATAATATATTCATTTTATAAAGAAAAATTATATATACCACACAAATATCTCATTTTCATCTTACTATATAAGATGTGACATATTTATTATTATTAGATAATCATTTATTTGATGATTTTTTTATCATTAAATGGTGATAAATATATAACATTTTACATAGTAAGAAGAAAAAAGTGAGATGGTGGTACGGTGTATAACATTACTCTTTTATAAATTCTCAATTCTTATATATATATATATATACACACACACACATATCCATTCATATATACATATAAAAAAGTTAAGTTTACAACATTGTTATCAACTTTGTATTAGCATTGAGAGCTCAACATGTATGTAGTCGCCCACCCCCCACCCGCCCGCCGATTATGGGATTGTGCTTGGGTTGCCCCCGACGAGAGAATCCAGCACAGTTGGAAATTTGTTTAGTAGGCACGAATCCAGTTGAACGGTCGCCGATGATTCAACTGTAACAAGTAGAGAGAAAGAATTGTTAAAGGGCTCATTGGAGGAGTGAGTTGTGTGCAGAAGAGGGAGAGAGGGACAAAGGTTTTGGCATTCAATAGTTTTGTACAATTCATTGTAATTTACCAACCAATACATGCTGGAGAATCGTAACAAACTAACAAACTTTGAAATATTCTAATAGCTGCTAGTGGCCACGTTCACCACTGCAGGAATTAAGAGTAAACGGGAAGAAAAACAGGAAATACAATCAGATAAATAATCGGCCTGGACCTAAGCCCATTATTGCCTCTTCTAGTCTAAGTCCAATGATAGAAGGAGCCCATGCAAGATATTAGTGGCCCACGTCTTTAGGAAGCCCATCACGGCCCAAGGCCTGGATTATATCCCTCTACCGATACCCATCCCTAACCTCAGAGCCCTCGACATCTTGCCCCTAGACGGTGACATCACCCAGTTCAGTTCCACAGCCATTCACATGCCATCTCAAACTCAACCCAGGTAACAATTCTTCATTCTTTTCGCCTTAAGCAATAATCTTCTATCTCAGTCAAATAAAATGCTCCATTCGATTTGCATGAGACTGCAATTAAGGCGCAGAGCTTCAACAATCAGCCATGATCACTTGTTCTCAACCTCCTCTCTTAAACCCATCTCAGAACTCTATAATTCCAAGGACCCACAATCTCCAGCAGTCCCCTTCCTCCAAGACTCCTGTGGGTTGTCCTTGGAATCAGCCATTTCAGCTTCAAAGAAGTTCAGCATTGAGAACGTAGAGAATCCCAACTTAGTTCTGCATCTTTTGAGGAATCACGGCTTAACGCAGACCCACATTAGAAACTTAATAAGCCATCGTCCACTATTGCTTGTAGCTGACTTGGACAATACCCTTAAGCCCAACATCGACTTGTTCGAGTCCTTGGGGTTTTCCGGCACTAAACTTGCCAAGATGCTTTGCACATACCCCCGTGTGCTAGAAAGTGATGCACACTCTGTGGTTCAGTTTTTTAGAGCTCATGGTTTCAGTGATAAGCAAATATCAACTATGACCATGAAGCGTCCCAAATTGTTTTTGTTTATGCACACGATATTTTTAAGCCAAAGTTGGAATTTTTCAAATCGATGGGATTGTCAGATCTGGAAGTTGCAAAAATCTTATCTACAGCGCCTTATATTCTAGAACGGAGCCTCGAAAACCAAATCATTTAATGTGTTCAAGAGCTTAGGCGGATTCTTGGGACTGACGAGAATGTCTTACTGGCTATAAAGGCACGGTACAGGATAGTCACTGAATCCAAGGTATTACATTTGATACAGCCAAACATGTCTATGATCTTAAGCCATGGTGTTCCCCGGTCCTTGGTTTTGAAGATGTTTTTTAAGGAACCAAAATCGATGCTTCTGAGTAATAATCACTTTAGTGAGATTGTTCAGGAAGTTACGAGATTGGGTTTCGATCCCAATAATCTGCTATTTGTTCTAGCCATCAGTTCCATGGCACAAAATGGTAAAACACTGTGGGAGCAAAAGGTGGAAGCATTTAAAAGTTTTGGTTTGTCGAAGGATGAGATTTATTCAGCATTCAAGTTGCAACCCATGTGTATGAATTCTTCAGAGAAGAAGATCAAGAAAATGATGGATTTCTTTGTTAACAAACTGAAAATGAAGCCTTCAATGATCTCCAATAATCCGAATCTTCTGCTGCTGAGCTTGGAGAGGCGGATTATTCCGAGGTGTTCAGTTATGCAACTTTTGATATCCAAGGGGTTGATTAAGGAAGATACCAACATTGTTCATATGTTCAAAATGACTGAGATGAAATTTGTGGAGAAGTTTGTGAGCAAATATCAGAAAGAGGTTCCTGATGTTATCAATGCGCACAAAGGCAAGATAGAATTTCAAGGGTTCCTTACAGATTTAAAAATGTGAGTAATTATGCAATCATCAAATAATTGGGGCATTGCTAAAAGATCATGTGTTCATATTGACTTCGTTATGTGACCGGTAGGCTGCTTAACTTTATCCAAGGAATGCAATCAGTGATTTAAGAGCTTGATTAGGTTTAATCTGTCTGCATTATTCTCTACATTTAAGGGGCAGAAGTTAGTCAAAAGATATTTTGACATTACCGTTCAGGAAAATTAAACCCTTACATACTCTAAAAGTATTTGTGAAGGTATAATGTTTCTCTAAAAGTATTTCAAATGCCAAGGATTGTAGGATTTTGGTGTGTGAGGCCTTATGATTAGATTTTACTTGGAAACAGTAAATATGGCATTTATTATTCTTTCAAAGTGTCCTTATAAGAAAAAATGTTCTTTCAAAGTGGCCTTATAAAAGAAATTGTTCTTTCAAAGTGCCCTCTAAGATTTTTAGTGTCCTTTTGTTTTCTGCTTGCGTATCTATTTCTTTGACTTGCATTGACCGCTGAGTAGCTATGCCCTTGGCGTTGATTTTTAATCTTATATTTTTGTCATCTCTAGCTTTCTTTTACAATGAAATTTAGTGAACTTATATTAGTTGATTATTCATAATTGAACATTTTCTATTCAAACAATACTTTGGTATCGTCAATTGTGCTAATTCTGTGGCATCATGTGAAGCCTAATGTGGGAAATGAAACTTGTTGAAGACTCTCAGATGGTCAGCTTGAATAAGTACAGTTTATAATGAAAGAATTCAATTTATTGTTACATAAGTGCCTTTTTGGTAGCTAGGGCATGACTTAAGCAGTTAGGTGCTTGTTGTATAACGTAGCACCTATTCCTGGGTCTCTATTATAACCCAAGTGGCTGCACTTCAGATCCTCCACTGCTTTGGAACTCCTAGAAAGTGCATCGTGGCTCGAAGGTGTAAGCCTCTGTTGATGGTGCATTTTGTTTGTTAATAGCAGATGGTGGAGTTGTCTGAGTTGGCTAGCTTACAGACAGCTCCCAGTGGAGACTTCTAGTGGCTAATGTTACCTACTTTTCTTTTATTTCATCTGCAACTTAATTTTTGCCTCGTTCATGCCTGTACTTGTTCTCATTTATAAGGCAGCAATTGCAATGCTATATTGCAGTATCTAAGAATTTCAATCAATCCCAACAAATGCCTCTCAATATTAGTTGTCTACCAGCTTCAATATACATTGGCAAATCCCAACAACACGAGGTCAATTGTTTTAATTGGCTGAACAAATGAGGATATAACCTTTCAAAATCATTGACATTCTTTGGGCTTTGTTCTTTTCACTCAACCGCCCAGTGGCGGAGCCAGGATTTTATTTTAGGGGTGGCCAAATATAATTATAATAATATATATAAAATATTTTTTATTCTATTTTTATATAATTTTTTTTTACGATATATAATAATTTGATAGTAAAATTTATAATATAAATAAAATACGTTTAATATAACTTATGTATTAAAAAAATATTTGATATGTCAATAACAATATATCATTGAAATAATATAAAGACATTCATACAAATATATTAAACAAACAAAATCATCAAGTATTGAATCTAAATCAGAATTTTTAACTATTTCACTTTCAATATAGACAATGGAATAAGGTTAGAAATACTACTAATTATAATTAGCATTTTTTTTATTTATAATAAAAATTATGTATTTTATTTTATATGAGATGTGTTTTATTTATTTCATTTTTATATCAGATTAAATTTTATAGAGGGACCAAAATAATTTTTAGAGGGGGGGCCAATACATGATAAATTAGTATTATTTATTAAATAAAAAAAATTAACACATATATATATTTCTTTTGGTCAAATTGTAGGGGGGGCCAAGGCCCCCCCCTGCCCCAACGTGGCTCTGCGGTTGAACCGCCAATATATATACGTCTCATTTCTCATATCCTCTGCTCTGATCCTTTCCATTGAAATCTTGAGACATATACTTCCTTCAATATATCTAGTTGCATTCACTTATGCTTCTTTTTGTTTTTACATTGCTAGGCATAGTTGCTAGAGCACAAAAAACTCATCAACTATAAAGGTGGCTTGCATCCGTTGAGACTTGGTTCTGCAAGTACAAAAGCTTCATTTTTGGAATTTTAAAGATTTTGTCATAAATCAGAATGCAGAGAGCCACACCTAAGCTTTGTAAACCTCCAAATTCATAATTTTAGATTGTCTGGGCAGACATAGGCTTCGTAAAACGCAGTATTCTTTTTAGGTTCTAGCATTTCACTCTGTTCATTCTTCCAAAATATTTTAGAGGTTTTATAATGATGTGAAGAAGATCTCAAATATGGCGACACATTGTCTGTGTCAGGCAACTTCATCTGGACAGGTCAAAATGCTGAGTTAACACCACAATCTGCTTCTGGACCCCAAGAAGTTTTTGTTGAGGTACAGTACATGGCATGTTATTGAACTCCTAATGTTGGTCCACATGAGTATTAAAATTTGGAAGGTTACTGTATTCTTAGCAAGTGCTTGCAGCTCAAGTCTTAACAGAGTCTTGTTCATAACGAAGCTTCCTGTTGCTATGTTCTGTCTAGAGTTGGTATTTCTAGTTGTTGCTTCTGCTATTAATGGTCCACTTATGCAAGTGTGAGCCAGATGGATAAGGATCCCCTCCATATCCAATGTAAAAGATCTTTTATGATAATCAATCTCAACGGTAGGTCCTTTCTCTATTTTATGTTGCTGCGATAAAAGCAGAGGCAAGTTGTCATCCTTCCTCTAGGCTATCATATGTGTTAATAATACTGAATTGAATGAATTATTTGATGAAGACACTCGATAATGTTAAAAGATGAAACCAGCAAATGGTTGGCCCCATCTTTGTACTAAAGGGGCACTTAGATGTGAGAGCCTATATTGTCCTGACCTCTCTGCATGCATTTCAACAGTATTCTTTTTAAACTCATCCCATTTCCTTACTTATTATATCTTAAATGCTTTTTTTTTACACCAGCAGTCTCAAAGTCTAAATGCCCAAATATGAATAGAGATCCACATTAATTGTCTTGTTCAAATTGATGGTTCAAGTTTGGAGAGAAATAGACATATAACGTGGGTCCTAGAGCATTTGATTCTATCAGGGTAGCGTCACTCTGACGGCAGATGGTGAAAGTGTCTTGCCCATTTATTGTTGTTCTCTGTGGATCCCTAATTGCATGGCCTACACCAGTCATTTCCTTTTCTCAATTGTATCTTCAATCATTTATCTTTCTACAAGACCAGAATCACTCTGTTAAAAGGCAATCATATCCAAATAATATGGATGACAGGTTATCAATAGTATCTCACATGCTATATTTTATTACCTCTTTAGTTCCCATAATCAGTGTCAAACACTCACACCTTAAGAGTTGAGTTTTACATTTAAAGAAAATGGCATTGAAAACTTTGATCTATAAGTTGTGCAGGACCACTTTGGTTGAATCCTGACATGTGCTCTGGCGCTACCATATGCACCAGATCATGCCCCTTGGAAAGTGCTCTTATTACCACATGCAGTGCCTTTAAACCAAGAAATCATGACAGAATATATATCTATCAAGGGATTCGATCTAGATGAAACTTCAATGACCAATCACTGTGCGAGAAGTTCTGGGCAAGGCCTAGGGTTCTGATGTTTTTCATAATGGCTTTACCTGTTCTTGGTCCCAAATGCAGAATAATCAAAATGAATGATCCAGATCGGTTTGAGCCAGGCAGAAGAAGATATTCTCAAGTGATGCTGAGCTATGCGTGTGCTTATTAAGATCCAAAACCTCATGTTTTAGTAGTTTGACTTGACCTTTGGTTGTGACCTCCTAAATAATGCCACTTCTGTTGATAAGCTGCCTTCGTGCAGGATATAATGGTTGTCGATGCCAAGAGGATATTTTATTAAAGACCATTGCTACATATACAAAAAATATATATAAAAATAAAATTACTAATTGATTTGATTTCTATGTAATATATTAGATCTACTTTACACTAAAAGTAATTCTACTTACAGTCACATCAGGTTGTTAATTTACTTTTATAAAAAAAATTTTGAAATTAAAACATTTCTTTTTACTAAAAAGAAAATAAATTTAGAATTTTTTTAAACCCTTTGGATGATTCAATCTGTACACCAAGCATACAAAAATTATTTTTTGACAAGAAGTCCAAATACTCTATTGTATTGACAATCCTTTCTCTTTCTCTCTCTTTTTTTTTTTTTTCAAGTATTGTCTCAACAATTCATAATTTCTATTTTCTAAATGAAAAATGACAAACACACATCACTTTCCAACTCGACGACAAGCAAAAACACAGGCTCAAATTTGAATGATCATCTTCAATAGTTGTGATATCTGCAAAGAAGCAGTTGTAAGAAACCATCAACTGAAAATTAAGGTAAAAAAAATTAAAGAAGTCTACGACAGGAACAGGGTCAAGATCAAGGCCAGTATTCAGACTCTCAGAGCCTTCTGCTGAGACATTGGAGTCTACGAGATGGAATATGCGAAGTGAGAGATTTGACGACGTTTTAAATTTTTAATGCTGGCGCTGTAATCAGTAGAGCGATACACCGTTTGCAGTTTTTTTCAAAAGAAAATAATAATTCTTGTTAAGGGGAGTTGTGGATCATCAAAGTTATATGAATATATTAGATCTAAAAACTAATAAAAAAATTTATAAACTAAGAAAATAAAAAGTATTCTACTGAAATTTAATCATTTAAATAGATATATTATTTCTTATTGAATAATATTAGCTTAACCATATGCTATTTAATTTTTATTTAATAATATAGTAAAATTAATTAACCAAACTAAATAAATCTCTACTTGCACGTGTAGTAGTTACTAGCAGTGTCCAGTAATAGTAATACACCTGAAATCCGATAGGAATCGATGCTAAAGAGAGGGAGAGATTGAGAGCTTGCAATCTCTAAAAGAAAAGGCGCCATGTGGGATCACTGAATGCAATAAATCAAGCTACCCCATCTCCTCCTTTCCAAAACTTTGATAAAAGAAGAATGGATTTATTTATTTATTCATTGTTTACTGTTTCCTGGGTCCTGGGCAGCATGGATAAGTCTCTATTACAGGCAGTGCCCTCTGGTTGTTGGCATACATTCATTTCACAGGGAGAGAGAGAGGATTGCCACTTTCACATACCATTCACACAGAATTTATTTGGACATAATTTCCTTCTTGGGTCTTTCTCGTCTAGTCATCTTCCTCAAAGCATCCAATATAAACCCATTTCCTTAGTTCTGTTTGTCAATCTAGGACTTCAGTCTCTGTTTCTTCTTGGAGCTTGCTCTTTTTTTTTTTCTTTTTTCTTTTTTTTTTTTTTGCAACTGCTGTGAAACTAGCTCAGCAATACAACATTCGGCAAATCTAGCTTTGGAGATTGTGAGGTAAAGTTGGCAGCTCTTATATATGTTTTACTTTATTGGGTGTTCTTGCAAATTGTAGAAAATCCAATATCAACTGCCATAGCTATGCTTGGTCTTTGCAAGGTCAGTCTCCCTTTCACTGATAATTTCTTTTTTCCTGATTCATGTTTATTAAATGCCAGGTTATACGGGGTTCTCTTATTCTGCTGTTCTGATACCATGAAGCATTGACAAGAGGAGTAGAGTTTTTCAAAATGGGGTGGTGTAACTTGTTTTTTCTTTTCTGGTTTACATGGAGTTTCTTTGTTCTCGCTACATATCAGTTGCAGCCCTCTCAAACCCAAGTGCTTCTTCAACTTAGAAAGCACTTAGAGTACCCACCACAATTAGAGATTTGGAGTGATCATACCAAAGATTTTTGCGTTTTATCTTCATCAAAAGTAAACATCACATGCCAAGACAATTTTGTAACTGAGCTCCGAATTATGGGTGATAAGCTTGCAAAAGTAAGCGGCTTTAATGGGTTTGCAATTCCCAATCAAACTTTGGCGGAGAGCTTCTCTGTGGATTCTTTTGTGGCCACCCTGGCGAGGCTAACCAGCTTGAGAGTTCTTAGTCTGGTATCTCTGGGCATTTGGGGTCCATTTCCGGACAAAATTCATCGAATCTCTTCACTTGAATATCTTGATTTGAGTTCAAATTTTCTTTTTGGTTCGGTTCCTCCGAAGATTTCTACAATGGTGAAGCTTCAAACTCTTAAACTGGACGATAACTTCTTCAATACTACCGTCCCCACTTGGTTTGATTCATTATCTAATCTGATAGTTCTAAGCTTGAGGAACAACCAGTTTAAAGGTCCATTTCCATCTTCAATTCTGAGTATCGCTACTCTCACTAATCTTATCATGTCTAGCAATGACATTTCTGGGGAATTACCAAGTCTCAGTACCTTGAGTAGCCTAAGCGTGCTGGATTTAAGTGCAAACAAATTGCATTCTGTGCTACCTGAAATGCCGGAAGGATTGGAATTGGCTTTCCTAAGTAATAACTCCTTCTTTGGGAAGATTCCAAGGCAATATGGCCGATTAAGTCGGCTTCAACACCTTGACATGTCACTCAATGAGCTTGGGGGGCTACCTCCTGCTGCACTTTTCTCTTTACCCAATATTAGCTATTTGAATATTGCATCAAACATGTTTAGTGGGTTATTTCCAGACCACCTAAGCTGTGGTAGCAAACTTGAGTTCGTCGATATCTCTAACAATAGGTTAATGGGTGGACTACCTTACTGTTTGAGAGCCAATTCAGAGAATAGAGTGGTTAAGATTGATGGGAATTGCTTATCCATTGACATGAGGCATCAGCATGCAGAACCATATTGTGTGGAAGTCAACGTGAAGAAACAATCCAAAGGCAAAAATGCTGGAATTTTTGTGGGTTTAATTGTAGGAATCTTCGTACTCGTGGTGCTTCTGGCTTTTGGCTCGCTTTTCTTGTGGAGAACGTTTTGTCCCCGGGGGTTATCGGAGCAGCATTTGTTGCCGAAAGCACTGAAAGATAGCTCGGCTGCTGGGCTCTCCTCTGAGCTTCTAGCAAATGCAAGTAGGTCCTCCACTAACAAGAATGTGAAAGCAAACTTTCCCTTTAAAACGGCTATACTGCTAAATACTGCCATATAAATAATTAAATCTATCTTCTCCTATCAATTTAACTTTTTGAGATAAATGGTAATTTCAAATTATATCATAGTAGAGATCCTGAATTCAAATCTGACCGTACACTTTACATAAATAATTAAATATTTAATGCGTTGGATTCACTTATTAAATATGAAAACTCTTGAGAAAAGTGGTAGTTTCATTTTGCCTGAATCTGAAAGCTAAAAAAGGGTTTTATATGTGAACAGATGACATGATTTTGAAATTTGCTGAACATTTACAGTATCCCCGTTTCTTCTTGGTTAGGATTTGTTTCTGAAGCTGCAAAGTTAGGCATGGAAGGTCTCCCTGAGTGTCGGTCTTTTACTTTAGAAGAGTTAAAAGAAGCTACAAACAACTTTGATAACTCTGCCTTTATGGGAGAAGGATCGTGTGGAAAGGTACCGTATAAAACTTCTGATCTAGTATAAAAAGATGATGAAATGTACAGTAAAGATTACTACGATCATATGGATTTTATCAAGTTTTGAATAATACCAATTATAGTTAGTTTGGTAAAGGACGTATGTTCCACAACACAAGTATTTTGCCGCTTCAAGAAGATTGTCGTTATTCTTGGTTCATCATCAGGAATTGAGATGTGAGTGACCACTCACAGACACAGATGAGCATCTTAATTAGCTTATTTTGCTCAATGTTGAATGTGACAGAAATCGAACCAACCATCTAAGCTTTTATATCTATCACACTAGATCCTTTCCAACTCTCTTCCCTTTGTCTTGCAGCTTTACAGAGGAAGATTAGGGAATGGGATCCAAGTTGCTATTAGGTGTCTGCCTTGGTCAAAGAAGTATTCAATTCGTAATCTGAAACTCAGGTTGGATTTGCTAGCAAAGCCTCGTCACCCGCATTTGCTTGGCCTTTTGGGGCACAGTGTTGATGTTAGTGGGAGAGACGATTGCAGTGTGAACAATGTCTTCCTCGTATCTGAATATATGTCCGGTGGGAGTTTTCGTGCTTATCTTTCAGGTAACTTGATATCTAGTGTCAAACCATTGAATGCTTATAAGCCGTTATGTGTTTGCTGTCCATTTTGTGGATTTACTGCTGGTAAATGTCCTTAAAATTACATATCATTCTTCTTCTAACATATCTCAGTCATCAAGTAATGCAAGAGGCCTCAAACAAAGATAACACTGCTCTTGTTATTAACAAAAAAAGGGGAATATTAACTATAATTTCAGTGGGGTTCGGCCTTCCCATATATTTCATTAGTGGCATAGACTTGCGCTTTATATTCTAAATATAGCAGCTTTATTATATTTGCAGGGAATGGCTGCAGAAAGGTTTTCAATTGGTCAGAGAGATTGGCAGTTCTAACCAGTGTTGCCAAGGCTGTGCACTTCCTACATACTGGAGTTATTCCTGGTTTCTTCAATAACAGCTTGAAGACAAATAATATCCTGCTCAATGAGCATTGGGTGGCAAAGTTGAGTGACTATGGAATGTCCATTATCTTGGAGGAAACTGACAAATTTGGGGTAGGGCCCTTTTTTTTATCTAACGATTGATTAGCCTTTCAATAAAAAGTTTTGTTATTGATTAGTGCCCTTGGTTTGCAGGCAAAAGGAGAAGGTCATAAATCATGGTAAGGATTTTCCTTAATCAATCAATAACAAACAGAGCAGGCAATTTTTTTTTCAGTTATTAAGTAATTTGCTGTTTCATCAGCTCTATGAAATGTATCCTTACTGCAAGTTAATCACATTAGTCAGTATTGGTTAAGATTTTAACTATGTCCATGTCTTCAGGCAAATGAAAAAATTAGAAGACGATGTTTATAGCTTCGGATACATATTACTTGAGGCACTTGTTGGACCTTCCGTATGTGCTAGAAGAGAGGCATTCTTGCTAAATGAGATGGTATATACTGAGTTCCGACTAACTTCAGAATATAAATGTGTATTGTCAAAAATCCTGAAAACTAAACAAATCAGCTGTTCCAGTGCATATCTTCTCTTTGGTTTTGTTGGTATAACTAGTCCCACAGTCCACCCACTACTTTATGGTGTGTCCCAGAATTTTCTGCACATGGGTACAAAACTGGTGGATAGTCTTTTCCCCATGGTTTTGATATATCCTTGACACTAGATTCTTCATTTTTGCAGGCATCTTTGAACAGCCAGGATGGCCGGAAACATATAATTGATCCAATTGTGCAAACCTCCTGCTCGCAGGAATCCTTATCGACTGTGATTTCCATAATGAACAGGTGTATTTCTCTCGAGTCATGTAGTCGTCCCTCTATTGAAGATGTCCTTTGGACCTTACAGCATGCATCTCAAATTCAGGCAAAAACAGGTGATGGTGATCATAGATTCAACACTAGTACTGCATCACACCAATGATTTTTCTGCTGCTTTTTATTTTATATTATTTTGTTAATGTTGGCATGGAGGTGAATGTAGCTGCTCTAGAATACTTCCATTTCATGGCTGATGTTGAATATGTTGCAAACTCTCGAGGCCATGTGAAATGCCTCTGCCTCCATCTGCGCCAACCTGATATGTGTTGTTAGATTTGCATTGCGGTAATTGTAATATAGAATCAGTTTACTATATCTTGTTTGTAGTTTTCATCAATTGTCGAAATCTAGTCCCAAGTCAAATGATAGAATACTTTTCCTTAACAAACTTGTATTCATATTAGTAAGGATTACAAAAAGTTACCAGAACTATTTACGCTTGAGAAACAGAAAAGAAAACATAATCGTCTCCCAGCACTATTTCAAAGCATTTGCTACAGAACTTCAGCCCAAGAATGTGGTGGATAAGATGATAAGTACTAAGTTAAAGCCTATCCAATCCTGTAGTGAGTTTACGTGAAGACTAGGCAACATTTATATGTTGAAGATGTGATGCATCCACAACTACAAGCAGTGTAAAAGTTACCAGAACTGTTTACACTTGAGAAACAGAAAAGTAGAAAACATAATCGTCTCCCAGCACTATTTCAAAGCATTTGCTACAGAACTTCAGCCCAAGAATGTGGTGGATAAGATGATAAGTACTAAGTTAAAGCCTATCCAATCCTGTAGTGAGTTACGTGAAGACTAGGCAACATTTATATGTTGAAGATGTGATGCATCCACAACTACTAGCAGTAAATGTTGAAGATGTGATGCATCCACAACTACAAGCAGTGGTGACCCACGTTTTGCCATTCTCCCCCCCCCCCCCCCCCCACCCCCCGGGCCCCAAAAAAAAATTTTGAAAATATAATATACCCCTATATTTTATACATAATTATATAGGTATAGAAAATGACCCCCCAAAAAAAAAATTTATAATTTTCAGATGCTCTCTAAAAGTTTTTAAAATTTCAATATATCTAGAAATGTACCTCTCCAATTTTTTTCTTATAGTCCTAAAATTTTATTTAATTTCTATATATTATTTATTTTTAAGGATGTGACCCTCCAAAATTAAAATTAAAATTAAAACTAAGTTTAGGAGAAATCATAAACTTATTAATATAGATCCCAAAATTTTTTAATATACAATATTGGGCTTCTTAATATGGAGTCAAAAGTGAAAATATAAGAAAAATTATTTAAGATGATCTACATGAAAATTAGTTGAAAAATTTTATCCTCTAGACTTCATTAAGTAAGAAATGAATTTATTTAAACTCTCAATTATAGCATGATATATTTAATGTGATATGAAAATATCTAGATTTTGCATGAAATCTGATAAAGTAGCTTACATATTGTAAGAAAAGATGACATTATAAAATAAAAGATCATTTGATAGTTTATATGAATAAAATAAATTCTAAATATTTTATTACAAAAATAATAATGGATGAATATTATATCATAAAACATTTTCATTGGAATCTAAAACAAATATTAAGTTGTGTTTAGAATTTTATTTTTACATTTATGTAGCAAATTACAGAGATAATTTTATATGTAGTTATGTTTTGATAATTTTTCAATCTCTTTTTAATTTATATAAGAGAAATGATGTTGACAGTTTAGAATGTACAAGTCTCGCCCACACGCTTTGAAAAAAGTAGGTAAATCTAGGACCCACATGAAAAAATTATTTTTTAATAATGGACCTTACAATTAAGGAATCTGGTTGAGCGAGATGCAAGCAAGGACAAACCCAAAAACTCAAACCTTTGATGTTGCTTCGCTTCTCTCATGAGACTCAAAGGTATCTACCTGTCGGTGTTTCACCTAGCAATCCTCCGTGCATTTGAAATTCACAACTTGATCAATCTCAAGTTGGCCAAGGATTTCATGGCCACATGAGTGTCAAGTTGCATTTATTATCAACAAGTGTGTTTCTGTTGCACTTCAAACCTGTCCAAGAATCACACAAGACGATATAGAGACAATATTTAAGTGGTTCAGCAACTTACCTACATCCACTGGAGTCAAATTCAATATGTTTGTATGAGATTACACACACTCAAAGTTTCTCACGTCCACTTTCTTTGTTTTTGCCCCACTAATTCACATATCAGAGCTCTCATATTTATAGGAGAAATTTCACTAACATCTTACTAAATATCAGCCAAAATTGATGGCTAATTGGTGAGCTGCAACAGCTATAGTTGAACTTCAACATATAGGACAATGCTGAGTTTCAAGTTGGGTGGTGCTTAGGGGTGTCAAATCGTGTTAACGGGTCGTGTTCGTATCGTGTCAAATCGTGTTAACAGGTCATATAGGTCAACCCTGACCCGACCCGTTAAGCTTATCGTGTCAAAATCTCAAACCCTAACATGACTCATTAACATAACAGGTCGTATCGTGTCAACCCGTTTTGACTCATTAATGAATATTACGAAATATGCTTTTTTTTATAAGTAAACAAAGAAATTAAGAAAATATTACGAAATAGGTTAATACGACACAATACAACTCATTTTAAACTATTTATGTAAATTGGTTGAATAGGCCCGAAATTAACTTTTTTAACCTTATTAAATTTAGTATAATTTTATATAAATGTTAAAATCACAATATCTATAAAAATTACAAAACTAATTATATGTCCAAAACTACAATCCAAATAATAAAAATATCGAAATTGAAATTCTAACAATTTTATTTTTAGGTATAAGGGTATAATTGTAATTTTAATTTTCTTAACGTGTCATAACGGGTTGACTCGTTATCAACTCGTTAAGCAATCGTGTCTTAACGGGTCAACCCGTTTTGATCTGAACTCGTTAAAGCTAAACCCTAACCTGCTATTATCGTGTCGTGTTCATGTTGGGTTAACAGGTCGTGTGACATATTGCCACCCCTAGGTGCAAAGCAGACTAAGTGGACTTTCTAGTTTCACACTTGAGTGGTTTTCAACAGTTTCTTATGAGTTGAAAAAAATTATCCATACAACAATTTTTGGAAATCAAAGAAATTATTGCGTTTTATGAGATGTGAATTTACGCAGTCTAACAACACTAAAAGAACAGGAAAAAAGAGAGAACGAAATAGGAAGAAGAAGCTTGAATTCAGTCAAAAGGTCAAGTTTTGAAATTGAATATCACTAGTTATTCAATGTTGTTAGAGCTCTTCAGTCTCAACCAAATTTGTCTATTCATTTTTGGGGGAGATTGTGTGCTTACTACAGCCTTTCTAACCACTAGAACTGTGACACCCCCAAATTCCGCTTGGGATTGAACGGACATTTGAAGCGTCGAGACATGCAACACAAGGTTACCTGCCTCCGTTCATGACATATAAGATGCAATGTTCCTAACATGCATCTAGCATTATGCAATATTCGCAGCGGATAATCTTTTTCTTTAGCAATACTATGCACCAAACTAAATATATCCCAAATACTTGAAACATAATTCATACATAAAGGCATACTAAAAAGCCGTGATCATCACACTAGTCCAAAATGGTTGTGATCAAAAGAATACTTGAGATACAACTCCAAAAGTACAAGTATTAACCTAAGTTAAATACTATACCATCATCAACATCGCACCGTGGCCTAGTCGACCGTATTCAGTTGGTCAGATTCCAATTCTCCTTTGGGTCCTGTAACAAGATCTACCATTCGGGGGGAATGGTAGTTGGGACTACCACAGTGAGATTTGATTACAAATCTCAGTAAGTTAACATAAAACTCACACACAGGTTAAAAATGCATGCATGGCAGTAAAAGCATAAATGCATAATTATAGTCATACATAAACATAGTATAACTTGACATATAGCATGACTTAACCAGAACTTAAGCGTGAACTGAACTTGACTTAACATGGCATGAACTTAAGCTTAAAACATAACATGAACAAACAACATAACATGAACGTGAAACATAACATGGACTTGAAATATAGCATGAACGTAAACCTGCATAACATAAATAAGAACTTGAAAATAACATAAACTTGAACATAACATGTACGTGAGTATAACATAACATGGACTTGATCTAAAACTTGACTTATCATGTATTTGATCTGAAACTGGACTTAACATAAACTTGGAATCTTATTCAATTGTCTTGATTAATAACGTGCGTTAATACGTACTCCACAGTTGTTGTGGCCCCACGTATTCAAGTAACATAAAACATAATACGTACTCCACAGTTGTTGTGGCCCCACGTATTCTACATGTCACAATTGCTGTGTCTCATGTAGTGTATGCTCCACAGTTGTTGTGGCCCCATACTTCATGCTCCACAGTTGTTGTGGCCCCATGAATACACATAACATAAAATATAATACGTACTCCACAGTTGTTGTGGCCCCACGTATTCTACATGTCACAATTGCTGTGTCTCATGTAGTGTATGCTCCACAGTTGTTGTGGCCCCATACTTCATGTAACATAAAATATAATACGTACTCCACAGTTGTTGTGGCCCCACGATTTACATGTAACTAAATTACATAGTATGCTCCACAGTTGTTGTGGCCCCACATTCATGTAACATAAAATATAATACGTACTCCACAGTTGTTGTGGCCCCACGCATTATAAGTAACATAAATATAATACGTACTCCACAGTTGTTGTGGCCCCACGCATTATAAGTAACATAAAATATAATACGTACTCCACAGTTGTTGTGGCCCCACGCATTATAAGTAACATAAAATATAATACGTACTCCACAGTTGTTGTGGCCCCACGCATTATAAGTAACATAAAATATAATACGTACTCCACAGTTGTTGTGGCCCCACGCATTATAAGTAACATAAAATATAATACGTACTCCACAGTTGTTGTGGCCCCACGCATTATAAGTAACATAAAATATAATACGTACTCCACAGTTGTTGTGGCCCCACGCATTATAAGTAACATAAAATATAATACGTACTCCACAGTTGTTGTGGCCCCACGCATTATACGTAACATAAAATATAATACGTACTCCACAGTTGTTGTGGCCCCACGCATTATAAGTAACATAAAATATAATACGTACTCCACAGTTGTTGTGGCCCCACGATTATACGTAACATAAAATATAATACGTACTCCACAGTTGTTGTGGCCCCACGTATTATACGTAACATAACATGTCTTATCTTTCTTAATGCATGAGATATTATTTAATATCATATACTTTTCTAACATGGCGTATGCTTGTAAATGGCACAATATGATTTAATCATAAACATTTAATGGCATACATGTATCATATGGCATACTTAACATGGCATACTTATAACATACAACATTGTATGACAGAAAAGATTGTGTAACAGATAAATATTCATGAGAGATTAAATCATACTTAACAGATAAACATGTAATGACATAGCATGACATGGCATATACGATAACATACATACATAAATTGTAGTTCCCTTACCCATCACACATACACAATAAACTGATAGTAAGTTAGAGGCTAACTTACCTCGATCGTCGCGTTCTATGAGAATAGAGCGCGAAACACGAGGAACTGCACAACAGCTGGAAGAGGAACACTCAAGTCCTTAAGATTTTCACTTCTGAACTCAATTGCCATATTGTAAGCACTTGCAACACCACGGCCAACTTGAGGTTTCACTATACTCGGAAGAGATAAATTGACTTCAGAAAGCCTTTGCACTAAAACAAGTTCATTAAAATTATCAATAACAACCAAACAAACAACTCATTTCTCAATCCATATACTCTTAGCCATAGTCAACCACAAGATGACACCAGTCACCCCGGACTATAATCCATATCATCACTGCTTCGGGACACTGTCATACAGTTTCCCAACACTACACCATACGCTCCACACTTCTCTGCTACGCCATCCAACCCTTCGTGACACGCCATCCGGTGTATCACGACTTAGTACAGAGTACACTCACGTGAACTCTCTTCCATTCACACTACAAAACCCATCACTGCGATACACGTCTCACGGTGCATCGCTACGCGACACGGAGTACGCGCTACGCGTACTTCCTTCGCTACAACACTCATCAACACGATGCACATCACACGATGCATCGCCATACCACACGGAGTACACTACATGCGTACTCCCTTCCTTCTACGACCCACATCACTACAGCGCACGTCGCGCGGCGCGTCGCTGCATTACACAGAATACGCTACACGCGTATTCTCTTCACACAACCCGCCGTATCACATCTACGGCATCCATCTCACGCCTATACTTCACAGCACAGTCCACAAAACTACAAAATCAAGCCTAACACTTCACAACCACACTTCGTTTCACAACTACGCAGCGAACTCCACAAACACTAACTACACAGTCTACAGCCAACCAAATCAACTATGTTAAACATAAATAACTAAAGATAGAGGGTTATACCATCGACGGGATAACCCGTGCGTCGCTCGCTGCTCGTCACGAACATGCGTCGGAGGAGCATACGTGGCGGTACGGTGTCTGTCCACCACATAAAGTGGTAGTTTGGGCTTGAGAAAGGCTAGGCGTGGTCTTGGAAGACTCACGGTCGCCTTGTGATGGTCAAAGGTGGCGGAGCACGGCGGCATCACGCCGTGAACAGTAACTCCGAACGGTGAGCGGAGGAGACGCGAGTAGCGAAAAGCCATAGAACTTCATGGAAAGCTAGGGAAAGGTAGAGGAACATGTGGTGGAGCTGTGGTGGGAGGTGGTGGTCGGACGGTGGCTAACGGCGGCAGATCGGCCGTTTGAAACCATTTTTGGCCTTGGAGAGTGCGGAAGAGTGTGAGCTCTACGAAGCTCCGTTGGCCATGAAATTTCTTGGAGAGGTTCATGAGGATGAGAGGAAAACCCTTAGAGACCCATTTGTTGGGAGGCGAGAGTGGCGGCTAACCGTGGCTCGGATGGAGGTGAAACTTGGAGGGGATGTTCACCGGTGAGAGGGGAAGAAATCTGGGTGGGTGGTGTAGTCCACGCCGCCGGCGAGCGGCGGTTCTGGGCGGAGAAAGAAATCGGCAACAGGGGAGAAAACAGGGCAGGGGCAGCAACTTCCGGGGGCTCTCGGCGACTAACGGCTGGTCCGATGGCTCTGAAAATTGGTGTGTATGAACTATGGTGAAAGGGGAAGAGAATGGCGGGGGTGGTGTACGACACCTCCACCGGACGGCGGAGAAACGGGCGGTCAAAGGGGCGGCGACGGTAATGAGACAAGAAGGAAGAGCACGGGAAGAGAGAGAGAATTGGTGGCCGGCGTTGCACACCTCCGGTGCAGATGTGTTCGCCGGTGAGGGAGGGACATGCCGGAGGTGGAGGTGAGGCACGGCGGCCGGAGGTGGCGCCGGTAGGAAGCTAGAACCGATCAGCTATGGTGGAAGGGTGTAAGTCGACCATGGAGAGAAGGAGAGGAAAGAGAAGGAAAAAAAAAAAGAAAAAAGGAAAAATGAAGGAAAAAGGGTAGGAGCCTAGGTAATAAACTTCAATCCTACGTTTTGGGATCCTCAAATAATTCAACGGTGAATTAAAACACTGATTAAAAACGCGTAAATGTTTATTTTATAAAACTTTAAATAAAACACCACGATGAATTAAGGTAGAATATTATTTTATAAACTAAAATTTATAAAATAATATTTCCTCATCATTATATAAAATGATAAAGTACCGTTAATTAATCGAAGATGATAAAACCAATTAATTTAAATAAGAGTTTTCAACGTAAAATTAAACATCTTAATATCTTAAAACAACTAAAATATTTAATCTAAGTAATTATCCACAATTATAATATTTTCAGAGCTCATTAAATTATTATAATTGTGCTACTTTAAAAACAAGCTTATCTAATACTTTGAAATTCGATGGATAAGATCCGGGAAAACGCCATCAAGGTACAACGCTTAGGATAAAACTGTTCATGATTTTACAGATGTCGGTGAAGAACAAATTACGTGATTTACGGAAAAGATAATCTATACGCCTGATTCCAGATGAGGGTAAAGACGAGAGAGATGTGATTGCTGTCGGGAAAGAATCCAAAACTGATAATTTTAGCGGGCTGTTACAAGAACACCAATCCCTACTCTTTCTTGAAAATCTCCTTATGAATCACTGTTTTATGCTAAACCAACTCTCTCTTTTCTTCTTCTTCTAATCCTATGATTTCTCCGGCTTCTGATTCTATTCCCCCTCCTTCTACCACTCCTATTCGAAGATCTTCTAGTACAGATGGATCTTCTGATTATTTACAATATTTTCACTGTCAAGTGAAATCTCTTTCAACTCATTCCAATTACACTTTCATGGATCCTTCTTCCATGCATGATATTAAATCTCAACAAGAAGATCTAGATTATCACGAAACATTTTCCCTATAGATAAGTGGATTGTCGTTCAATGTCTTCTTGCTATTTATGTAGTTTATAATGTTTTCTTTATCAATTAGATGTAAATAATGCATTTCTTTGTTAAGAATTACGAGACTATTCCTCCTAGTTTTGCTTGCTAACAAGGGGAGTATCAATTTCATCCTTTAGCCGAATCATTATATTAGTTGAAACAAGCCCCTAGTAAAGTGGTACTTCCTTGTGTTAATGCATATATGCTCTTGACATTTTGGAGATATGTGAACAAAATAGAATAGATTCCAATGCAAAATGAATTCATAGGAGATATGTGTGTGTGTTGGATAGTGTTGAAGTATATGACTCATACAGTGAAAGTAGGCAGGTGCTGGAGCGAGCAGAGCGATATGGAACCACGTTATTTTTATAATTTTTTTAAATACATCCATACGTCTAGGGTTAGTATAAATACACATTATATAACCATACTTGACATATAGTGGAATTTCTCACCTTTCGCTCATGAGAATGTAGACACATTGCCAACCACATTAAATCTCTATATCGATTTTCATTATTTTTCTCTTTTGATTATTCCGTACAATTCATTATCAATTGTCACATGTTTCACAACACAACAGATAGGATTCATTTTCCATGGAACAAAGTGATTTTTCACTAAATTATACTTAATTTTGCCACTCATTTCAGAACCTAAGTCACTCTGTGGACTCTTCTCAACAGCCACATCTGGATGGAGCTCAACCCGTTGTAGAAAAGGTTTCAACGACTCTGATCGAGAATGTTTTCTCAGTACTTGAAGGTATATTATTGGTTAGTGTGTGTTTTCTTGGACACACTCATTTCATGGAAATCAAAAAGGCAAACTATAGTTTCTAGATCATTTGTTAAAGCTGAACATCTGATCTGGCTCTACCTTCTACCTCTTCCAAAACAAAGTGGCATTTTTGTTTCTCAATGCTAATAAAATAAGGCAACAAAATTCTGAAGTAAAGTAAAATCATTTTTTTTTTTTTTTTTTTTTCAAAGAGAAAGGTTTTGAGGTAAACAAGTGAGATGAGAGATTTTAACTTATGAGCTGTGAGTGTATCACATTAACGTTAAGAATAATGATACACGCATAACTCTCTTTGTATAATTATGTTTTAAAATAAGAATATTTATTTAAAATAATATTACTTTTACAAATTATTTTATAAAAATACGTATCTTTTAAAATATAATATCTTCCTAAGAATAATTCTGGAACCCTCGTTGTAAAATTTGACTAAAATAGTTAGGACTTGAGACTCTGAGAGCACTTGTGTTTTTTTATTAATATTAAAAATATATTAAAAAAAAAACTATATTTTAAATTCCATTTGATTGATGTGAGTAAAATATACATACATTTTAAGCATCAAAGAATATTCAAAATATGGGGACGGGAATCTTCAGAATCATTCCATGTTTGCAGTGGACCACACACGAAGGACAAATCATTAAGAATCCACTGCGTCGGCAATGGGCCATGCACGAAGGAATATGACTCCTGATAACGACAACAAAGACCGGGACGAAATAGTTCTCACTCATTTCTTTTCTTTCTTTTAATTGTTTATAATTTAGCTCCTTTAGTCTGTGAAAATTATTATTATTATTTCATTCTCCATAAGGCTTTACCATGTAATAAATTTTGTAAAAACGGATTTTCACTTTATTTTATTTTATTTTATTCTCAATCTTTATCTGATGAAAAAATAGATAATGAATAGATTATTTCTTAAATATATAAATTCTCTTTTCTTAATATTTGGATTCAAATCTTATGACATATTTACAGCAACACAATGTTGGAATTGTAACTTGAATTTCAAGGAAGATATGTTAGAATTTTACTTGTGAATCTATCATCTAATATCATATCATGTGATGACGAGAGAATGATGAGAAAAGAGATAATGAATAGATATATTCTATTAGAATACCAAATATTACTTAGTCTAGAAAACTAAAACATGTCACCAACTGATCACTAAACAGACACAGAAATGCTAAGAAATCAACAATTGCATGAAATCAATCCAAATTGATTGTTGATCAGAAGGACAACAGAAGAGACCAGTCTTAGATACCCTGTTCAAGCATCGATCGAACCCTCGTGGGAAGACCATAAAGCCGAATAAACCCAGCAGCATCAGCCTGATCATAGATCAAGCTGTTCTCAAAAGAAGATATATCTTTCCTATATAGGCTATAAGGGCTCTTTCGGCTTGCCACTGTAACAGAACCTTTGTAGAGTTTGAGGATAACTGAGCCGGTTGTAGTCTTCGTGATCTTCTCCATGAATGCATCCATCGACTCGCGAAGTGGGTCGAACCATCTGCCTGCATACACTAGCTCCGCGTATTTAAGGGCAAGTGAATCTTTAACTTGCATGGATTCTCGATCAATTGTCAAAGACTCCAACTCTTGTACTGCGGCAAAGAGGATTGTCCCACCTGGAGTTTCATAAACTCCACGGCTTTTCATACCAACAAGTCGGTTTTCAACCATGTCAACTCTGCCAATTCCGTGCCTCCCACCAATCTCATTGAGAGCATCAAGTAGAGATGCAGGCGAGAGTCTCCTCCCATTGCATGAAACAGGAAGACCTGATTCTATCCCAATTTCAACATATCTGCAGGAAATAAGGGAAATCAAGGCATGCGAAAGAGAAGTGATAATATAGGAAACCCATCAATAGATAATTTATACATAGAGGTTAAACTGAAAACTTTAACAGGGTAACATACTCAGGGTTATTGGGTGCATCTTCGGGGTCCACAGTCAACATGTACATATCCTTCGTAGGCTCATTTGTTGGGTCTTCCAGGATGTCACCCTTTAATAGCATAGATCATACACACAAGAGAGAGAGAGAGAGAGAGCAGAAATTAGCCCATCTCTTACAAAAGTTTCTGAACAACATATGCAGACCAACACTGATTCGAAAATCAGGAGCTTTTTTTTATAGATGAAAATCAAGAGCTTGTGACAAGACAGAAGAGGAATGATAGAGCAAATGTCATGTTTGATAATTCTATAACGCAACAAAAAATAGGAAAAAAGTTAAATGTTACCTCATGGCTAAGGTGCCACAAGTTCCTGTCCCTGCTGTATATTGATCTCTTTGTTACTGGGACTGGCACATTATGCTTCTTAGCATATTCAATAGCATCTTCTCTCCCTGTAATATCCCATTCCCTCCAGGGAGCCACGACATTTAGCTTGGGATTCAGGGCAAAGAATGTGAGCTCAAAGCGCACCTGATTACACAAGAATGCAAGTGAGATTTGTGTAAGAAGTAAATATATGGCAGGTCATAAAATTTAGATCTCAATCACGAGGCATGCCTGATCATTTCCTTTTCCTGTACATCCATGAGAAACGGCATCAGCTCCAACTTCATTGGCAACATCTACCATGGCCTGTTTTTCATAATAAATCCTTATGAAGAAGTAATATGTCAAAGATTAAACAGAACAGTATATACTTTGAAAAACAACATTGATAACAAAGAGCAGAGAAAGGAGAAGGGCTCTTCAACCAAAAACACATCCCCTTTTGATTAATTTAAATCACAAAAGATTGTTATCGGTAGAGGATTTAAAATCCGGCTACAAACGATGGATTGCAATATAAACAGACAATAGTAAAGGCAAGTAGACTTCTACAAAAGCTCCAAACAGTATTTATTATAAATTGCCCTTGAAAATCCACGAGCTTTCCGTATATTTTTTCACAAGCTCTGTATCTAGAATCTACCAATGTAACAAACTTCAAAATAGGGGTTCACCTTTGCAATAACAGGGCGAGCCATCGAGGTTCCCAGCAAATATTTCCTCTCATAAACCGCACCCGCTCTCAAACAAGGATATATGAAGTCTCGTACAAACTCCTCCCTTAAGTCCTTCACCACTAACTGAGAAGCCCCGCTGGCTTTAGCCTTCTTTTCCAAGCCTTCCAATTCTTTTATACCCTATGAATTTAGCATATGGGATCAACCACACAAATAAATAAGAAAGAACTCAGTAATGCAAAATGGTCTGGTCTTATTGAACAATATCATCTGAGAACACAAAATAAAGTAATACAACTCTGAAGCAAGCATGTCGCTACTTAAAATACCTGACCAACATCAGCAGTGAAGCAAACAACATCACAGCCATAGTTCTCCCTGCAATGGAAAATTAAGAAGAGAGATAAAAAAAAAAACTATCACAGGAAGGCAAATAACTCCACTAGATAAACCTAGCACCATAATACATCTCATAAATAAATAAATGTTTGGACAAGAGCCTAGAATCAAGAACAATAGCCTAGAACAAAAGAACCTTGAGGCACTTCATGTTAACAAACATATAAGGGGAATGTTCCAAGCAGAAAACAGGAGGTAAGAAACACAAAACAAGAGACATACCTCAGCCATGGGACAATGACTGATGTGTCTAAGCCACCACTATAGGCCAACACAACCTTATTGAATTTACCACGGAACCCTCCATTGTGTATAGATCCAGAAACTTCCACCTCTCTTTCACTTTGCAACACTGCTCGAATAACTGCATCTCAAGGGCAAATGAACAGTGTTCGGCGGCTAGAACAAGTTAACCTCTAAAGGTTTGTGTAAAAATGTTTGAAAGACATACATGTACTCAAGAATATGGCATTAAGAAAACTGTCATATTTAAATATTCAAGCTTCGTTGCTCTGATATATCATGTGATACAATCTGCAACAACTTAAATCAAACACAGACTGCATCTCAACTTGGATACGATTTAGGATACAAACATGGAGTAGGCATATTAAACCTCAGGCAGCATAAATAAAATAGCTTCAAACAGCATATTATCTAAGTTGTTGGCTTTAGGACATTTTGCAACAGAAAAGCAGACACACAACCATCAATATCCTAGGATAGATTTTTTCTTTAATGAAACAGATAAGGTACAATTTATTTGTTTGAAATATTAGTCGTCCTGGGTGTGATCAATGAAGTTTAAAAAACTCTGATGTTTTCAAAAGAAATATAAACAAGAACAAAGAGACCCATTAGATTAAGAATTGACACCTAGTTCAGCTTTCATGTAATGATCAAGAATCCTTAATCTATATGTTGTACAATTTGGACTCTCAAATTTACCATTAAAAATTTTTGGTAGTAAATTAACACTGAACGTACTGGTAGTGTTGATCACATGGTGTGAGTTGCGGTGGAGGCGGTTCAGATCGAGACGATAGAGGGTCGTCGGTAGTAATAACATGGTATTAGTGAGAGAAATGATAATTGATAACATGATGGTCAACACTATGATAGTTTTGGGGTAAAGGTGATGGGGAAATAGCAACAGTAATCTCATTTTGACAGCCCCCCTGACAATTTTGATACAATTCCATCAGTAGAAGTGGCAGTGGCAAGGAACTGCTGCAGGGGGCGGGGGTGTTGCTGGTGAAGGGCACAATGGTTGAAGGTTTTCCGACTTCTCACATGCAGAATTTGTACAATGACTCCTCTACATATGGAACTTGGAATTCGGACCCATTCAAGTCCCATGTTCAAATAAATTTTTTCTTTTGTCATTCATTGAAATGCAGCTTGGTTGAGATATAGCAAATAGCATTGAGAAACTCTGTTCATTGACAGGTAAAAGTGAACTTCCAAATACAAAATGGAGAAGATTTCAGTTGTATAGAAGCCACGGTAGTCTTCAATTAGAACGAAGATTAGAAAAAGTCCAACACAATCTATTCATTGATTAACAACATGATCTGCAACAACCATAATATCTATTAATAAAATATCCAAAGAAATCCCACGCTTTGGAGCAATGAGTTAGTATTCCAACAGTATCAAGCCTAGTTTAACCATGTTCTACTTTCCTTTCTTCCATGCCTATCGCAAAAAAAAACATCCTATACTCATGCCAACAGAAGCAAATCTACTTGTAACGCCACAAACCGAACAAGATGATAGCTGAAACATATAACCAAACAACCTCACCTTGATTGTCACGAGACTTGGTAAAATTGCCAGTGTTCGTAGTGGCTGCAACAGCATGGCCATGAAGCTCACTCGTTCTAGCCGCCAACTGTCAATAGAATTCAAGTAATCCCAGTGATTATACGATGAGGATTATATCTAAAGATGTGGATAACTACCATCTATGAACTTTAAAGAGGACTTGGCATAAGTACCTCTGGGAAAGAAGACAATATTCTCGGGCAATATACTCTTTCGTTGTACAGGAATGACTCTGTAATCCGTACCAGTTACACATAGATTCAGAAATTCAATTGGAAACAGCAGAACCAAGCATAGCATATGCAAATCAACTGTTTGGAAATCCTAACTCTCTTTTTTCGATCTTTCAAAAGACGCAGCAGATTTCTTGTTTGGATCACAATATTAATTTCATAAAACTATCCAGAAAAACACGACCGAATAATTTCATTAATTTGCTGCTGTTACTTTATCTGGGTAGGAAATTTTCCACCGGGATTCATAAAAAAAGATACATTTTCAACAGAAATATTTTTGTCATAAGAGCTCATGAAAAAATATTTGCTCAAAACAAATGGAGCACATAATATATTAAAAGGAATAAATAACAACCATACAAAAGCCTGATTTGTAACTTTCCGATGAGCGTCAGAAATGCATCATATCAACGAAAAAAAAAAAGAACAGAAATCCGCAATTAACATGCCCGGATAGAATGTGAACGAAACATGCAAAATAATTTCAAAGAATGAAAGAAAAAACCCCCAAAAAAAAAGTACCTCTCTTGGGTGGGAGAAAAGCGAGGCTGGTGGGCGAGCATGGCGAGATTGCCTTAAACAGAGCCATAATCGCAAAGCCTAAAATATATCTCCGGGAGTCTCTCAAATCTCTTTGCGTCCTCTGTTTTGCCTCTGAAACTCCCTCGGTCAGTCACGGTTGTTTTATAGAAAGACAGCGCACTGTTTGCTAGGGTTGAATCTGAAGATTCACATGGCTGTGGTGGACCCCACCCCACTTCTGTGTCCATATAGATTGGTCTTTTTCAGCTACATATTTTTAAAATATTTTAAATAATTTTACTTTTTTTTTCTCCCTTTTCTTAAATAAATCACTTTCGACTGAAGAGCCGCCGAATAGGCGAATATTAGCGTACATTAAATATAATATTGGTGTGATTAAAAATATTGAAATATTTTATTGAAATATTTTATTTGAAATATTTAAAAATATATAAAGTCACATGAAGTCCTTAAAAACCTTCGAAGCGAAACGCACGAGGGATAACGTCGTGTGGTACTAGGGTGGGGTGGAGCAGACAAGGGAATCAGCCACCACGAGCGTAGGCCAAAGAATTTGTCAGAAATAAATTAAATAATAATTTTACGTACAGTATTAAAACGTGTACATAGATTTTAATTTGTTATTTTTATATAAATTTTATATTTATTCACTTTTTAAAATACCGCCTGATCAAATTTTGGTTAAAAGAGTAAAAATAGTCTGTATTGAAATAGTCAAAATTTTATATCTTGAGTTTTAAATTACAGTAATTTCAAAATTTATTTTAAATTTAATCAGTCAAAAATATTTTACTGGATAATTAAGTTGAGAAAAAAAAATAGTTAAAAAATAATAATTTTAAATAAAAATTAAATTTTAATTAATATATAGAAAAATGTTTTAAAAATTATTATTAAAATATATAATTTATATTATTATTTTAATTTTAAAATGAACAGTTTAATATGAATTAATTTCTTTAATAACTTTAACTTTTCCTAGATTTGAATGTTAAGATCAGAATTTTTAATTTAAGATAAAAATTAAATAAAATATTATTTTTTAAGATTATTATTATTTTAAAAATTAAAAAAATAAATTATACTAATTTTTAATTATATTTTATATAAAAAATTATAATAATGATAAGAGATTCTTACTTCCAAACCTAACTGCCAATAGTGTTAAAGAATGCACACATGGCAAATATAATCTCTAAAATAAAGAGAAAGATTTGATTCGTTTATAATGAAGATATTGTTCCAAAGATTCTTGAGTGGGGATTCCAAACAGTAAATATTGTCGACAGCATCTCCTTAAAAAGTATTAGTCAACTAAGGTTAACGTCTGTACCTTTAGTTTTCATCGCACGTCTCTCTCTTCCTTCTTCCACAACATCAGGATTATTATATTCATTATTTATTTGATTGATGCCGACAGTTTTAATTCTTTGTTTTTAATTTAAATTATTGAGTGGAAAGAAAAAGAAAAAACAAACTCATCGGAGGGAGGTAGTTTCCACGAAAAAATATTGCTAGTGGTGGGCATCTTTACAATGATTCACGTTTGTATAATGAAAATATTTTATTTTAATTTTTTTATCTTATTATTATAAATTTTTTAAATTTTTATATAAAATATAATAAATAATTTAATTTTTTTTTAATTTTAAAATATTAATAATATTAAAAAATAATATTTTATTTAACTTTTAAATTTTATTTAAAACTATTAGATCTCATCTTATTATCTTATTGTCTAAACCGCATCTTAGAGTCAAAAGCAGTTTACTAACCCTGTTTTTTCTCTATTAATAAAATAGCGATAATTGAAAATATAAAAATAAGGCAACACAGGAGGAGGGACACAAAGATACGCAACCCACCTGAAGAGGTCGGCCGGACTTTTCTTCTTTTAGTGAAAGATTCTATCTTCGAGTCACGGACCGTGGCGCAACCACACGAATCTAGAAGGGCCATGTCCCCAAAAAAAAATTTTGAAAAACTAAAATATATTTTTTTTCATAATTTTATAAATATAAAAATAACCTTTTAAAAAAAATTTATAATCTCTATATATTTTATAAAATTTTAATATACTTAAAAATATCTTTTCAATTTTTTTCTATAATCTCAAAATTTTATATAATTCCTATATATTATTTATTTTCAAGAATGTGGTCTCACAAAAATTAAATTAAAACTAAGTTAAGAAGAAATAATATAATAAATTTATTTTATCCTGTAAACTTATTGAGCAAGAAAAATCTTATTTAAGGTATCTATTATAATATTATATACTTAATGTGATATGAAAATATCTAGAGTTTACATAAAGCCTAATAAACTAGCTTACATATATACTAGAATAAAAGATAACATTCTAAAAAATCACTTGATAGTTTATACGAAGTAAATAAATTTTAAATATTTCATTATAAAAATAATAATAGATAAATATTATTTTATGAAACATTATCGTCAAAAATCTAAAATATATATTAAGATGTTTTATTTTTACATGTATATTGTAAATTATCGAGATCTAATTTTATACATATTTATATTTTTATGATTTTTAAATTTCAATGTGTCGCACATTATTTGACCCTCTTTAAAAAAATTCCTGGTTCCACTACTGGTCACAGAACAAACTTAATAAAATATTTGCAATAAATCTTAAAATTTAAATTTTATAAATCAAATCTTAACATTTAAAAATTTAAATTATGTGAATCATACATTCTACACATTGGCTTAAAAATATAATAACTTTTTCATTTTTTTTCTTTTTTCAACAAGAGAAGGCTGTGGACTTGCAGTTTTTATTTATTATTTAATTGCTTTTATTTTTAACCTAGCGATCGTCCACTTGGTAATTAACTTTGGAGGTATTATTGCATATAATAATCGGTAAGGTATTTGTTATTTTAGAGGCGGTTTGTCGGTTATTGTAAGAATATAATATGAGTAGTGGTAGCATGCCATTCAATTTTGACCGCTGAATGTACTGGTTAGCACAAAATTATTTTTTTACCTGTTTATTTTTTTATTTTTTACATTTTTCTAAGATATTTAAATATTTTTAAAAAATAAAAAATTTAAAAAAATTTAAATATTTAAGTAGTCAAAATAAAAAGACAAACTCAAACGGCATATTAATATAATATATATATATATATATAAGTCAAGAGAGAAATTCAAAATAAAAATAATTGTTTTATACTTATCAAGTTTAATGTACGGCAGATTGTTACATCAACAATATATTTAATTAGTTAATAAATATATTTACAAATAAATTTGTTAATCAATTATGAGTTGAAAGAAAAGACATGTAGGCATGCGTTATCTCTTTGCCATTTCCATTTCGAGGGCGTGACTAATCAGTATACGTAATCTCATGAAGTAAAATGATAAATTAATTTGGTTTAAACATAGAGAGAAATTGGCAAGAGTTAATAAATAAAATAATGCTACGAACAAGTTTAAAGATTAGATTTGAGTATTGAGAACTGTTGAGATATATTATAAATAGTAATAAAAAAATAGATAAAAAGTAATAATAAAATATTAAATAATAATAAAAAATAAGTAAAAATAATAAAAAATAAATAAATAGTAATGGAGTATGTTGGAAAGTATTGAGATATTCTCAATATTCAAACATATTTTTAAGTCATACAAGTGCCGTGCAAGTCATTTGGAAAAAAAATATTCATAATATAAAGAAATGAAAATTCAAATTAAAAAATGATATATATACAAGTCATAAATACACAGATCTCATAATGCAAGTTACCTTTAATAAAAAGTAGACTCCATCTTAAAAAATAAAAAGAAATTAAAAAAAAAAGGTAAAAGGTTCATTTTTTTCTTGATGAGATCTATATTTTTACAAAAAATTGGTGCAATACTTCTATATTTAGAATTTGTACTTGATATTGCGCGCATTGACATAACCCAGAACCTTCAAAATGATTGTAGTCTGGAATTCAAAACATCCTCTCATCCAAATATATCAAAAAAAAAAAAAAGTGAAGAATTTGTACTTTATATTACTCAAACAAAAAACAAATAATTTTGACTATTCTCAAAATCCAAAAAAGTAAGATCGAGCATTATCTCCAGTACCGATGTCTATCAATTGACAAACGACGACGCATGATCATGATATATAGCGGTACCATTAAATTAATGGAAAATGCCCCGGTGACGCTGGGGTTGACCGCCCAGGTTGACCGCAGGGTAAAAAAAAATTTTTACTTAATGATTAAGGAAGTGATTTTAAGTGTATTGGTGTATTTTTTTTTTCTTAGTGATTAAGAAAGTGATTAAAAAAATGTGAAATGAAAAATAAAAAAATAAAAAATTTTACACTGGGCGGTACCGCTGTACCGCCCAGCGGTCAACTCCAGGCGGCACTGTAGTGCCGTCCTAAATTAATTTGGTTTTTTTTTCCAAAGCAAGCATATTATATATGAAAGCATAAAGAAGAAAAGCTGTTCAGCAGCAGTCATGTACATAAACCAGGGAGATCTTTTCCATTATGAAAATTAAGCAAAGACGGTGGAATAGAAATAAGGGGTATACTTCCAAATATTTTATTGGTTGCTGCCCACTGCGTAATGGAATGTGCGCATCGATTTGTATCTCGATGTATTTTCCTCATTTTCCAGCTTGAAAGGACTTTAAGGCAAGCCTAATATCTTAGATGATTGGCNAATGAAAAATGAAAAAAAAAAAAAATTTACACTGGGCGGTACGCCCAGCGGTCAACTCCAGGCGGCACTGTAGTGCCGTCCTAAATTAATTTGGTTTTTTTTTTCCAAAGCAAGCATATTATATATGAAGGCATAAAGAAGAAAAGCTGTTCAGCAGCAGTCATGTACATAAACCAGGGAGATCTTTTCCATTATGAAAATTAAGCAAAGACGGTGGAATAGAAATAAGGGGTATACTTCCAAATATTTTATTGGTTGCTGCCCACTGCGTAATGGAATGTGCGCATCGATTTGTATCTCGATGTATTTTCCTCATTTTCCAGCTTGAAAGGACTTTAAGGCAAGCCTAATATCTTAGATGATTGGCTGAGCTAACCAATCTGGATTGATACTTGGATCCTTAACTGCCTGTAAAGTATTTAGGAAATATCCAGCAATTACAAGTTTTGTAATCCCTTTGTCTTTAGCTTCTTGGATTCCTAGAAGAAATGCTACAGCTTCGCATTGATTGGAATTGGAGGTCCGAATGCAGTCAGTTATTACAAAGATAGGAGTACCTACTGCATTTCTGCAGATTGCAGCAGTAATACTACCATAATCTCTATCGGCTACATCAAAAGTTAAGAAGCAGTTGTCTTGAAGGATGGCTTTCCATTCATGGCTTGAGTTAATCAATTTATTTTCCCATGCATCACAGTATTCTTCTTTGTGTGTTTTTAAAGTGGATGACACAAAGGTGTGTATATTAGGCTTAATTAATTTGGTTTAAACATAGAGAGAAATTGGCAAGAGTTAATAAACAAAATAATACTACATACAAGATTGAGTTTTGATATTGATAAATGTTGTAAATAGTAGGAAAAAAATATATGAAAAGTAATAATAGAATATTGAATAGTAATGAATAATAGTAAAAAGTTATAATAAAGTAATGAATAATAATAGAGTATATTGAGAAGTGTTGATGTACTCTTAACACTCACCCTTAAGTCATTCAAGTGTTGCGCAAGTCATTTGGAAAAAAAAAATGATATTCATAATATAAAGAGATGAAAATTCAAATTAAAATAAGAAGATAAACTATATATATACAATTCCTAAATACACAAATCTCATAATGCAAGTTACCTTTAATAAAAAGTAGACTCCACCTTACAAAAAGGTAAAAAACTCATTTTTTTTTTCTTGATTAGGTCTATATTTTTACAAAAATTTTGTGCAGTACTTCAACAAAAAAGAAATAATTTTGTCTATTCTCAAAATCCAAAAAAGTAAGATCGAGCATGATCTCCAGTACCGATGTCTATCAATTGACAAACGACGACGCATGATCATGATATATAGCGATACCATTAACAAAATTTCCACCTTGAAAGATCGATCGACCATTCGTTTGATTCGAAATCTACATGAATGATTAATATTTAGTGTGTTGGTTCTGAACCCACATGCAATCTGCAGTACAAACTCTTCTCCACCTCACAATTCTCAGATATTATTGTCGCAATCTCAACTGTACGTACAGTGGTCCAATTAAAGATACTATCTATCTTCATGAACATGAATGCATGCATGGGAAGTTAGGGCAAGTGGCAAACAGGTCCCATACATATACGATCATCACCATTGGCCAGTTGTACTTGTTTTTGTTCTGATAGATAAGATAAAATTAAATTGATATAAAAATTAAATAAAATATATATTTTTAATATTAAATTTTTTAAAAAATTAAACTACATATTAAATTTTATATAAAAATTTAAAATAATTAAATAAAAAGAATTGAAATGTGTGGTGAAAACAAACAACTACTTCTTTAATATTTGCAGGGTACGGAATCATGTCCTTATTCGGTCCCTTCCAGCACTGAGGTACCAGTACGACTATATAATATCATCATGATCTCTTTTGAAAGGTAAAGCAAAACGACAACCTAAATTACCGGCCTGCTAGCTTTCAAGTCCTAGATAGCCATAACAAGCCTGATTCAACATCCATGATGTCCTGTCAAATTCTCCCCCTCTCTAATTATTTGTTTCTTTACGTTAGTGATTTTATGATTCGTAAGTTGGCGAGGGAAAATGTATCTTTCATACAGGGTTCACGAGAAGATTTATTTTGTAGTATTAATAGAAAATTTAACTTTTTTATATAGATATTATACGGCGTGTAGGATTACATCTTTTTATTCTTAATTATAATTTAATACGAGATAGAGATTTTCATTTATAAGAAAATTATATTCAAATGAAATAAGATAAATATCATAATTATTATAAAAATCAAATCAATATATTTATTATACATGAGTACCTAAGAGAAAGAATGGCTCATTTAGTTTAATTAAGGTACTAGATCGTGGGGGTTGAGTCTTGTGCATAACATCGTCTCATTTGGTTATGTATTTAAGATTAAAGGAAGATAGATATTTTGAATAGTAATAACATTTTTTTTTTATTTAAGATTAGTATTGCAGATGAACCGAATCGAGTCGAATTTGAACAAATGTTTACTCGCTCGAACTCGAATAAAACTTGAAAATCTTTGCTCGAACTCAATTCTTTAATCATTAATATTGTTCAAATTCGACTCAAGCTGAACTAAAAATAAACAAATGACTCAAGCTCGAACTTGATTTTTTATTTTGAAATTTCTAATCTTAACTTCTGATTAATAAAAAAATTCTAAATTTTACAAAGAAAAAAAAAACTCAAACCATTTAACTATTCAACCAAATAATTTTGATTCAAAGTTCTTATGGTATAACTTTTTTAATAAAAATAACTTATAATTATAAATTAAAAGAATAATACACAAGATAAATGTAATAAACTAAACTATTTAATACATATAATAAATCCATAGTTGTAGTTGTATGATATATTATTATACAAATTATCCTATACACATTTTGGGAGCATAATATATCTATATTAAATAAGATTATCTGTAAATAAATTAATAATATATAATTAAGTATATAACATATAACTAACGTGTAATATATATATATATATGACACATACATATATAAAACATATTACAAGCTTCAAAATAAGCTCAAACGAGTCAAGCTGAACTTATCCGAGTTTTATTTATAAATCTAAACTGAGTCAAGCTGAATTTATACGAGTTTTGCCCGTTTAATATTCGAACCTATATTAGTATTTACGAACATCTCATTTATTAAATGAACCGAGTTCGAATTGAATATACACGAGCCGAGTTCAAGCTGTTCACAAGTTACTCTATTCATTTGCAGCCTTAGTTAAGATCATGAGATGAGAATGTTTGTATATAAATATGTGTTTAAATAATAAAATGAGATGAGATAATTTTTATTTTTTGATATTTGATAAAAGAGTGGGCCTAGTAATAATTGAAAGCCCTTCAATAATTAAAGGGATGCAAGGTAAGGCATATATGGAATGAGAAAATATTGGCATCAGCCTCTATAGTAAATCACACACTCCACACCTTACGTGTCAACTTATTTTACTGTTTACTCATCGTTGAAATCGACAATTTGATGTGAGAGAGAGCACTTGAAGAGAGAGAAGTGAGAGACGTTGAGGAGAGTCTGAGAGTGAGAGCTTGATGAGAGAGAACACTTGAGGAGAGAAAGAGGTCGGATGGCGAGAGAGGATTTGATGAGAGAGAAAGTTTGATGAGAAAGAATTGATGAGAGAGAGAGAGAGCTTGATGAGAGAGATTTCAGAGAGAGATCATCTTGAGGAGAGAGAGAGCTTGAGGAGAGAGAGAGAGATCAAAGAGATCTTGAGGAGAGAGAGGTCGAAGAGAGAGAGAAAGCTTGATGAGAGCGAGCTTATGAGAGAAAGGCGTCTGACATTTAAGAAATAAAAAATAAAAAGCGTGTATAGTGTGCATCGACACAGTTACGGATGCATAGCAACCCTCATATGGAATAATTAATTGTGTGGGTGTCAAAAGGGTAAGGGTAGGTGTGGAGGAGATGAGATGGCTTCAGAAAGGGGTTTTTGAATTGTCTGGTAAATATTTATAGTGTAGAGATAAAAAAAGATGAGTTAAAACTATGATTTTAACCGTTTGGATATACATATAAAACAAGTCGTATAAGATGAGATGATTTGTGTCATATCTATGTATCCAAACCGGCCCTCATGTTGGGTGCTTCTTCACATGAAATACACGAGTACTGCCTCTAGTAGTTTCAAAGCATATCCCATGCATTGAGTTGAGTTACTGTATATAAGCAGTAGGCCAGGCGACTTGTTTCATCTTTATCTTACTTTCCTTTTTTTTTTTTCTTTTCTTTATGAGAGAGAAATTTTATCATATTTTGAGAACCATTAATTTGGGTAACAGGTATTGTACTTAATAATACGACTGTTTTCTAGCTAAGAGTACTGTTAAGTGGTGCCGCTCAGCAATGATTGCTCGATGTGTCCCTTAGGTTAAATCTCTCTTTTTTGTCTTTTGTTATTTTTCATATTTTAAAACTTTTTTTTTATAAAAAATTTAGTATATTAATAATCAATTTCTTAACTATTAAAAAAAATTAAATATACCAACGATCAAAATAAGAAAATAAAATGAAGGGACGTACAATCATTTTCCTCTTTTGGCGAATATATATATATTGCAGTCCACGCAGGCTTATCTGCCTAGTAAGGGCGCAACATATATACTTGACTACTTGTTTTATGACCCCAGTCAAGGCCGTACGAAATAATTGGGAAGAAAAGTTTCTTCACATGCAACATAAGCTTCTTTTCAAATATTCAGGTGTTGATTTCGTTTGTCCTAAGCTGCATGCAAGCATTAAGAAATAAGAACCTTTTACAAAGGTGGCTGATTTTGTGGCCTCAATTAATGCATTGTCTCCATACAAAAGTTGTTTGAATCAGCTTCTTTTAAGTTTGTCTGGTTACCAACCAACAACTCAGTTTTTTTGGTTTTTCTTTTAAAATCAGCCTACACAATAATGACAAACATTTGGCCAAAATTTTGAGTATCATGTTGAAGTCATAAAATTATCAAAGACTCGAGAAGAAAGCATTCAAATAAACAAGCTCATGTAAAACACATGCATTACGTACTCTCGGTTAATAGGAACTAGGGAGTTATAAACTTTACAAAACGACGTTGTTTTATTTTAGAGTAAATTACACCCTCATCGTATCTCAGTCTCTCTCACACCTCTCATACATATCTCTCTCTCTCTCTATTGATGTTGTTGTCATAAAGCTTATTCCCTCTCCACTTTATCTTGTAAGTATCTTGAAAATCTATATTTGAAATTTCGGACTGTTTTATATGTTTAATAGAGGACAAGATTATCTTCAATAGATGATAGGGTCATGTTTTGGATGCTGTGGAGTTGGATTGTGTGATTATGTTCAATTTCGAATTGACTTTGGGGGATGATTAGAGCTTCAATCTGAAACTCCAAATTAGTTTAGGGGCTTGGATTGAACTCCTAGATGATTTTAAGGTTTCAAATCCAAGCCCCTAAATAATCTAGGGGGTTCAATCTCCCCTTAACCTAATTTATGATTGAAAGCCTAAATTACAATCATAAATTAGGTTGGGGTTCAATTTGAAATCCCTAACTTAATCTATTTTGGGGCTTCAAAATGGAAACCTTAAACTAGATTGGAGTCTCAATTCGGGAAAAGAGGTTCCATATCAATCTATATCAGTCGTACAACAATAATTTGACTCTGATACACTATTGGTTATTAATTAATTTTTTATAGTTTGTACTTGTGTTATAATTTTTTCCCTAATTGATGTTCTTTTCTTTTTGAGATATCGTATGATTTATATCCTCACATTCATGTTTTCTTTTCTTCTTCTTCTTTTTCGTTGAAAGACTTAGCAAAAGATCTTTGACAAATGATCCACTCTAATTATTTGTTTCTTTACATTAGGGGTTTTATGATTTGTAAGTTGGTGAGGGAAAATGTATCTTTCATACAACGTTTATGAGAAAGATTTATTTTGTAGTATTAAAATATACAGTGTTTAGGATTACATCTTTTTTATTCTTAATTATAATTTAATACGAGATACAGATTTCCATTTATAAAAAAATTATATTGAGATGAAATAAAATAAATATCATAATCATTATGAAAATCAAATTAATATATTTATTATATATAACCTAAGAGAAAGAATGGCTCATTTAGTTTAATTAAGGTACTCCATCGTGGGGGTTGAGCCTTGTGCATGGCATCGCCTCATTTGGTTATGCATTTAAGATGTAATGAGATAGATATTTTGAATAGTAATGACATTTTTGAATTAAGATTAGTGTTGCAGACGAACCGAATCGAATCGAATTTGAACAAGGATACTCGATCTCGATTAACGTGTTTACTCACTCGAACTCGAATAAAACTTGAATATTCTTGCTCCAACTCAATTTGTTAAACCATTAATATTGTTCAAATTTGACTCGAGCTCAACTAAAAATAAACAAATGACTCAAGCTCGAATTCGAATTTTTATTTTAAAATCTCTAATCTTAACTTTAGATTAATAAAAATATAAAAAACTCAAACCATTTAACTATTCAACCAAATAATTTTGATTCAAAGTTCTTATGGTATAACTTTTTTAATAAAAATAACTTATAGTTATAAATTAAAAGAATAATACACAAGATAAATGTAATAAACTAAACTATTTAATGCATATAGATAATATAATAAATCCATAGTTGTAGTTGTATAATATATTATTATACAAATTATCCTATACAAATTTTGGGAACATAACATATCTATATTAAATAAGGTTAACTATAAACAAATTCATAATATATATAATTAAGTATATAGAATATAGCTAACTTGTAATGTATATATATATATATATATATATATATATATATATAACACATATATAAAACATATTACTATCTTCAAAACGAGCTCAAACGAGTCAAGCCAAACTTATACGAGTTTTATTCATAAGTCTAAATCAAGTTTATACGAATTTTGCCCGTTTAATATTCGAACCTATATTAGTGTTTACGAATATCTTATTTATTAAATTGAGTTAAAACCAAGTATACATGAGCCGAGCTCGAGCTCAAGCTATTTAAGAGCTATTCTATTCGTTTGTAGCCTTAGTTAAGATCATGAGATGTGAATGTTTGTATATAAATATGTATTTGAATAATGAAATGAGAGGAAATTTTTTTTCTTTTTGATATTTAATAAAAGAGTGGTCCCTATTAATAATTGAAAATTATTTAATAATTCTTGAATAATAGTTATAAATATTGTAAATTCTAATTTTATATATATTAAAAGGGATGCAAGATGCCTCATGACTCATGAGGCATATATGGAATATAATGGCATTAATTGTGTGGCGGTAAGAAGGGGAAAGGTGGGTGTGAAGGAGATGAGATGGGTGTCAGAAATGGAATTTTTAATTGTCAAGTAAATATGAGTTGTGCTACGTATAAGTAAAACTGCTTATTAATCTGTATATCAATACTGATTATTTCATATTTAAAATTTAAATTAGTATTATTTTTAATAAAATCTATTTTTTGATCAATCACATTATATTAGTGTACATATTAATACACGGTTGTACTTGTAATTAAATTTTTTTTATAAATATTTACAGTGTAGAGATTTAAAAAAAAAAAAAAAGATGAGTTAAAAAGATGATTTTAACCGTTTGGATATACACATAAAATAAGTCGTACGGTAGCTGCAATTTCCCGTCACGTACTGATCAACTTTTGTCGAACACATACAACTAGTTGTAAGAAAACAAAGCGGATTTGTTTTTTGGTAAATCACAAACTGTCCATGATCAGTACTACTAATTCACATGAAATACATACCATGCACTATTGCCAAATTTAACACGAGTACTGCCTTTAGTAGTTTCAAAGCCTTATCCCATGCATTGAGTTGAGTTACTATGTATCTGCAGTAGAGCAGGCGACCTGTTTCATCTTTGTCTGTTCTTTTTCTTTTTCTTTTTATGAGAGAGAGAATCTTTATCATATTAACCATTATTTTAGGTAACAAGTACCATACTTAATAATAGGATTGTTTTCTGGTTGCCGTCCAACAGTGACCCCGTTAGATGTGCTTCCTAGGCTAAATATCTCGTTTTTTTTTTTTCTTTTTTCATATTTTTAAATATTTTTTTAAATAAAAATATATTACTACACTAATAATTAATTTCCTAATCATTAAAAAAAATTAAATATATAAAGGATCAAAATAAAATGAACGTTCTACTGGCCATTTTCTTCTTTTGGCTAATATATATAGAGAAATTATATTTACAGTCGTGGTTGTGTAAGTGTCATGCAGTCTCTTTAAAAAAAGTGAATTAATACGGGATCCATAAAAAAAAAAAAAACTAACTTTTAATCGTAAATCTCACTCTTTTTTAAAATAATTATGTAACATTTACACACTTTATGATTATACTAGGTAGGAGTAACGTGCAAAGCACGTTTGTCTAATTTTATGAAATGATTATTTGTAAAAAATAATATATATTTTATAAAAATTATTGATGTCACTTAATAATTTAAGGCATATTAGAAAAAATAAAAAAATTAGTTCAAAATATCATATAATTCAATACATGTTTATAACATTCAAAAATTTCTCAAAGATGTATACGAAAAATTTAATAAAAGTCTAACACAAACGGTAGTTCAAAATATGTGTTGCTTGATGTTTGTATTATAATTCATCAATTTATATCATCCTGTAGACGATCAATAGAGACAACATTGAAATTCTTATTTTGTTGTTGGTTGATTCGATCAGGGACAACATAAAGTTAAAACATAATCTTTTTATAAAATTTGTGGTATAATATTTTCTATATATAGCATATATATAAATCCTAAAATATATTTTGAAGTTGTTGGCCGAATTTACTCTTTCTTGATTAGCTCAAGGATCACGACTTTTGTCACGTGCCCACATGTGGAATATGACTTAATAAAAGCTACGTCCTACTACCATGGGAAAAAAAACATTTTGATTAAACATACTTGTATTATATATTATATGAGATTTTTAAATTTGAAATACTCAATAATCTGAATTAATGAAGCGTATAATACATATATATTATACTTAGAGATTCACGTTTTATGCACATAATACATGTGTATATGTTAAGGAGAAAGAGAAAAATATAATAACTAATCTTAATTACTTATTATTATATAAACTATTAAGTATTATAATTATTATGGTTAATAAATCATATAACAACATTGAATACTATCTCTCTCAACATTTATGTCTTCATTTTATATGCCAAACCGTTAAAACAAACGGCGTTAACTTTAACGGAAAAACAAGAAAAACCGTTAAAACAAGATTTTCCGTTACATACACACTTTTTATATATAGAAGATGTAACATTAGTAGTCATATATATATTGCAGTCCACGCAGGCTTATCTGCCTAGTCAGGGAGCAACATATATATTTGACTCCTTGTTTTAAGACCCCAGTCAAGGCCGTACGAAATAATTGGGAAGAAACTTTTAAAAGTTAATTCGTAGCATGCACTTAAGCTTCTTTTCAAATATTCATGTGTTGATTTCGTTTTTGTCCTAAGCAGCCATGCATTAAGAAGCTTTTACAAAGGTGGCTGGTATTGTGGCCTCAATTAATGGATGATTCTGTCTCCATACAAATCAGCTACTTTTAAGTTTGTCTCGTTGCCAACCAACAACTCGGTTTTTTGTTTTTCTTTTAAAATCAGCCTACACAATAATGACAAACATTTGGCAAAAATTTTGAGTATCATGTTGAAGTCATAAAATTATCAAAGACTCAATCAAGAAGCAAGCATTCAAATAAACAAGCTCAACACGTGCGTTACTCGTCTCGGTTAATAAAAATTACTAAGGAATCATAAACTTTTCAAAATGACGTTGTTGTTAGAAACCAAGTTCAAATTGTATTGTATGACCACATTTAGCCATCAATGGTAATCTTAGGTACACCTACCCCCCAATAGTGATTTTAGGTACACCTAACCTCCTTTGTACTCTTTACCATTGGATTGATGACAAGTGTAACAATCCTAACCATCCTTTGTACCAAGAAATCCCTATAAATAGAGGGAGTCCTCATTTGTGTAAGACCCCAAGAAATAAGAGAAAACAAAGTTCTCTAAACATCTCTCTCTCTTTTGCTCTCTATCTTTTCATTAGTTTCATAACAGTTGTTTTGTTTTAGGATAAATTACACCTAGTCGCATCTCTCTCTCTCTCTCTCTCTCTCTCTCTGTATCGATGTTGTCATTTTCAAGCTTATTCACTCTCCACTTTATCTTGTAAGTATCTTGAAACCCTATATTTGAAATTCTAGATTGTTTTATTTGTTTAATGGAGGACAAGATTATCTTCAATAGAGGATAGGGTCGTGTTTTGGATGCTGTGGAGTTGGATTGTGTGATTAGGTTCAATTTCATATTTGACTTTGGAGGATGATTTAGAGCTTCAATCCGAAACTCCAAATTAGTTTAGGGGTTTGGATTGAACTCCTAGATGATTTTAAGGTTTCAAATCCAAGCCCCTAAATAAGCTAGGGGGTTCAATCTCCCCTAACCTAATTTATGATTAAAAACTTAAATTACAATCATAAAATAGGTTAGGGGTTCAATTTGAAATCGCTAACCTAATCTATTTTGGGGTTTCAAAATCGAAACCGTAAATTAGATTATCTCAATCTATATCAGTCGCACATCGATAATTTGACTACGATACACTATTGGCTTGTTAATTAATTTTTTATAGTTTGTACTTGTGTTATAATTTTTTTCCTAGTTGATGTTCGTTTCTTTTTGAGATATCGTATGATTCATATTCTTATGTTCATCTTTTCTTTTCTTTTTTCGTTGGAGGACTTAGCAAAAGATCTTTGACAAATGATTTCCGATTTTGTTACCTTTATTTTCTTTTTTAGGTTAACTGTAACTTGTGACAATGTTATACTTAAGTTATTCAAATTATTTGCAATATTTTTTAGATAAATTTGTAATATTTTAAACTACTTTGTAACAGGTTAGAATTATTAGTTAGCAACTTATTTATTTATATTTAGATATAAGATTTAATTTTATATATTTAAGATTTTCAAGTTTTATATTAATATATGAAATTTTGGAGTGAAAACATATATTGGATCAAAATTAGTCCAAACTAAAATCGGATGACCTACTAAAAAATGGTTTAAAAAAAAATTCTGAATCTATTGAGATCCATGGGTGGTCGGATAGGGGCTAATCTGCCACTCGACATTTGGATGAGAACACCCACAAAAATAGGAAGGAGCCGGACCAGAGACCCGGAGGCCAATCTCATCTCCGCCCATACAGGGGCGGGGGCGGGTGGCCTGCTAGCTAGGGTCGAATATCATGCCTAAAAAAAAGGTTGAAAGAATGTGCCAGCCTCGCATTATATAGCTTAAATGCTCTATTTTCACCTTTAAATGAGATTTGAATTTATTAAGTTAGTTTAGGATGATTAAAAATTCAAAGCAAACAGCATGCAGATAAATAAAGAAATATATGGCCATAATTATCACTTTTGTGGCTAACCGGTCGCTGTCAACCTCACTCGAACACCTCCAATCACATGCATACAATTATTTCAATCACTTCACTGCAAAGTATTATAGAAAATTGTCTTTGACTGCGTTTAAGTTAACAACCTTTCAATTAAACAATCTTTACACACGATAGCATATTAAAATTGAGAAATATAAATTTATATTTTTTTTATAATTATTCTATAACTTTTTTTAAAATAATAAAATATAATTTATTTTTATTTCACATAGAATTAAAAGATAATTATAAAAAATTATATATATATATAACATTGGACGAATGGTCCCCTATATTGGGGGGTTTGATTAGTAAGAAGACGAAGTGACGAAGAGCAAAATTAGGAAAAGTAATGATATTCAATGCTGTGTGATCTCCCCACTAATTTGATTGTCACATCCACTTTTGTTCAGCATCATCCGATTTCTCGCTAAGCTATCTTTTTTGGTAATCCCAAACAGTGAAATCCCCTTAATTAATCCAATTTGTTTGATCATTACGATGATTAATTCTCATTCACCGTGGGGACTCCCTGTCTAGTGCCTGTACGAGATCCGTGATTCCTGTCTCCTTTTTTTTAAGGGACATGCATCCTGTCAAGATTCCTGTACGGGATTTTAAAAAAATAAATTGATACTTAAAATTAATACTTATATAAAAAATTTAAATTGATGAAAAAATTAAATTGTATTATTTGTATTATGTCTTAATATTTCTTTCTGCAAACATCACTAAACGACAAACGTACCATTGATTTCACTGGCGAATATGGGCCATTCCTTATTCCTCTTTACCATCTCTTTGTGCGGTCGAAATCCATCATTATTAGGACGTTCGAATCTGAATCCGAATCCGATCACCCACATTAATGGCTATGAGGAGAGGTCTCCTTCCTAGACAGGCTTTTGTTTTTTGGAATAAAATAAATTATCATTATTTTATTTTCTATTTTAATTTATTATTTAAATATCTAATCGAGTGACTTTATTCGAAATTCTTTCTTCTTTTAATAATTTGTCACTTTTGTCTTTTATGCTCACTGGCACCCAATGAGGAGGGAGCCATCGGTCTTTGCAAATGGAAAAGTGGTGCAAGCACCCGTTAGAGTAACGAGAGTATCTCAATATTTTTTAATATATTTTATTATTATTTTTTACTTATTTTTTATTATTATTTATAACATATCTCAATATTTCTCAACACTTAAACATAATAAAAAGTTATTATAAATGACTTTTAAGGAAAAAAAAGAACCGATAAAGAAATTTACCATAATAAATCTAAAATTATAAAGTGATATAACTGTTTAAAAAATATGACGGAAAAAAAATAAAGAAAGAGGAAATAAATTAAAAAATATATATAAAGAATAAATACTTAAATAGTATAGAGAAATAGTAGAAAAACTAATAAAAATATTGCTTAATTTTAATGTAATATGTTTAATCTATTTTAAAATAAAAATAATTGCAATTTATAAATTCCCCCCCCCCCTTTTTTTTCCTTCTGAGTGTAGCTACATGCAGTTATTTTTACTTACTCTTTGTACATTCTACTATGTGATTGGTCAAAATAATTATTTAATATTAAAAAAATGATGTAGCCAATAATATTAGTAGAGTGTGGTAAAAAATATATCAAAGTGACTGTACATAGAATTTTTTATTATGAAATAATTATTGAAAAAAAAAGTGTCTTATATATGGGCCTAAGCACCTTCTAATATGGTCTTGGTTACCTTCTTAATCAGGCTTTACGAAAGATCAGTAAATAATAAAGTTTATAAAGGCGACTTTTTTGTGGAGTCGACGACGCAAGTTCCTGCTCTACGACTACGTAGAGAAGCCAATATTTTCTTGAGCTTTTGTGGCAATAACGCAGTTTTTTTTCGTCGTCCTTTTAAAATTGGAGTACAATCTTGGGAATATATATATATATATATATATGTTTTTTTAAAAAAACCAACTGATAAATAACAAATAATGAAAGATTCAAAACAAGCATCTAAATAAAGAAATATGAGAAGAACACGAAACTCTCAAATGGACCTTACTTCTGACGATTATATGTGCCCAATAAGGCAAAGCCGTGACAATCTCAGATTGAAGCCCAATTCAACTTTTCAATAGCCCATTAAGAATATGAAGTAATAAATATTTGAATAATACAGTTGAATGGTGACGATGATGGTTTGGACGTTGATACCATGCTCTCGTATATGAATTAAATAATAAATAAAAAATGTAAGATATACACAAAGAGAGACATATAAATTTACTTAGTTTAGCATAAAAATCTACGTTCACGGATCGTTTGAGGGTAAAATATGCAAGTACATGTAACATTACTCTTTATTACGTTTGGTTATTTTACCGTCTCTTATGATCTCTCTCATGACCTCTCAGGCAATGAGCTTCCAATGAACTGGACCCTAATTCATTTTATATCCAACAAAAACCATTATACTAAAGTTTTGTCTTCTATGTTGATTGATGAAAACTGCATGCTTCCGTCTGTACCTCTTCCCGTTTGTGTAGCAAAATAGCTAAAATTATGAACCGTGTGTAGGACAGGACAACTCCTTGCTGTGCTGCAATCCATTTGTTTGACTGGTGTTCATGCACCAAAACGGGTAAGTACGAGACTCTTTTCCCACCTTAGTTCACTGAGATAGCTCCAATAAGATCGCAAGTAATCATCTTACGTATTGAAGAACAATTTTTCTGCATTAATCTCTCATCCTGTGAGCAATGCAACCATATTTTTCTAGGCTGAATTCCGGTCTAAACCATACTCATGGAAGATTTTATTTACTGAAGCAAGGATCTTGATTTTCCAAGGTCTCAGGACTCACTTTTACTCGAGTCCTTTTTATTTCATCAGGCATCACAAGGTGTTTGATGTCCTGCACATTGCAAAGCTTTAACAATCCTGCCCTTTCTGTTTCTATCTCTGACCATCATGCAGCCTTAATCCCTCCATCTTCACTTTCAAGGCCTCTTTCCCCCAGCTGTTTGCTTGTTTCGAAATGACTTCTGTCAACAGGATTATAGGACTAACAATATAGTAACACCAAAACGAGAAGATAAAAGAAAACAGATGTAAAGACAAAAAGGAAGGAAGAAAGTCTCGAAACAAGAACAAATAGAAACGATGTGAATTTATTCAATACAATGGTTACAAAGCTAAGAAAGCTGACGAACGGAGCCATCATTTGTATGTGTAGTCCTATTATTCTTTGTAGGCCAAGGAAGGAAAATACAATCAAAGAAAATAACGAAACTCAAGTCACCTATTGTGGTTCCTCTGCCCCTTGTAGTATACTCTCAACCTTCAGCTTCTTTCTTTTTTTGGATGTGGAAGAGTCAGTTTCAGTTGGCCATAATAATCTGTACTGCATCAAGTCAAGCAAACGTGACTGCAAATGCTTATTCATCTCCATGACGTGCTTTGTCATTCTTGTGGCCCACATCCGATTCTCTGTGCATGTTTCCACCTTCATTTGCATGGCTGCCGGTGTTTGTTCTTTCTGCTTAAATTCCAATACACAGAAAGAGGATCATGACAATTGCTCGTCCATATAGCATGACATCTCTAAATTAAAGTAATAAGATATAACATTTTCTATAAAATTTCCTATTCTTCCCACTTTTCCTACAGCAAGAAGTCATGGGACATCATATTATAACACAATGTGACTCATTAGTCTTCTTCGGGTATAAAGTGCAAACTTAGTGTTATTTGGTGATTCAAAGGTAAATCGGGTCTATATGTTATGTTAATGGTCTGTGCATGTGTCAACAATCGCACGCTGTTCTTGAGAGAGGAAGAAGACCTCCAAATCAGACATATGCTGGTTTGATGAATGAGTGCTTTGCGAATCGAAGGAAGTTTGCGTTCCTTTAAAGGAATGACGCAGGGAAAGGAGAGTGGCTGTTCCCTTGGATGAGTTGGCTGGCTGAGGATACTTGTCAAGCAAAGAAACATGAAACTGGTTCAAAACTCCCAAATGATTTGATGCAGAAAGCAGTGAGGATTGCGGAATCACTATCATATTAGTTACAGCCCCTGCTTACAGATGGAAAAAAAAAAATCTTGATCATGCAAAATTGGAGTTTATATCAAAAGATATGTATGCTAAATTATGCATGTAGGTATACATCAATACACGGATTCTGAATATAAGATCATGTAGAATGTATTAAGGAAAAATCTAGTTGCAAGCATAATTGTGCACTAATATATGCACCAATCTAATATGATTGGTCAAAAAGTAGATTTTATTAAAAACAGTGTTAATTTAAATTTTGAATATGAAGAAATCAGTATTAGTACACAGATTAGTACGCAACTTTGCTTGTATGTAGCAAAACTCATGTATTAATATAAATGTGGGCATATATGCAAGACATTTATATGTAAGTAGACAGGTTTCCAGCAGTTAAATTGACTTTTCTGATTGTTAATCGGAATTCAGTTAGATGGATAATTCTCCAACAACATGGTATTTCAACCTACCTCTCCAGGAAAGGGAAATAATAGACAACAAATTTATGCATACCTTTTTTATGGTTGAATCTCCGGATGATCATCCTGTTGACTACATCCCATATGCAGATGGTGCAGTCTGTAGATGAGGATATCAGACCCAATCCACTGATGGTCAATGCAGTTATGGCTCCACTGCATGGATGGTAGGAAAAACTGATTTTATGACATGAACATGTGATCAAAATCTATCCAAATAACTAACCAAACTGACAAAGGATGAAAATTTAATGCTCAATGTTCATTGCATGCATCTATACATTTGTGCATGCGTGTGCGTAAGTGGGCATGTTCGTTTACAATCTGCACTTTCAGTGAAGTTTCCAAATGGGTTTCAAAGCCAAAGAACCTAGTAAAGATAAGAGGAGCTAGTTTGTCATGATTCAGACCCCATATGAGAATCAAATTAACTCATAAAAATGAGATTCAAAGTCACTAGGTCTTTCAACAGTTCTTCCTGTGACAGAAGAGATTCAGGTCTCCAATGAGTAACTGGAAACTCAAGCACCATACATTACTTGTGTCCTATTAACACAACTGCTTGGTTTTCTGCAACAAAGAGAGAGTCCTCCAATAGTCCAATATCAAGCTTGTTGACAAAAATTCTTCCGTCTACACACCCACAGAACAAAATCTCCTCTTCTGGGTGAAGCACACTTGCAGTTACTCCTAGAGGATAAACTTGAGTTTGAATAAGCCTTCCGGTGACAAAGTCCCAAACCTACTTGATACAGAATAAACATTGTGGTAAGGAGAAATTTCAATGTCAACAAGAAATATTAGGAGAATGAACAATGATGCATATAGTTTGGTCACCTTGCATGTACCATCAAGGGAGCTTGATACTAAAAGTGAACTTGAGGTGCCTGATGCTGTCAGCAGACTGGTGATAGAGGATACATGCTCTGATGAATAATGTAACAGAGGAGGCAAGCTTCTGGAATCTTCCATGTCTATCAAACTTCCATCAATTTAATTGGAACAATGCATCATTAGAAAGGCTTTTAATCTTTTATCTTTTTTCTTCCAGAAATTAAGTACCAAAAGAAAAAGAATTGACGTTTACCTAATTACTGACCAAACACAGATCATACCATCCTCTGACCCAGAAATAAGAAGAGAATCATCATTGGAAAATAGCAAGCAATTCACTGATTTGTGATGAGCATGCCAAGTCTTGAACAATCTTCCACTAGCAATCTGTGGTTTATCTCAAGCACATCAGAATGTAAAACTGTCATCCCCCAACGAAGTTGACTCGCTCATTGCGCCAAAAATTGAAGAAAAAGAAGTAAGAAATATGGATACTAATGGCACATAAAGATATTTTTAGAAGCACCATGCAGCTGCTAATTTAAAATCCATCTAAAGGAATTTATCATATGGAACAGGCTTTGGCTGCTCCATACCTGGAGAGAACGTTTTCTGTTTAATATAATATATATCTATATGGATAATACAAATAATGCAATTTGATAGAGTGCTTGCTAACCTCCCAAAGATAAGCATTTCCAGAAAGTGCCCCGCCCGCTAGATATATGCCATCATTTGTGCAAGCAAGTGGCCCAATGGCCTCCACGGGGTAACTCCGAAGGGGTGGTTGAGGCTGAAGATTAGAAAATTTAAGTGAAACAAGTGGAACTTCTTAGGATAAACAGAGTTTTAAAGGCAAATTGTAAAGTCCAGCCAGAAGTTAAATGAAAAGCTTCAAATTCATAGACGATCTCCAGAAAATTACAACTGAGCAAAGATTTTCCCCAGTGCAATAATCATTTTTCTCCCTGAAAATGAAAAATAAACCTCAACTAAACCGTATTTTTGTGCTAGGTCTAATTTTTTTTCTCCTTATCTTTTCGATGCATTTTTTGAGCAGCCAAACGAATCATAAGACTATGAGATATAAACGAACAGAGACAAAATTAACCTAAAAAAATTCATAATCAGATTGAGTGAATGTTAACATTTAAGGAGGAGAAAGGATTTTTAACTGATACAAGACCTCAGTGCAAGAACCGACATTTCCCAATTGACCAATGATGATCCATTGAGGCCCGATCAATCAAAGAAAGAGTCGAAGTTTGCAGCAATTATCCAAACATTCAATGACTGAAATAAGTAAAAGATAGGTAACGAAGAAAAATTCAAGCACCTCAGAAAGCATATAGCTATTTACATAATCAAAGTACAGAAGCAGAGGATTAAAGTTACACATTGAACGGATCAATTCCTATTTGCAATTGCCCTGAAACAAACCTGCAACATCCTATATGGAGTCAAGATTCATCAAAACATGAAATCCAATGACCGTCTATTGACTATTTAAAAACTGATCATAAATCCATCTTGATTATACTATGCATGCAAAATGATCATGTTGGGTTTAATACCCATAAGAATACTGATTATCAAGGGAAACTCATAAAACTGAAATGGAAGTCTGTGCTGATCATTACCTTATTCAATGCCCAGATAAAGATGGCTCCACCACCAATAGATCCATGTCTGTGAATCTGAGAAGCTACAAGGAACTGCTTTCTCAAGCACAGTAACCCGTGAGGAGGGGAAGCAGTGGTGGGTATGTGTAGGAGATGATCCCCCGTCTCCATATCCCATATCGTTATGCCAATTCCCATGCTCTTATCACTGCAAACCACCAAAGCCTCCCTACCCTTGTCCATCTTTGCGTGTGTAACTCTATGTAAACAGCGATATATAGGAATTCTGAAGCTTTTTTTGCATGCGAAGGGCTTGCTTTGAGGAAGTGCATGGGCTCAATAACGCATGGCACGCAGATTTGTGAAAGTGACAGAGGTAGTAGAAGAAATTATTATGCACAGTTTGCATATCTCACCTATCTCAGCACTCGCGAAGTACTGAAGACTATGGCCAGTTGGCTCTTGTACAAGTGTCCTACATGCAAATCAAGAGTGAACTGTCAAAAACCCAATGACAACATGGAGTTGATCATGTTAGCGCATCCGACACAGACTCCCACGTAAGCATCGGATACTCCGAAATGATGAAGTATTTGTAATGACGCTACAACTTGTGATACTGAGAGTACTGTCATTGTCATGCATTCATGTTCCATAACACTTAATAACTGCTCTTTGATTTGAAGCTTTATTTTGCAATATGAGTGACAGTTGTATGAGTGAAAAAGTTCATACTTTCACCCTCACATTGCCCTTTTTTTCAAAATTGCACCCGAAATAACTAAAATCAACAATTTACACCTTAAACTACCAAGTTATTCCTATTTGCACCCCTTGACTTGTTTATGGAATCCTTGAGGGGAGATTCCTTTTTAGCAATCCATGGATGATGTACATGATGTTGGTGATCATAACTGCAGTCTTGATTCTAATCTTTAATTTCCTTTTTACAAGCACCTTTCTTTATTTTATTTTATTTTTCCTTTCTATCATTGATTACTTACCACCAATATTGAATTAAGTAATCAAGGACAGAAAGGAAAACAACCAATATTGAATTAAGTAATGTGATTAATAACGGCTTTCAATCTCATCACGATCTCCTAATTAAGATCGTGATTTGTTTAAAATCCAACATCTAGACCACGTACAAAGTTTTAGTTACGCGAGTATGGGCCAAGTTTGTTCCGAGCCAAAACTCGTAACCAGAACTCAGATAATTGGGTTCTAGACCTGGCTAGGTTGGATGAATCTTCTTAGAATAAAGAACTTCTAATTTTAAAGTACTTCAACATTAATTATAAAATTAATATATGTATTTTTATAATTTTGCAATTCAAGACCTTGAATTTTAATTTTTGTAAAATAACTATTTAAGTATTAAAAAACTCACAATTAAATACGTTTGAAAAAAATTAACAGAAGACTTAAGAGTCTATCTTCACTTTTTTTTTTAGAAATTCTATTTGCAGTCTCTACTTGTAGTCCCTTTATTAATGAGAAAAAAAATCATTTTATGAGGGATATTTTTGTAATTTTAAAAAATTTTAAAGAAAAAATTATTTAGACATGCATTACAATCTCCAAATAGGGAATGAACATAACATTGCTTTTTTTTTTTTGATATATTTAAAGAAGAGAGTTTCAAACTCCAGACTTTTATTTTGGAGGTTGGGGGTAATCCAATCAGGCCATAAGCCTTTGGCATATCAATATTCACTTAAGCGAAGAAGAGGTTGGCCAAAATACTCAACTCAGTTTTTTAAATTTCATATATTAACTTTAAAAGATTAAAAATTGTGATATGAAATTATAAACACGTTGAAAACCCTTATAGTGATTTACAATTAACCGTATTCATTATATATATATATATATATAAATATATATAAAAGAGGTTTTTAAAATAGTTATCCTTAACGTTAAAAAGACATGATATTTATAATTATAAAAAATCATAACTACTGCATACTAATTTTTTTAAAAAAAATTATAGAGATTCATTTATACACGCTTTGCATCTGTAAGTATAAGCACAATTATATATTAATATGTGTATTAATTTAATGTGATTGATCATAAAATAAATTTTATTAAAAATAATATTAATTTAAATTTTAAATATAAAGAAATCAATATTAATATATAAATTAGTACGCGACTTTATTTATACTTAGTAAAACTCTTTGTAATAAGGGAAGAGCAGCCCTCCATTCAGTGGTTGCCACGTAAGAAAAAACACAATAAACTACTTAGGCTTCACCATGCAGAGCCACAAGAAGCACCCACACAGAAATCGTTGTTGAGCTCTCTTCCCCTCTTATCATCTTCGTCGAGTACTCTCCAACTCCGAAAGCCGACGTCTCCGAACTCTCAGTCGAATCCACCAATAAGATCTGATTCCAAAACATAGCTCCAGAAGTAAAAAATCACGAGAAGAAAAATCTCAGAATAACTTAATGATTGGACATTGACCAACACGTTTAGTAATGCCTAATTAGGCTACGTCAGGAAAAAAAAAAAGAAAGAAGAAGAAAAACAAAGAAAGTGCAAAAACGAAAAAGAAAGATTCTTCACTCGATTGTGGATTTCTCACAAAAGCTTCCAATCAACTATTCCTGACATAACTATTCGGTACTATTTCAACTAAACCGAGATTTCACAATTGTAGAAAGCACCATACAATCACAAAATTCTCATTTTTCGGAAGCTTCTTCCATTTTCCCAGCAAACAGATGGGAAAATCAGAGCCTGACCTGTATGCTATTGTATGAACAATGAGACCACGAATGACGAAACCGCTCCATACCAACAATTTCGGATATCACCGGTTCGGCATCTCTTCAGGTGGTGGAAAACCAAAAAAAAAAAAAAAAACGAATCTTAGTAAATCGCCTCCACTCACGCAGCTTGAACCCCTCCTCACGCATCTCGTCAGGCGGTGGCAGACCGAGGCCATCTGATGAACACCTAGGTGAAGGTTTTCTAAATGGGGCTCGAATCGGCGAGGAGAAGATGTGTCATTATCATCTAGTGTAATGAATCTATTGTAATTTCTGTGGAATTGTTGATGTGGCATAGTATTATTGAAGGGCTGTTTAATGAAGGGGAGCAGCCGGACCGAAAGCTGATTTACAAGGATAAAGAGAGGGATTCAAAGGCGTTCCTCGACACTGCTGGGGTGAAGGTGAGGACCCTATTAGTCAAGAAAGACGATACCTTGAGTTGAGACGAAATGCAAAAATGGAGAAGGTATCGAAATCTACCTTGAGTTTGGGGGGAGATTGATGGCAGAGGAAATCTACATGAAACGCCCGTTTCATTTATTCCACGTCAGTGTTGGTGCGCGAACCGGTCCGCGAAGTGCTTGCATTCAGAGTTTTCCTCCAGCCTCCAGATATTCTTTGATGAGTTCTTCTGTATGTAAGCATATTGCAGACGAAAATGCGGACCATTGATGACGTGGCAAGTAAAAATAAAAACAAACACAAAATAGGAAAAAGAGGGAAACACGAAAGTGCTTCAGAAATTTGTTTCATCTCTCCTATCCGTCCGTTGTAGCCTCTGCGAGCACCTCTGCGAACACGTCCTCTACATTTTCATCGTGGCCGTCGATCTTTCCGATGAGTCCACCTACGCTATCCGTTGGGCCGTCCACCACTACATCCGCCCCGGTGATCTTGTCATCCTCCTCCATGTAAGCCCACCTCCGTCCTCTTCAATGCTGACTAGGGCTCTATCGACCTTTCCATATCCTCCACCAAAGTTGTTGACGAGGACGGTACCCCCGCCCCCACCACCACCGTCACCAAAGCGTCCGAGCAAAAGTTGGAGGACGATTTCAACGCGTTCACGGCTTTGAAAGCCCCGGTTTAGTATCACACACCATACACCCACACTGCAAACCCATCTCCCTCGCCCAGGCCAGACAGATCTAGACAGATCTTCTCTCAACCCATCTCTTCTCCCTCACCCACCTAGCGCTTTTTCTCCTTCAACCATCTCTTCTCCTCTGTTCTCAACCCATCTCTTCTCCTTCAACCCGATGGACCGATCGTTTATTTCCTCAACCATCACTCCGACGCCCCTCACCCTTGAAAGCCTAGAAATATTCTGACCAATTCCTACCTTTCAGTGGCCTCTCTCTTTGTCTCTCTCACCGAGCTGTCACCCCTCACCGAGCACCTGTCATTTTTGTCATTGATGCGAAGTTTCGCCGTCATCACCCACGATTTTTTCTGCTTGACCTTTTACCATACAAGTAAATCCAAATTCTATCTTGTAATGGAGCACAGAATGGAGGGGAGAAGTGTTTATCGGAGAATGGGAACAGAGAGGAGAAGAGAACAAAATGGAGAGAGAGAGAGAGAGAGAGAGAGAGAGGGGATGCAAAATTCATTTCCAAACAAAATTCATTCCCGCCCGATCTAGACAAAATGCCGCGTTTTATTTTATCCACGTCAACAATAGTGCGCAACTGGGTCCGCATTATGCTTGAAAGAAGACTTTTCCTTCTCGGAACTGATTTTTAACATAGATCAGCCAAGGTGGGCCCGACTACCAATGGCAGCTTGGTAAAATGGTTCGCCAAGGAGCCTACTTTCGCAGACATAGATCTACTCTCAGTCAGTTTGTACGGTGCCCTGCTAGTTCGCAGCTTTATAACGCCACGAATGGCGCATTCTGAGGCTTCATAGTCGACGTCGTCAAGAAGTCTACACTTTTCTCTGCGTCTGAGATCCCAATACCGATAATGGGCGGTAATTTTCCCACCATCATCTTCAATTTCTTAGCTCTCTCTTAATTAATTGTCCAGGGTTTATGCTAATCCCAGCCTCATAAGTACCGACATTTGGCAATTGGTGCAGGTGCAGAATCGGAATCGGAAGCGGCTGCTTCCCATTGCTCGAGCTTGTGGCTCGCTCCTGACCCGAGCAAGCGATGGGGCGAGCTCTTCTTCCTCTGCTACACTCCCTTCTGGCTCACTCTCTGCTTGGGGATCGTCGTCCCCTACAAGCTCTACGAGGTTCATCTTGGACCTTTTAGTCGTTCCTTTCTGTTTGCTTTGTGCGAAACTAAGTAAAACGAAAAAAAGCGAATTCATTTGGTCCTTTTTAAGTCTATGCCAGCTTCTATATAGGTGTTTTTATGTCTCGTTGACTTCAAATGTAGCTGAATAATTTCATTCATTTATGTTCAATTTTATACGCATAAGGACATGTTATGCTCACTTGCATTTTGCATATGAATAAGAATAGAAGTAATGGATTGCTAATCAAATCTTAAACTGTTGTCCGTTTCCAGTCTCTCTCGTTCTCTCTGAGATAATCTGTCAAACTTTTTATAAAAAGTATCATTTTCATACTTGACAGAGCTTTACAGAATTGGAGTATCTAGTTCTGGGATTGATTTCAGCAGTTCCTTCGTTCTTGATACCAATGCTATTTGTTGGAAAGGTACATTCTTGATTTTTTTTCCTCAACTTTTTATACTGCTACTGCCACCTGAGCATTTCATAACTCTGTATAATTAATCGCTATTCAACTACGCACTTTGATGCCAAAATGCTGTTAACTGATTGCTTAAAAACATAATTTGGTGGTACGAATGCTAATGGAGGTAAACCTTAGTCCCTATAGATTGTTTTTGTGCTCATTTTCCTTTTATTGGGAATTCTTTTGCAGGTTGATAGCCATATGTCTTGGAAGGATCGTTATTGGGTCAAGGCAAGTACTCTTTTCTTGGGTAATACTTACCATGATAATGATAAATTTATGGAACAGTTAAAGTTGGATAGGGGGCATGCATCTTCTGGACAATGTGCACTTGTTTTTATATATACAAGATATTGTGTATGGTTGAGATGGACCTAGCTTTTGCACCGTCTTTTTGCATATTTGTAACCTTGTATTGCATCTGAGATATGAATTTATAAATGTTAAATCTATGCTTAGCATGCATTCCTACTAATTGGCTATGACTTTGATGATAAGAATTGTATTACTCCATGATAAAATTTTCAGCTGTTCCTTCTCATGTCTCTCGTGTCTGTGGTAGCCAGTAGTTGATAGAACAGTTTGAACAGAATATCTAAAAGTAGGGGTTTCAAGTTTTGATGTGATTATCGAGGGAATTCTTCTTTAAATGGTTTCACTTTCACTTGGCTTTTTGGGACCTTTGTCAATTAAATATCTTCAGCATGAATTCAGTGAGATGTTATGATGCAACAATTCAGTGATAGACTGATATCTGTTTGTGTCGGTTAATGATACTTTTAAGCTTTTTGGTAAGATGTAGAACATATTATGAAAAAGGACATTGCTCCATAGATATATATTTTTTTGATAGGTAAACGATTATAATATATTAATAAGAAAAGGCTCCATAGATATGTTGATACAACTAGAAGCTGAATTGATTCAATACATATTAATAAGAAAAGGCTCCATGGCACCTGGTTTATACAAGATTACTTTGGCATTTGAAGAGTGCTTATCTCTCATTTGCTTATTATTATCATTCAATCTGATCGGGTTGGAGATATGCCTCTCAACAGGTTAAATCTTTTCTTGTATCATATTTTTTTTTGTCCTTGAACTTAACTTAAATGTATTGTTATGGCAGGCCAGTGTCTGGATTATAATCTTTAGCTATGTTGGGAATTACTTTTGGACCCACTATTTCTTCACAGTTTTGGGAGCTTCTTATACCTTTCCATCGTGGAAAATGAACAATGTAATCCACGAAACAGAGAGTCCTCTGCAATCAGACTACATGTTACTGTGCTTAATCACTTATTTTGTTTCTTTGCAGGTACCACACACAACTTTCCTTCTCACACATGTTTGCTTTCTATTTTATCATGTTACATCAAACATAACACTTCGCCGACTACGGTATTCTGTTGCTGACTTGCCGGAGAAAGTTCGTTGGGTTACTGAGGCTGCATGGATTCTGATTCTTGCGTATTTCATAGCATACCTTGAGACTGTAGCCATTTCCAATGTATGTTATGAGACAGTTTTCACCCCCATTTCATCATCAAGATCTTACATTTAATCTTACATGGATTCTGAATATAATAAATCGTGGCCTGTGCGTGGATTTAAGGCTAGATGAATTAGAATGGTGCAGTATTACCAAGGCTTCCTGGTATATAGAGCTTGTTGATTCTTCACCATCAAATCTTCACAGCCTTATCGGTATCCGGAATCCAAACTTACTGAATGTGATAATCATCTTAAGAGAATCTTTTCTTGTTAGTCTTTTCATTACCATCATACAAGTCTAAGGGGTTGTTTGGATGTTGAGATGGTTCCATCTCATCCCATCTCATTTCATCTCATCACATCTCAACATCCAAACATCACTAAAACATACACTTTTCAATTTCTAATTTTTAAATTTTTCATCTAATTATTACTGAATCATTACAACTTTTCCAAAATTCCAAACAAAACACAAAAAAGAGTTCAACTTTTTCAAATCCCAAAACAAAAATAATATTAAAAAATTATATTCTAATAATATTTTTAACTTTATAATATTTTTATTCAACATTTTCTCTCTCATTTTCAAAACCTCATAAAACATCATAACTCAAACCATTTTACTACCATTCACAGATTTTTCATCTCATCTCATTCCCTAAGCATCCCCTAAAATGTGTGGGCAATGATTTTTTATGTTGAATATGTGCAGTTCCCTTATTATGAATTTGTGGATCGGGCATCTATGTACAAAGTTGGATCCTTGTTTTATGCCATCTACTTCATTGTAAGCTTCCCCATGTTTCTGAGGTAGGAACTCGACCACTAGTCATTTTCAATTGTTTGAGCTCTCCTTCTTTAGTACTTGTACAATTTCACTTGCTGATTATATTGCAAGAATTAGGCATTTCCTTACTTTAACCATGACTGTGCATGCGCTGCAAATTTTCCTGTATTTGTCTGTATTGAAAAGAATACCGTAGTGTAGAATATAACTTACAATCACTTATCAAAAAAAAAACTCAAGAATATAACTTACAATCGTTATAGTTACATATCCTTGCCAGTGAGAAAATAATACGTGAGATTTTAGAAGAATATCGATTCTTCCAACCTATCAACATTATATTGGTTTACCTGAAGGCAATTCTTTAATATATGTGCAGAATTGATGAGAAACCGGGTGATTCATGGGACTTACCCAGAGTGGCTGTTGATGCTCTCGGCGCTGCAATGCTGGTTACTATAATACTCGATTTGTGGCGCATCTTTCTAGGACCTATTGTTCCAGATTCAAAACAGTGCCTTCAACCAGGATTGCCATGGTTTCCAGCACATGCCAATGAATCTTGATGGATGGATTTACAAAACAAGGACCCCTTTAACTTCTCAGCCACTGAGATAACCATCCCATGTAATTTCTTCTTGTTGATGCTGTAATGTGTGTTGTACCTGGCTAGATCATTGTATTTCTCCTTCTTCTTCTTTTTGTACGTTTGAAGTTATTATACGAGCTAGCAGAAAACAATCATGTAAACTATTGCATTTGATAAACTCCTTGCACTACTATTTGAAAGAACAATCCTTTTCATCCACGTTTTGTAAATTCTATTCCTAAAATCAGAAGAAGGTTACCACATAAACCCCTGGGGATTGACTCAAGAGGTAAGGGCTTTGGTCTAGGAAGTTATGTTTCATCCAAATCTAAGGTTTGAACCAGCTTGGATGCAAAACACAGTTTTTCGAAGTCAACAACGTGTTGAGTTTGCACGTTCTCCGTTGCTTTCATCAGATAATTTCTCACTTTGAGAATATTGTTCTCGCAGTTATTTATTCTTTTGATTTGATGTATAAAGTATAAACTAATAAAAAGTTCTTCATGTTTGAAGAGGGGAAAGCGATGATAAGAAAAAGATATGAACAATATTTTGTTTTCTTTAATTAAAGATGTAAACACACTCGTAGTTGTTTTATGCTTTGTTTGGATAGTGAAATGATTTTATTTTATCATTATAATTTTTTTAAATTTTTACACAAAATATAATAAATAATTCAATTTTTTAAATCTCAAAATAAAAATAATATTATAATAATATTTTACTCAACGTTTATCTCTACTCATCTCATTTTAACTCATTATCCAAATGGCACATATTCGACATTTTAAGGAAAATTATATTTATAAATTGATATAGAAGCCATCATTCACACGGTTGGTTAACAGAGTAATATTAATCTGTTAGAAAACTTAAATTATTTTTTAAATTAAAATTATTAAATTATGTTACAAGAATAATTTGTGATATAAAAGCTTAGAATTATTCTAGCTAAAATGTAGATAATATATATTTTTAGAAAAAAATAAATATGCAAAGAGGCAAATTAGAATGAAAAACTCTATTTATCATCTCCACACTATATACCACACATGCTTTTTTATATTTTATTTTTTTTCTCTTATCAATCGTGAGGTGTACGGCTTGAGTAGAAAAACTCAATTAATTTATTAGAGAAGTAAAACAAAAAAAATAAAAAATAAGTGAGTGTAATGATGAGCATCAAACTGAGTTAGAATACTCTTTCAAATTAGGCGAACGGTAGTCGAATCCAACGTGGGGCCGTACTGAAAACAGAATTTTGAGCGTTAGGAGCTGTTTGCACAACAATAACGTGGAGATCATCAAGAACATGGAAAACGCCTCCATTGGTAGAGATTCGCTTGCAGCTTACGCGATTCATCATCTTTCTCTATTCTGATTCTAATTACTTCTTCTTATAAATTTATAAATATTACCGATCGACTTTTTGGAATCAAATTATAATATCAAAAAAATCCCCCCACAAACAAATAAGGGAAGTGGTCATTATACGTAATATGGTTGAAGAAACAACAACGCCTTCTGCAGCAATGGAGTACCCGATTGAAGCTGCCTCCGGCGTCCACTTCTCCGGTTTACATACCGACAGCCTTCTCGTCTCCCCCGCGTCGTCTCCTGCTTCCTCGTCTTCTCAACGTGTTTTGTCCTCCTTCCCTGCAAGCCCCGGTGATCTTAGCGCACCTCCCAAACAGCCCTTCGTCATCGGTAATGTATATGTTACTATACATGAATATATGTATTGTATGTTGCATATTCATATTATTCTGTTCTTGGGACCAGAACTCGGAGATCGCCAAAAAAACCGCTCTCTGCTTTTTGCTTTTAGTGTTAAAAGGGTAATAAAGAGAAAACGAATGCTCTGATTGACAGATGAGAATGCATTTCAATTTCAGTTTTCTCGGGATCCAAACAGACTGTGTGAGCTTGATCATATTCTTACGGATATTGAAAAATGAAGATCAACAGTACTTTGTCTGCATTGTGAGTGGTTAATGCTACGTGACGGGAAACACAGTGGAAACGTTCGTACGTTAATTAATCTTTTGTAAATTTCTGAAAATTTCAGGGGTATCGGGAGGTACGGCATCGGGCAAGACGACGGTGTGTGACATGATAATTCAACAACTTCATGACCATAGGGTTGTGCTTGTTAATCAGGTATAATTCCATTTTTCTGATAATCAATCTGTTTATTATAAGATTCTTATGAAATAGGCGTATATACACATACCTCGATGAGCTTTGCAAAGCTTATATTTGTACTACTCGAACCCTGGAGGGATATTTTATATCAACAATTTCTGAGAAACTCCAATAGAATTTAAGAAACAGAATATGCTAATTGTTGATTCATTTTTTGGATACGACGATCAACAATGGTTTGATGGCTCGGAGATAGGAGGGCTATAAACGGAAATTGGTTGATTGTGATCAATAGCGGAAAATAAAGGAGATGATATTTTTACTTGAGCAGGCACTATTTTGCTTATGTCTGCGAACAGCCTGTTGAAAGCAAATCTACTATGAATTGTAAGAAATATATTGTAGAGCTCGTTGCAATGGGATTTCTCTCTCCTTTTGCTCTATCAATGATTCCCAACACCAAGACGAAGAGGATGAAGATTGACCGCATTATTTTGTGCCTCTTTGAGTCAATTGCTTGTGCAGCCTTCCTTCTTTTTATTTGTTGGACTATCTTGCAGGTTCTATACAGGTGTGCGACAGGACTCACGTCACTTGTCATGTCTTTCGCTGTTTTTTGAGACTATCGAAAACAAATCTCCAATACAGAATCTAACAAATTAAGAGAATACCATATTGGAGATTGCTTAGTTATTAAAAAAAAGGTAATATAATTGAACCTCTTATTATTCCATTTCCACCTATGGAGTGGTCCAAAAATTAAAAATCACAGTAATATATAATAACGGCAGGTAAAACTTAGTCTTGCTCTATTCTGTGTAGTTTTTATCGTCCCTGAGTTTCTAATCTATTGGAGTGGTACCCTACTTGTGCTTTGTTGCCTACGATGCTTCCATCTTTTTTTTCCTCATGGATGATACTATTTTTGTTACTATTTCAACTGAGTAAGATTCTTTAGTTTCTTTATAAATTTTTTTAATAATTTTCTTAGGACTCATTCTACCGTGGCCTAACAGATGACGAATTGAAACATGTCCACGAGTATAATTTTGATCACCCAGGTAAGCCTACTATGGACTAAGAGCACTTTAGGCTTTGAATGTCTTGTGAATGTTTAGTAAGCTGGTTATGGTTTCTCCGTAGATGCATTTGACACAGAACAACTCTTAGAGTGCATTGGCAAGCTTAAATCTGGTCAGCCTGTTCATGTACCAATATACAGTTTTAAGGACCATCAAAAGTGCTGTGACAGTTTTAGGCAGGTATATTTTATGTTTTATGCAAAAATAAACCTAGTATTGGGGAGCAAATTGATGTCGGGCTTGTGCTCTCCGTAAAGTTTGTGCAATGTTTAAGCCAATGTCTCTTTTAACAAGTTAATGCAGACAGAAAAATATGAAATTGGGACCTGTAATTTAATGGTCTGACCCACTAATGTGGATTCTGAGTGTACCTGCCATATTTTTCTCTTTTCCTTTTTAAAGCAGGGTTAAGAACATGGAAATATGTAAATATAATATATTATAGTATCATTAGTCGAAAACATAGATCGTTTTATTTGTCTGCACTGTTGGCTAATTGTCTCAATTTGAAGGTTTACTGACGAAAATTTTCATTTTGTTTTTTGTTTGTTCATACTTTGGCAGGTCAATGCATCTGATGTAATCATATTGGAGGGGATATTGGTTTTTCATGATCAACGTGTCCGCAACTTGATGAATATGAGGATTTTTGTCGATGCAGGTTATAACTTGTTAAAATTTTGGGTTTGTGAACCAAAGATTGCTGATATTCCATAATATAAATACTATCACTAGCTATTTATGGACACTATCCCTCCCTAATGTCCGTAAATAACTTTGTATCTGCCACTAATCTCTGTACATTGTAACTACTGTTCAGAGCACTTTCAACTGGTTATAATTTTTTTATCCTCTGGTCACCATCTTTATGGTCCTACATTTTTATTTAGACGCTGATACAAGGCTCGCCCGAAGAATAAAGCGTGACACTGGTGAGAGGAGCAGAGATGTACACTCTGTTCTTGAACAGGCAAGAATCACTTTGCTTTGCCTAAACTCATTGATACACATAATTGAAACCGAGGCCAGGAAATACTCCGCGTGGGGAAGACTTCTTATAAAAAGCTTTGGCAGGTGTTTAAAAAAACATAAGAGTGTAATGTAGTTGGCCATGTATAGACGTGGGTCCATGTCAACGACATAGTGAGAAGTGCATTTGGGCAAACCAAGAGCTCATGTATGATGCATACCCTGCAGGCAGAAAGAGGATCATATGCCTTTATGAAGGATTGGAGCCTGAAGCACCTTCTCGTGCTTATTTTAAAGTTTTATCTTCTACCGGTCCCTCTGCAAAAGTACAAATGAGAAAAGATCCTAGCTATAGATCATACAGTAACGTCGCCATACAACATACAAACATCTATGCAATAGTAACAACTTAAAGTTACTTTAAAACAAGGGAATAGGGATCAGACTGCAAATTGTCATTTTTTTGTTTTATCTAAGTTTAAACACCAAGACACATTCATGATTATTGGTGTTGGATATCGTGTCCAGTAACTGTTTTCTTGCCTGTCATTTTGTTTCTGGTCTCTGTTTTCTTGCATTTTCAGCATTCCTTAATTGTTGGGTATCTAGTCTTCCGTGTTCGAGTTTTGATTGTGAATGAGTTCCTATCATTCACACCATAAAATATGGTCTCCGACTATTTAATCAACTTGCAGTATTCAAAGTTTGTCAAGCCGGCTTTTGATGATTTTATTCTTCCATCAAAGAAGTATGCCGATGTCATCATACCCCGGGGTGGCGAGAATCATGTAGCAATCGATTTAATTGTGCAGCATATCCGCACAAAGCTTGGTCAGCATAACCTCTGCAAGATATATCCCAATCTGAATGTAATTCATTCTACGTTCCAGGTATTCGTCTTCTCTTCTTCTTTCTATCCAATGATAGGGTATTGCTTTGTTTTGTGAGTTAGACTGGACATTACTCTGATGGCATAACAATGGGTGAGTATTGATCCCAGCAATTATGATTTTCATTGCGTTCATAGAGCTGTGAAATGTTTAAGAGAGAAGAGTACAACAAATATTACATGGGATAGAATCCAGCTACGTAGTGTGCGCCTGAGTTTCCTAATGCTCTCAAATTGAGCTTCATTTTATATTTCCCTGGTGCTTAATGTAATGCTGGGATATATTTTACAGATAAGAGGCATGCACACTCTGATTCGTGACAAGGAAATAGCAAAACATGACTTCGTTTTTTACTCGGATCGTCTAATTCGTCTGGTATGCAGTGCCTTTGTTTACACTAGGGACTATTAGTTTAGTGTCTACGCAATTCTAAGAACCCTTAATTTTTCAGGTGGTGGAACACGGTCTTGGTTACTTGCCTTTTACAGAGAAGCAAGTAATCACTCCTACAGGTATGTTTAGGGGGGAGGGATGACAGAGTACAATTAAAATCGTGTAATAATATATTCAGTTACGAGTTGTGTAAGCGCTGTGTACTCTTTTTGAAAAAGAGTGGGGAGCACCGTTAAAAAATTAATTTTTTCTTGTAGGTCCCATATTTACTCATTTTGTTTTTTCAAAAGGAGTACGCAGCACTTATGCACTCTATGACTGCAAATATCATTTCTCATTCAAATCTGTTTATTATGGCAAACAAAAAAGTTGCACTTCATTGAAGCGCACACTCGGGATGAAGTGCAACAAGTATTATCTATACTCGGTGCTACTATGTTCAACTCTGCAATAAATCACTTACAATATCTTGTCATTCTATTCCAGGATCAGTATACACTGGAGTTAATTTCTGCAAGAAATTATGTGGTGTATCCATTATTAGAAGGTGAGCAAAGAATCAAGTGCTGTTTTGTTGGGGATGATTGGTTTTGGATCAGAGAAGAACCTCTCTTCGTTTGATGGAGCAATTTATGTCCTTTTTTAATCAAACTAATTAATAATCTAGCAATTGTAAAAGTATGAGCATGTAACTAATTTTCGAAACTGTTTATATTTTCAGTGGAGAGAGCATGGAGAACGCACTACGTGCATGCTGTAAAGGAATTAAAATTGGAAAAATCCTCATCCACCGTACAGGTGACAATGGGAAACAGGTATTAACACACAACTTGAAATGTGTATTTATTGAGTTCTGATTCTTTTAAATGTGAGAAAGGAGTTCCCTTCATATATCAAACTCTCCTTCCTCTTCCATGCAGCTAATATATGAGAAGCTTCCAAAAGATATTTCAAAACGGCATGTGCTCCTTTTGGATCCAGTTCTTGCTACTGGTGACCATTCAACTTGAATCATATCATTATCATAATATATATATATATATATAAAAATAATTGATTTTATGTTAAAAGGTAACATTTTTCATGAGTTTTAAAAAGAGCACAAGTCTGTTCAACAGTTTTTACATTGAACTCAGTCTTAAAAGGCAGACTGAACCCAAGTAATTTTGTAAATAAATTTGGTATCAATCTTTGGAATACTCCTTCGATTGAAATCAATAGAAAAATCTTCCTCATTAATAATATCAGGTTGTATACTAGACATGGAACTCATAGATGAATTACTTCTAAACATCCTATTGTTATATATATATATATATATATAGTTATGTGGATGCAACAAGAGACAAAGCCTTCTTTACTTGTTGCAGGTAATTCTGCCATCCAAGCAATTGGACTTCTTGTAAGAAAGGGTGTCCCGGAGTCTCAAATTATTTTCCTCAACCTCATATCTGTGAGTTATAATAAGTCCAAGTTGCAGATTTATTATTTTTGGTTCTTCTAACTTTTCCTCCAAGATTTCCATGCTGAAATGTAAATCTCTTTTTTTTTTTTGTTTGGGGTTAATGAATTCAGGCTCCTGAGGGTATACATCGAGTATACAAACAGTTTCCATCCCTAAAAATTGTGACTTCAGAGATTGACGTGGCACTAAATGATGAATTCCATGTGATACCAGGGATGGGTGACTTTGGCGACCGCTACTTTGGAACCGATGACGTTTAGGTTGCATGGATTCGCATTTTGCCACAAAATTTGATCTGCCTAATAAACTCTGTTGTTACGTTTTCAGATATGCTGCCCACCCACTGAAACCTTTTTAAGTTGTTTAGTAATAATAACCAGTCGATTGCATGGACAATTATCAATTATTATTTATAATGGACAATTATCAATTATTATTTATAATTTAATTGTAGATTTAAAAGTAAGAAGAAAATTAATTACATAAAAAATTTGAAATGTTTCGAATTTTTAAAATTCTAAATTATCTAATATTCATTGGTATCCTAAACATAATATTTGCAATGTTGAGGTGTGCTAATCCCGTGTCCCTTTAAAAAAAAATGTGTAGGTCTCAAATCTATTCAATTTTTTCAAATAGAAATAATATTTACAAGCACTGCACACTTTTTTTAAAAAAGAGTGAATAAATATCATACTTACATTAAAAAAAATATTTATTAAATATTAAATTCCACTCTTTTTCAAAATAGATAGACAAAACTTATACAGTTTACGTCTATATCTAGCATTACTAGGAGATGTGGTATTGTAACAGTATCCAACACACCTTGAGTTGGTAGAACCTTCCAACGATTTTGATATCATCACAATCTGAGCTGTATGATTTTTACAAGAATAGAGATGGTGGAAAAAGAAAGAGAAAAAAAGGTTACAAGTACAAAACTTTTGCCTCAATGCAAGTATTCTTGCGACTATAACACTGCAAAGAACGTCAAAAGAATCGACTACTACAGTACCAGACGATAAATGAGTGGTACCCCACAAGAAAATCAACTCGCAATGGAATTCATTCCGACTGAAAACCGAATAAGAGGTAAATCATCTACGACCCCCTAAACTCTACAAATTAATCGTACTCTGTCTATCTGGAGGAGCAACATACTGCCACAAAGAACGATATGCTGGAATATCGGCTGCGTCAACCCCAAGGGCAGAGAGGTTGCGACCGTACTCCTGGTCAAAATATTTGTGTAAGTACATGCACAAACGTGGGAAAATCTTAAAGGCGGGGGGGCGCATACAGATTATGTTTTCCTTACCTGAATATCAAGGAATAGTTGCATACAGATCTTGTCCGTGTCAGACACATTATGATCCGACACATCTGAGCTTGCTCCAGCTCGTCTTTGTGCCCCTTGTCGTATTCTCTGGAGTGAAGACTCTGTTTTCCTAGCCTGGTCTCATGATGAAAATGGAAAAATTTTATAGATAATATTTCAATTCTAAATACTGTAAGGCAAAGGGAATCCTAGAAGAAAAGAAATTTTACAGAACTAACTGGCATTTAGAAACTAACCACGCTGACAAGATCAGCAGCTAATTCGTAATAACGACCAGTGATCTCAGTTGCAGCACCACGCAGTAGTTCGTTCTTAGTTTCCAAAGTCAAGTATATTGTAGCTCGCTCTCCATCCAAAAGAGCCTGGAAGGAGTTGGTTGGTACATGAAAAAATGCGAATTAAAAAGTTATCTTCCATGTTTAATCTGTAAGTGTAAAGTTGGCAAATGAACTTGAATCGTAACAAGTGTTGCATCCACAGATGAATGTGGCCAAAGCCCCAAGTACTACCGTCCAGTGAGTAAAATTAACAATCAGACATCCATATGGATGACCTATATTTATTTACTAGTATCGATCAATCTACTACGGAAAAAATAGTTCAAATCTGTAAGGTAATTGGGTTTTTAGTAGATAGAATATACTGCCAGAAAAAAAAAGGTCAGTAAAAATTATCCTGAGTAACTATTGTTTGTTAGGTCTCTTTCCATATTCCGACGTATGCAAAAAAATGGATTAGATAAATCTGACACTTCAATGCACAGCCTCACCAAGTCTACAAGCCCATGTAGTACGCAGAAACTTAATAGATCTATTGTAGGTTGCCTAGCTTTTTCTCATGTCCACATCCCAGATTTCATATACATTAATCATGCTAATTAACTCAAATGGTACAAGCATCCATATGCCATGTTTGAATTCTAAAAGGCCTCAATAAAATCAAGAGATTCAATGAAGATGGTATATACAAGAAAATGCGAGAGGTTCTCATCCTTTAGGCCGTCACATATCAACAATCAAATCAAGTTGATAGTTTCCTGTCTGAGATAATTTAGAATAATGAAATATACACTTGGTTTTAAACTGCTGCTTTGAAGGAAACAATCAAGGAATCTAGCAACACTAGATACTTGGATGGCACAAAAGATAACAAGCTCAGATATTGCCCATGAAAAAATAGAAGAAGAGAGGATGACACAAAACAGCTATAAATTAAAAATAATTGCACACCTTCAGGGGTCGCAATACCACAGACACATATGGTGAATGTCTGACAGGAAGAGGTTTATTAGTCATCCTGTAAGTTGCGGTTATTCCCTTCAGCTGTCTCAAGTCCTGCATTTAATTTTGAGAAAAAATATATGAACGAAAAAGATTCAGAACTTATAAAAACATTCAAACATGAGAACTAAAAAAGAATTCCAGATGCTAACAAATGAAATAGGGCATAAGATATTCAGAATCCACAGTTCCACAGCTCGATTAGAAGATAAATCAAGTCATCACCACACCTATCACTATCAAGAAAACATTTGAAGCAATGTAAAAAAATAAGCACCTTGTCACCTTCCATGGCGAATTCAAACAAAAGAATTAAAGAATTATAACTTACCTCAATTGACTTTTCAACTAGTGCCTCTATTATTGTATTAATTAACAGAGGAACCAAATCCTTCAATGACTTTCCACCTTGTAAAATGCTCTGTTTTATTGAATCAAGAACATCGGCAGGGCATGAAGACAGAAGTTTGAGTACTCGTTCCAGGTAGTCACCACAAATCTCCTTGGCCAGAAAATTTATGTCATGAATGATCTGCCAAATCCAATAATCTCTATCAGTTTGCGAGTTATCAAAATGCATGTTTGATTTTTCTTTTGAGACAAATTCTTTTGTTCCTAATTCACTTGACATCTTTACAGAAAGTGATGAGTCGAATAGGCTAGTCTGAGCCATCAATCTCCGACATATTATTAGGGGCATGAAAGAAGGAACAAAATATTTCCATAATTTTCTTCTTCTTTTCTAGTGTGGCAAGCTATATTACTAAGCAAGACTACAACACATGCCTACAGTTGAGAACAAAAGATCCACAAATCACAGGCCAGCATGCTGTATATTTGCAAACTAAAGAACCAAGATAAATAGAGTGAATAAGGATATAGTGCTCACATAAATAAAATCCTCTGGGACAGCTGAAATAGCCCATTCATATCCAGGGCTGGAGCCTGTATTACCCACTTTACGAGCAGCCAGTCCAGATGACAACCAATTTGAGTATCTAATGCATATTCAAAAATAGGCAGTATCAATATATCAGCTGAATATAGTAGAGACTTTCCAAGTTTCAATAAAATAACCTCGAAAGAAGCTGCAAAGATAATCGAAGAAACTTGTCAGAGCAAGAGAGGACTAGAACATCTTCTCTCCAGCAGGATCTCAAGCTCTCCAACAAAGTAACACTTTGTTTTAAAGTCAATTCAAGAGAATTTACTTGAGCAGAAAGCACATTTTGAACCGGCACAAGACTGGTGGCATTAAGTGCAGAATCTAAAGCCCCTGCTATTTCCTGAAACCTGAGGTAAGAGTAGTTTTAAGAGCAGCCCACATCATCAAGTAATCTACTTAACCCAATTTATAAGAAGACAAACCATAAGAGTTGCAGAGGGTACCTCAAAGAGAAATAAACCCCAATGTTCCATTGCTTCATGAACTCAATGTACACAGCTTCTGATCGGAATTTAGCAACAGCAGATCTAGATGGGCAGTACCCTTGCATGAAAATCAGAGCTTATTAGGTAAAATGAATGAGATGCTCTATATGCATAACACATGTAACATTATGGTCATTTTAGTTGTGTCAAAGTTTATACAATCTTTTTTCTTATCGGTAGTTGTGTCAGAGTTTTCACAATCTTGAACGTACAATCTGAGAGAGAGAGAGAGAGAGAGCTGATCACTACCTTCTAGAAGAGCCAAGAAATCTAGGCTTGATTTATAATTTTTTAAGAATTCCGTGGGCCTTCCTGGAGAAAAAGCGCCTGGTTTTCCCTTTTGGATTGTGAGAAGAACTTCTTTAAGGATGGAATTGGCCAAGAAGTCAAATACATGCAAGCCTGAATTTTCTGAACAACCCAACCATTATCCCACCAGTTAATAGCATTAAAAAACAATAGACATGAATTTGTAGCTACAGAAACAGCTGATTATCTGACATGCCATAACATGACCTTTTTGTCATATTTGGTCAATCATCCAGATATTGGCAATGTTGTAGCTAAGATAGAATGAGGTCAACAAGGTTCCAAAGTGATAATTGATTATGCAAACTCAATTGGGGGCTATGAGCAAAGACATGCTTTATTAAAAAAACTGGCAGACATGCTTCATTCGCAAAGCTATTGCTTATAGCTAAGTTTCATGGCAACGCACAAATTAATAGGCTGCAAGTTAAAGATAGAAGCAGTCAAAATATGATCATATAAATCTAAGAACGGCTTTTGTAAAATAAAGACCAATGACTGCACCAATGGATGAATTTTTTCATCGTCGGGTACTATTTAAGATCTTAGGTTTTTTAATGGAAGTTCCATTCTCACAACCTCAGCCCATCATAAAATCTGAGATAGTTTGAGTTGTTGGTATCAACAAAAAATCTAGATGGCAATACCTGTAGAAGAAATTTCCAGTAAGAATTTACAGTCTTTATCTATACTTTGCTTGATTTGCTGATAATCATTCTCGAGTTCATCTGTGGATGACCCTGCAACTACCGCTGATGTCTCATGCGGGATAATTTTCTGTATCAATGGAGCAACTATAGTTGTACGAAAATTTTCTTCTGCACTCCTAGTGTTATCAATAGCGGCATAAGCACGTAAACAATTGTAAATTGCATTCGCATCCTGGTGCTCAAGCCCATCTGTGAAACAATGTCCCAAAATTGCATCTAATAATAGGCTAGCACTCTGAATCCTCTTCTCCATGTTTTCAATGAAGGGCAGGTTCTGTACTGGCATAATATAGAAACGAGATGAGCACAGAATGAACAAGGACCAAAGACTCAATGAACAAGTATATGCTTTTTTAAAACCATAACTTCAATTTTTAACAAATGCAGTTACTGATAAAAAAAATTAACACATGAAGTTGGGTACTAAGAGATGTAAGGGAATGAGATCCCCACAGCAAGAAAATTATCTTTCACGTTATAAAACATGCTAATATTAGCTCGCCCGTCAGTTCAATTGTAGGCACCAGTTTTGCACATGACCCACCCCTACAGGAAATCTGAAATCCATTCTTTCCTTTCCCCAATTAAATGCTGAGGCTGGAAATAGCATTTACGTCCTGCCAGCCCATCTAGCATCTAACAATGAGCTTGCACTTTGAATGCCCTTCCTTTTTTTTTTTTTTTTTGACAAGTAAAAGTAAAACTTTAGTATAGGAAAAGGCATAGCCCAAGCACACATGGAGTATATAAAGAATATGCCTAAGTAACACTAAGCATGAGTGAGGGATACAAGCAAAAACTGTCCTGTTTTGACAAAGAAAGACAGTATACATTCCTACGGATCACCATTTTCTGTTATATAAACATGCATAAAGGTTGGGTTATCAATCAACCCTTTCAGTTACTTTGGACATGCACAGGTAATAAGAAATTCTCAGTCCGTTCTTATCACAAGGCCTTGACAAATTCCCCTTACAACGCATTCCCGTGGAAGAGCATTTGGAGGTGCAATGTTCCCCTCAAGGTAGCTTTCTTTGGATGGGTAGCCTCTCATGGCAAAACTCTGACTATAGACAAGTTAAGAAAGCGCGGACTTTACTTAATGGATTGGTGCTTCATGTGCAAACACGACAGTGAATCTGTGGACCATCTCCTTCTTCACTGCGAAGTAGTTAAGACCTTGTGGGATGAAATTCTATCTAGGCTTGGTATCGCATGGGCCATGCCTAGGAGGGTGATCGATTTATTGTCTTGTTGGCAAGGGATAAGGGGCAATCGTCAGATAGCTGCAGTTTGGAAGATGGTACCTTTATGCTTAATGTGGTGCACATGGATCGAAAGGAATAGACGTTGTTTTGAGAACAAGGAACGCTCCCTGGATGGCTTCAGGGCTTTTTTCTTTCACACCCTTTTACTTTGGGCATCTTCTATTGTATTAAATGGAACAAGTCTTCAAGACTTTTATGCTACTATTCGTAACACTAGTTTGTAACTAGGCTCTCTTTGTATACCCCCTGTGTACTCGGGCTTTGCATATTTACGAGGATCAATAAATCTTTTACTTATCAAAAAAAAAAAAAAAATCAACACTTTCAGTTCAGAAATCTGACACACCAACACACACTCTTGACCTCTTCTTCGATCTCATACAACACATCAATAGAGACAATACCATGCACACAAACACATAATTCAGTAAGCAACCCTTTTTAGCTCCCATGCTTCACATGGCAGAAACTTTTTTCAGATTCATTGAGTCTTGAACATCCTTTAACAGAAATCTCTGTTTAGCTTTGGAGCTCATAAAATGCTTACTCATTGATCAATCTTTTTTTAAACTCACCTTAGTCACTTTCCAACTACAAATAATTAATCTCTCAGAACACCATACCTTGGTATCTTCAACCATCATGTCATATAATTTATAAGGGCCCCGTTTGGATAGTAAAAGTGTTTCATCTCATCTCAGCTTTACAACTTTTCCAAATTCCCACACAAAATATAATAAACAATTCAAACTTTTCAAATCTCAAACCAATAATAATATTAAAAAATAATATTCTAACAATATTTTATTCAACTTTCAACTTTCATCTAAAACTATCTCATCTCATCTCATCTCACCATCCAAACCGCACCTAATTTGCTTTTTGTGCCTCTTACAAGCAACTTTCCCAACTTCTCAGAAAATCAATACTTACAATAAACTTTAAATTATTTTCTTCTCCCTACTCTTCCCCTCCACATGCATAGACTCACGCAAAGCAAACATATAACTCCACTATCCTCCTTTCATTCTCACAAAGAGTTAAAAGATATAAAATGAATAAGAAATAATATCATCTCTACTGTTTTCCTTTCCTAACAGTTAGTCTTTATAAGAAAAAAAGGCCCTAAGTTCTTCAAACACCTCTATAGTTACAGATCAGAAAAAGATGAGTATGCAACAAAGAAAGACAGATGTTATTTAAGTTGGTGAGAGAACTAATGGTCAAGCTGGTAGATTTAAACAGATATATATCTTCCATAATACTTAAGCTTCCTACTTAAGAAACAGCATCAATCTTAATACTCTCGTTCACTTTAAATGTCATGATAAATTTATCATGCAGGATCTTATTCAAGTCAAAGAAATGGGCAATTGAAAGAACCCTAGATAAAATGTCAAACATGTGTAAATGTGGCAAAAGGAAAAAACTATATGTGAGGGAGAGCAATAAAGGACCTGTGCATGAGCCATATAGAACTTCAACCGATTCATCTCACTGGCAATTCTCTCCAAAAGCATGCTCTGAGTCTCTCTGAGATTTGTCCCATTCTCAACATGTTGTGTGGAAATCCCATTGCTTGTAGAATTCTTCTCAGCCAAATCTGCATCTCCATTTGACCAATCAGCAGGCATACTCGGTAGTTCTTTTATTAGTTTTTCAACCTGCACATTAGACCATTGTATTGTACAAAAATAAACATTAAACAGGGATCCAGATCTGCAATAAGCCAAGAATCAGATCCAAGGCTTCTAAAGGCAATTGAACCAAAATTGTAAATTGAACCTGAAAAACACACAGTTACACTTCATAAAATTGTTTAGCTCACTGAAATCAATATAAGACTGCAAAGATTTCCGCTCTATTTGAATTCTACACGGTGTGTCATCGAGTTTGCAAGAACCAAAGCTGTGCAGAAATTCCAATTATGTCAAACTCAATCATAGTGCCTTCATTATCCAAATGTTTTATTGTGTGATCTATGTAATTTTCTATCTAATTCCAAATACATTAGTAAATTAAGCAACCACAGAATGAACTCCAAACTAAAGCATACACTTAATAAGTCACAAATGTTATCCCTAAATCAGGCATTGCTTACCTGTTACAAATACGAAAACCAAATCTTATGCTGATCTGTTCTAAATCCGACTAAGCTCAAATAAGATCCACACACAAACACGCAGACGTACCTTCGACACCACTTTATATGTGTCAAGCAAAAGCTCCAGGGTCTCTCTCGCAGACGCGGCCTCCGACCTCTGGTTCAATCCATTTCTGAGAGCCACGAGCGAGCGATCCACGGAACCCCTGTACTGCTCGATCTTTTCTCGAAGCTCGACCAGCGGGGCCCGCATTCGCACCACCGAAGCATCAACATCCACGAGTTTGGTACTGAGGTTAACGAAGTCGGCGTAATCGCGGTTAATCAGGTCGATGAGCTCGTGGTTGAGGGAAGCGAGATGGGCATCGAGTTCGGATCGGAGAGTATCGAAGGGAACGAAGGTTCGGAGCTCGGAGATATAGGATTCGGAGTCGAAGTTCGCGGAGAGGAAGAGAGAGGGCTTGAACCAGAGTGGGTGAGAATCGAGAGGGTCGGAGAAGAAGTCCGTGGCGGATCTCGGCGGTGTTGCTGCCGGGATCGGATCCGCCATTCTGAAATCAACCTTCCCTGTTGTGTTTGGCTGCAGAGAAAATTAGCTTGCTCTTGAATATGGAGAGAAAAACGAAATTAAAATTTATGCGTTTGAATGAAATTGAATTAAGGACCAGAAGTAGTGTGTAAAACCTCGGTAAAACTAGACTTGCCGTTGCAGGAGATGCACCCAAACTTTCTCGGATCTCTGATAGCACCCAGAGCTCTTTAAACTTTATTGCGTCAATATTTTCTTTACGACGATTACATTTTCTTGACTGACGTAGCATTTTCACAGTGTACTAAAACGGAATAAACACTTTTTTTTTTTTTTTTTAAATAATCGATCATAGTGGCGTTTGTAAGATTATACATTAAGATCACATTTTGTCTTTTTTTTCAAGGAAAATAAATTTACCAAATGGAATTATGATAACATATTATAAAGAGAAATTCTTCTTATTAAAAAAAAAAAAAAAAGAAATGCTATTCTTAAATAGATAGGTAGAACATTCACAATAAAATGCTTATATAGCATATTTGATTTAAAAAATAAATTTTAAAATTTAAATCTTATAAATTAAATTTTACCATTTAAGATATTCAGTGTATTGAATTGAAATGATGGAAGGTATTGGATTCATGACTAAGACAAAAATATGATATTTGGAGTAATGTTACTCAACGTCCCAATTATCATCATCCCATGATGTGTCAATAGATTATTTAAAATTATTTATATTTTACTTGTAAATTTATTATCTAATATCATATCACGAGATAATAAGAGAATAATGAAAAAAATAATGATGAATAGATTTGTTTATTTTATTATCAAGTTAGATTCAGATTCCTCCCTGACTTGATTAGGGCATACGACCCTCAAAAATCAGAATATTCACTTGACCCCCGGAAAAGCAAGCTTTTCTAGTGGCAGATTCTTTGATATTATTCATTGTCAAGTTCAGCACATTCTTGGTGAAGAAAAAGAAAAAAAAAAAAAACAATTTTCACCAATAATCTTTGCTTCAGCATGAATAAATATCGTCAAGGAACAAACTCCTTTAACAGGGCTCTACATGCATATACATACATCCATATAGCCAAATCGGAAGTGTCACTGCTTATTGTCAAGTTCAAACAGACACCCGGTAAAGAATGACTACAAATACTTGCATAGCGTTCTCATTCTTTCTAATGCTTAGTTCTCATTCTTCTTCTTGCTTATACATTTGAAAGAGAAGTTCTTTATGTTGGTAACAAGGTGATGGGGAACAAAACAAAAGCAGTGGAGCCAAGCCAAGAATTTGGAAGAGGCTTCACTCACTTTATTCCCACCTTCACAGATCTAACTCGAGGGGAAATAATAACTTACAAAGCCTATACTTCATTTTACAGACAAAATGGCTCCCTAGAAAGCCCTATAAGAAGAGCAAAATTCACTGAAACAAGGGTTTAGAACCCAGGAGTAGAGAATTCTAAGGAAGAAAGAACCATTTGTGCAGGAAAGGCCTCACATGAAATAGCTGAGAGCCGTTCTTCTTCTAGAACCCCCTTCGCCATAAAGTTCATTCCATTGTAAAAGCTCAGTCATGTTCACGGACTCGGAGGAAACACTTGCACATACCTATTCCCACATAAAAATTAAAATGAATCAAAAGTCAATTGAAACTCTTTTTTTTTAATAATAATTAAAATACTAATAATAACAAACAAAAAGAAAGGAAAAGATTGTGTCATGATAGTGGCTATTTAAGTTTCACTTTACCCGTTCATGAGCATATTTAAAGTCATCCATGTTTAAAGGCCGTATATCTGCACTACCACTCAAAGCTGGAGCAGGTCTACCTTCTGCTAGAGCTGCAGCACCCTCCTGAAAATTTAACATAATCACAGATGATTGATTTGCTTCTATACAAAGAGCACCTGCATCATCTGCTGGTTATAAATTTATGTAAACAGATACGTTATTTTGGTCTTTCTCTTTTATGTTACAGTTCACTTCGATTTCACAGTTTCTTAAATGTACGTTTTACTATTAATATTATTTGCAAGTCACATGCACCCAGTGGATTTTAAACCACCATCACCACCTCAACCCCATTAGCACGAGAGTAATGCCTAGATACAGTAGTACAAGGGGAGGATGTCCTTTTTGAGCTAAAGCTATGGAAAATATACCATAGATGTATATAGCAAGGCTTCAGAACCAAGAGCAAATATGCATCAAAGGGTTCCAGGGACACTTTGAAGACCATTTTACTGGAGTACTTTGTTAAGTAGTCCTGCAGCATACAAATTTGTACTCCCAACCCATCAAAGGATTTACACTCAAATTTAGTGGCTATCTAATAACCACCAATCGTTAGTGATAGGCTGGAAGGACCACCTTACATGTATTCTAGGAGTATCTAACAATTACTCATTTGAATAATTTGGTATTTTGATTAGCAAACGTGATATTAGGTAATTAGATTGGCAGGTCAAGATTTGGTGCAACCTGCCCCAGATAACTATGACAAAATACATAACAAGTGACAGCGTGAGAACACTGTTGAGCAAGAAGAATAAATTGCTAAACTGCTCATTGATTAGATGGAAGCAACAAACCGTTTTTTCCTTTCCCAATATCTCTTTAATTGGACGGTGTGCAGCAGTTACACATAGATTCTGCAGTGACAGATCGAATACGATGAGAGTGAATAATCGCAAAGCTGTCAACTATCAATAAATTAGTATAAAAATCACCTTCAGGTCACTGCCAGAATATCCATCTGTCATATTTGCAATCGCATCAAAATCAATGTCAGGAGCCAAGTCCTCTTTGGCCAGTATAACTTTTAGTATCTTTGCTCTATTTGCAGAATCTGGCAAATTTACCATCAATCTGTGGAAGAGCACCCATCATAAAAATATGAGCCTTAGTCACAAAGTTATCAGGAAGTGGAAATGGAATAACTGAGCAAAGCTCAGAAAAATAAACAACCTAGCACGTTAGGTGTATGTGCATGTTAGGTGTATATTATGTATGTATGCAAGAAAATTTTAGGCCCAATTTGCAATGATGTTTTACCTGCGGGGAAGCCTTCGAATGACTGCCTCATCAAGGTCAAAAGGTCTATTTGTAGCTGCAAGTACTAGAACCCGCTCTGTGTCTTTTGTTCGCAAGCCATCCCAGTTCACCATAAATTCATTTTTCATCTTTCGCATGGCCTCATGCTCTCCTGGATTTTCTCTTCGGCCCAACATGCTGTCAACCTATCACCAAGTAATAAAAGATTTTAGGGTGATTGAAAAAACATAAACTCCACGTGAAAGGGTTTAAAAAAGCTTACTTCATCAACAAATACAACACTTGGAGCAATTTTACTGGCAAGTGAGAATACAGCCTTCACATACTTCTCACCCTCACCAAACCACTGCAGTCAGAAGGACAAGACCATGACTTAAAAATCATTAAATAAAGTGGTTACAGAGACAGTGTCACCTTTGACAAAGCAAGTTATCATTGTTAACCTTGGACGTGATGCTTGACATGGAGATGTTAATGAAGTTTGCACCAGCGTCAGTAGCCACAGCTTTCGCAAGCATTGTCTTACCTGTTCCAGGGGGGCCAAATAATAATATGCCCTTGCAAGGCTGGACACAGTATATACAGTTAGTTTATTTCTAAATACTTCACCATATAAGCTCAATAGCAGATGTTTATACAAGTGCTGTGTTCAACAGTATGGGCATGTCAAATCTGAAAGAAGCAGTAAGTGTTGCTAATAGAAAACTTATGCAGGAAAAAGGACCCAAGGGCATGGAGATGGACAAGCAATAAAATTAAGAAAAATCTAATTTCAAGGTCAAAGACATTAAATTACAAAAATATAAATGAAGAAAATCAGAAACCCTTTATACATATATGCTTTACACATATAAGCAACTTTTCAACGACCTGAGTCAGAACTTGAGCAATGACAATGCAGCAAGTTAACAATTAAAAACAAGAGTAGCACGGCTTTTAGAAAACAATTTAAACTCTCGGCTAAACTATTATGAACCAATGATCAAATTAAAAATGAATGCCACCAAAACCCCATAATGATTGAAACAACATCATAAGAGCAAAGTGAAAGTTTTTCCGTGCCTTTATAAAAAGACCCGATGCATGACACCCAACCGGTTGTTTCGACTGACCCCAACCCCCAACTCCGGTCAGAACTGGCAAGCTTTGATTGGTTGGGGCAGGGGTCACTAACTGAAACCTATTTCTGATAGGATTCAGGTCCGTTGTCAAAAATAAATCTTCTCATGCTCACTATTTCCTCATCGGTTCATCATTGGCAGCAATGCCACCACCAATGATGAACCAATTGATAACAAGTGGTGTTAGCTTAGTTTGGATGGCCTAAGACTGTCAGTTAGTTCCCACGAGAGGGTCCATGTTTGTAACGCCAGAATGGACGCGGGGGGGAGGGGGGAACCACATGACCTGTACTCCAAAAGGACTAGTCAATGATACAATTGGAGCTCTATTGGAACCTTATAAAGAGCAAGAACTTCTTCCCAAGCAATGTAAGATACTATGCAACACCTACCCTTATCCTTATTATATGAGGTATCACAATCTCCCCAACCCCCCCCCCCCTTTAAATTCCCGACGTCCTTGTCGGGCACATCTATCGTAGGTGGCACGGCTCAAGACCCACATTTCTAGTTGGGATAGGTTCTAATACCATTTATAATGCCCCAATGGAAGACCCAAACCACATGGCCTATACTCCAAAAAGAATAGTTAATGATACCATTGGAGCTCCATTGAAACCTTATAAAGAGCAAGAACTTTTCCTTCCCAAACAATGTGAGGTCCCATACACCACCTACACTTATCCTTGTCATCTGGGGTATCACAGTGTCCAACCTTAATTTCAATGATTGATCCAATACATTACTAAATTTAACTCCCAATATTTATATAAAGCAGCACATTGTCAGATAAAATATATAACCTTAGTTAATTGGCCCTTGCAAAAAAGTTCAGGCCTTTGCAAAGGAAGCATCACCAACTCCTTCAATGTATCCTTTACATTTTCAAGAGCCCCAATATCATCAAAAGTCACTCCAATGTCAGTGGGTGGAATAACATCAGCTAGCAGCCTCTTCTCAAATTCATTTTCTGTCGCAACATCCTGATTTCAGCGAAAACAATCAGTATGAAAATTATTAAACAATAGGTGCCCAAAAGAAAATAATTCAAAACTACAATCTACCCATGGGAAAGTATGATAATCACCTTAAGTGACTTTTTTAAGCTCTTCGATTCATTGTGAATAGCCTGTAAGATTCTGACTCCATACTGGATACTGCCAGAATTGCAACATGGCATTACAACTGTCAATGATATCTATATATGGCAGTAAATATATGTGGCTGTAAATAGCAGTAATTGTATTGTCTGTATAGGCGCCAACTTTAGTTGATTTCTTTTATGGTATTGCTTTATTCTTTCCTACTTTACAGATGACTTGTGGGCTGTAATTAAGACTTGGCAGCATATATATAATATACGAAAACCTCACTTATTGGGGGTATTCAAGCAAACTTGATATGGTACCAGAGCCCTAGAATTTTCTGGGCATTTTTTTTTTTTCGGAAGATTCTTTTCTTTGGCTTGTGTCGGCACTCTCTGCCTTCCCTTTCTTGGTTAATTTTTTTCCTGGGAAACTCTTTCTACATAGTTGTCAGCACTCTCTGTTTTTCAGAGCAGTGTTTTTGGCCTTTTTTGGAGCTTTCGGTTAGTGGGTCAGTGGCTACTGGAAATTTCGGCAGTTTCTGTTTCATTAGAGAGGTGTTTTTTGGCCTCTTTTGGTGCACTTTTCTCGGACTCTGTGTAGGCTTTTGCAGAGAGATTTTCTCAGTTTTTTTTTTTGCCTCTTTTGGTGCACTCTTCTCGGACTCTGTGTAGGCTTTTGCAGAGAGATTTTCTCAGGTTTTTTGGTGCATTCTCTGGTAGTATTTTCTGGCAGTAGTATTTTCGGGTATTTTGGAATTTTCAGGTCAGTATTCAGGTCCCTCATTTTGATTTTGTGGTCATTATGTCGGGTGAACATTCAATCATTCAATTTAATGGAAAGAATTATGGAAGCTGGGAATTTCAATTTCGAATGTTTGTGAAAGGAAATGAATTATGGGATCACTTGGATGGGTCCTCTGTGGCCCGTACTTATCTCAAAGAATTTAGTTCTTGGTCCAGCAAGGATGCCAAGATTGTTTCTTGGCTATTAAGTTCCTTTGAACCACATATGGTCAACAATCTTCGCTCATTTACTACTGCTAAGGAGATGTGGGACTATTTTAGGCGTGTATATTATCAAGACAATACTGCACGCAAATTTCAAGTTGAGTTAGAGATTTCCACCTACAAACAAGGTAATCTCTCTATTGAACAATTTTATGCTGGGTTTCTAAATTTATGGAGTGAGTATTCTGGGATAGTATATTCTAAAGTTCGTAAGGCAGCCCTAGAAGCATTCCAAGTCGTTCATGCTGAGAGTCAAAGAGATCAATTCTTGATGAAACTAAGACCTGAGTTTGAAACTGCCCGAGCTGGTTTGATAAACCGTAATCCTATTCCTTCCTTGGATGTGTGCTTGGGGGAATTATTGAGAGAAGAGCAGCGTCTTGCTACTCAACATGGACTCACTCAAGAAACCGTGACAACTGAGTTGGTTAATGTAGCATATGCTGCTCAAGGGAAAGGAAGATCCAAGACACAGATACAGTGCTTTAGTTGCAAGGAATTTGGGCATATAGCAAAGCATTGCAGCAGAAAATTCTGCAATTATTGCAAAAAGGAGGGTCATATTCTTAAAGATTGTCGTGTGCGACCTCAGAATCAACAGGGCCAAGGATTTCACACTGCTGCCCAGGCTAATTTAGCTGCTGTGCCCTTTGTTCCTGCTCCGGGGCAGCCACCTACAGCTGGTTCTTCATCTAATCTTACACCTGAGATGGTCTAACAGATGATTGTTTCTGCTTTTTCTGCGCTTGGTCTTCAAGGTAAGGGAAATTTCCTCACCTCTCCTTGGTTGGTTGACTCTGCGGCTTCCAATCATATGACTGGAAATGCCAATGCTTTACATGATGTTAGTAAATATACGGGTGATCAACACATTCAAATAGCCAATGGTAATACTCTTCCTATCACTGCAATTGGAACTTTGGGATCTCCTTTCAACAATGTATTTGTGTCACCAGAATTATCAACGAATTTAATTTCTGTTGGACAGCTTGTAGATAATAATTGTGAGATTCATTTTGATCGTAATGGTTGTTGTGTGCAGGATCAAGTGTCGGGAAACATGATAGCGAAGGGGCCTAAAGTGGGACGTCTATTTCCTCTTCAGTTTTCCATTTCTAGTTTTGATTCCTTTGCTTGTACTGCTGTTACTAATAATAGTGATGTTTGGCATAAAAAATTGGGACATCCCAATTCTTCTGTTTTGCATCATCTTATGAAACAAGGTTATTTGGGGAATAAAAATTCTGTTTCTGTTGTGTCTTCTGATTGTAGCTCTTGTAAACTTGGTAAAAGCAAATCTTTACCTTTTCCTTTACATGGCAGTCGCGCTTCTACATGTTTTGAGATAATTCATACTGATGTCTGGGGAGTGAGTCCTGTTCTTTCACATGCTCAATACAAGTATTTTGTGACCTTCATTGATGACTATAGCCGTTTCACTTAGATATATTTTCTTCGATCAAAAACTGATGTGTTTTCTACTTTTCAAGCTTTTGTTGTGTTTGTTGAGACTCAATTTTCTACTTGTATCAAAACACTACGTTCTGACTCTGGGGGGGAATATATGTCTCATGAGTTTCAGAGGGTATTCTCTCTCAACGCTCATGTCCTTACACTCCTCAGCAGAATGGAGTCGCTGAGCGTAAGAATCGTCATCTTTTGGATGTTGTTCGTACATTGTTGATTGAATCTTCTGTGCCTCCTCTTTTTTGGGTCGAAGCTTTATCTACAGCTGTGTACTTGATTAATCGTTTACCCTCTCCTAATTTACAATTTGACTCTCCATATTCTCGTCTGTTTGGTGTTGTTCCCGAGTATAATTTGCTTCATATATTTGGCTGTGTTTGTTTTGTTCACTTGCCCTCCACTGAACGTCACAAGCTTTCTGCTCAAGCTGCTCGGTGTGCTTTTCTTGGGTATAGTAATGTTCATAAAGGGTTTGTGTGTTATGATGCGGATGCTCACAAGCTTCGTGTCTCTCGAAATGTAGTTTTCTTTGAAAACCAATATTTCTTTCAGTCTTGCATTTCACACGATTCTACTTCTGCTCAGTTGCCTATTTTTGATGATGTCTCTTATACTCTTGAACGTTTTAAGCCAGGGCTTGTTTATCAAAGATGTCGTCCACAATCTCCGCTACCCCTTCCTGTCACAGAACCGACATATGATCCCATCTCAACTGAACCTCGACAATCATCTCGAGTTTCACGTCCCCCGGACAGGTATGGGTTTGTACATACTGCCCATCAAGCTACTCTTGATACCACTTCTGTGCCCAAGTCTTATTCTCAGGCTGCTGCTCAAGCTTGTTGGCGACAAGCTATGCAAGATGAACTTCAGGCTCTTCAAGATAACCACACTTGGGACATTGTTCCATGTCCTAATGGCGTCAAACTCATTGGCTGCAAATGGGTGTACACTATTAAACTCAGGCTTGATGGTACTATTGACAGATATAAGGCTCGTTTAGTGGCTCTTGGAAATTGTCAGGAGTATGGCCTTGATTATGAGGAGACCTTTGCACCTGTTGCCAAGATGACTACTGTCTGTACTCTTCTCGCCATTGCTGCTTCCAAAGGCTGGTCTCTTAGGCAGATGGATGTGAAAAATGCATTCTTACATGGAGATTTGAAGGAAGAAATCTATATGTCTCCTCCTCCTGGTATGTTCAGTTCATCCTCCACTGAGGTTTGTCGGTTAAAGCGGTCTTTGTATGGCTTAAAGCAGGCACCACGTGCATGATTTGAGAAGTTTCGCTCCACTCTTCTTGATTTTCATTATACTCAGAGTCGGTTTGATTCTTCTCTTTTTATTCAGAGAACTACCATTGGACTTGTTGTTCTTTTAGTCTATGTCGATGATATAGTTATCACAGGTTCTGATTCTCACTTGATTGAGCGACTACAGCAACATCTCAAAACTACTTTTCATATGAAAGACCTTGGCCCACTTTAGTATTTTCTTGGTCTCGAGGTACATTCTTGTTCTAATGGTATGCTTTTGCATCAGCGCAAGTATACCCAAGAAATTCTCATCTTGGCTGGGCTTCAATCTGGAAACTCAGCACTTACACCTCTGGAGGTCAATTTAAAGCTTTGTCGGGATGAGGGAGAATTATTATTTGATCACTCTTTGTATCGGCAGTTAGTAGGGAGTTTAAATTACTTAACTATTACCCGACCTGATATTTCCTTTGCTGTCCAGCAAGTCAGTCAGTTTATGCAGGCTCCTCGTCAATCTCATCTTGCAGCAATACGGCGGATCATTCGTTATCTCAAAGGTACATCTGGTAGAGGTTTATTCTTTCATACTGAGAATTCCTTACAATTAACGAGTTACAGTGATGCTGATTGGGCTGCTTGTGTGGATACTCGTCGTTCCGTTACTGGTTGGTGTATGTTTCTTGGTAATGCTCTCATTTCTTGGAAAAGTAAGAAGCAGGATCATGTATCCAAATCTTCTACCGAATCTGAGTATCGTACTATGTCATCAGCATGTTCTGAGATTGTGTGGCTTCGGGGTTTACTAAGTGAACTTGGTGTTCCGCAACTTACTCCTACCCCTCTTCATGCGGATAACACCAGTGCTATTCAAATTGCGGCCAATCCTATGTTCCATGAGCGCACCAAGCACATTGAAGTAGATTGTCATTCCATTCGTGAGGCATTTGATCATCATGTGATTACACTTCCTCACATTTCCACCGAACACCAAACTGCTGACCTTTTTACCAAGGCTGTGTCTCGCCACCGTCATCAATTCATGATTGACAAATTGATGCTTCTTGATCGACCAGCATCAATTTGAGGGGGGATGTCAATGATATCTATATATGGCAGTAAATATATGTGGCTGTAAATAGCAGTAATTGTATTGTCTGTATAGGCGCCAACTTTAGTTTATTTCCTTTATGGTATTGCTTTATTCTTTCCTACTTTGCAGATGACTTGTGGGCTGTAATTAAGACTTGGCAGCATATATATAATATAGGAAAACCTCTCTTATTGGGGGTATTCAAGCAAACTTGATAACAACTGTTTAATTCCCATCAAATGACTAATATCTCAGCCAAGAATGAATGATCATGATGGCTGTAAGTTTCATTAATTACCTCTCACTAGACAATACAAGCCTAGCATCAGGATCAGCTTCAGGATTATGCATTAGATGATGGCTTAAAGCCCATCCAACTACCTTATCTGCACCTGCAATACGCAACAAAATAGAATAAAACAAAGTAAAATAAAACTGTAAACTCATCATGTATATAAAAAAATAGTTCATACTTTCATTTGTGAGCATTTGGTCCTTAATGCATAATGCCTCAATTCCTTCACATTCCATACCATTCCGTCCAAGAACCTAGGCATAAATCAGCTGTAACCATGAGTATCATTTGGAAAACACCTCATTTTAAAATCAAACAACAATCAGTATCATCGAAGATCTACTTTTTTTATAGGCAGTGTCGCTATCAAATAAGACACAATGCTCCCCATGCACTATACATATAACATCCTAAATGAGGTTTTCAAGATTCCACACTTTTATAACTTATTTAAATAGCCAATTGACTATAGTCCTAATCTATTAAGTAATTATGAACTTAGTATTAAAAGCAACAATAATGCTTGATTCTCTGAAATGTGTTTTGATAAGTGATTATCTGAAATGTAAGCAGGGCAGAATCACTGACAGTGCGCAAGTAATTCAGATTTCCTTTCATTTTGAGGGTTTCCGCATCTTGATCCAATTGCTGCTTCCATGATGCAAGAAGCTCTTCATCCTGCAATGATCTATAAGCTTTCAGAATATATTCAGAAAGAAAACCCAAGTAACTGATCGGAGAGAATTCACTACACAGACCTGTGGCATGTGTATGATTACTTTATTGGGAAAAAGTTTAGTCAAAACTTTTGTCGACTTCGGGACTTCCTTACCCCTCTCATGCAGCCTTCCAAAACTATCCTGAGAAAATCAAAAGACAGTAACATTATACTCCTGAACAATTCTGTCAGCCACAACACAATTTCAGAGTTTTCAGTCAGCAACCTATACAATAGCCACTTAAATATGTTTGTCTTTGTGTCAAAGAGAACACATAGAAATGTTCAAAAATATAAAAAGCAAAGATTTCCATGCATAAAAACTAGTTATTAGTGTGAAAGAAATCAACTTTCCCGCTTCTACTCTCCATGATATATATATATAATAGGTAAAATATAGATATCATACACTAGAAGTAATCTTAACCTGAAAAAACTCAATGAAAATAGAAGTGAAATAACCCCATATAAGACTTCAAGTCAGTTCAAAGTATGGCCCAGAACAACGTAGTTATCCACACCATTCCCTTTCAGAATTGGATTTCAGCTATCAAAAATTTCTATGCTTGCAACATGTAGTTTTAGCAACTACAAGCCAAAAAGATATAAATTGACGGTCTCAAGCCAACTCAAGATAATTGTTGGCTTTGGTGGTCTAGCATATATTGTTGGTATATTCAAAGATGGGTTAGTGCCGACCATATTTGTCATTCTGAGTTGGTGATGGGACTTTTATCTTTCTTGTGATCTTTTTTGTGTCAGCAGTATGCCCGTGTTATTGTACAGATTTTCTTTCTTAAAAACACATTTACCTTCAAATTATACAAGTTTTTAGATCTTATGGCTGAAGAATAAAATCACACATACAATTCAAACCCTAAAAATAGTAAAGTGAATATCCTAACTGTAAATTTCCTTTTCTTTGTCCTTGCTGTATATTTAAATAAATGAAGCAAGAGGGAAAAGAGGAACGATGATGATATGCAGTGAAATTACAAAGCATCAAAATAAGATTAACTTATAGAAATGACTCCATAAAAGTCAATGCGTAAAGAAACCAGAAGATATAACACTGCAAAGGAATGAGAGGTGCTTTAACAACAAGGAGCGAGCTGCAAAGGAAATCTGGAATTTTTTTGTCTTCTTTGGTTCAGTGGCTTTCTGCTATTGTACTCAAGGGAGGAAATGTTCATGAGTTTTTTTTCCTTTTCAACTTTCTAGAATGTAATTAGGTCTCTTTTGTATACTTCCTGTGTACATGGGCTTCGCCTAGTTTCATTCAATCAATCAAGTTTCTTACTTACCAAGAAAAAAACTAACACTTCAAAGTGTGATGACCATTTTTTTTCATACCAAAACAACCCACATTCACAATGGGAAAAACAGAAACCAAAACTTGCAAAACCTCAAGGCAAAATAGGGAGCCATGACTATTTAAGAGGTATAAGCTCTACCGGGAAAGCCAAGTCAAGAAGTGCGGTTTGATTGCTGCCAAATTTTGTAAAAAGCAGACCACCAGGATGTGACTGTAAGAAAAACAAATATACAGTGAGATCATCACAATTGTGCATAACAAAGCTAAAAAGTACCGGCTTCGCATGTATCCAAGATTTGACCTCTTATCACACTCTTTTCTGAGTCCACTTTCTTTTGTTCTCTTAAATAACTATCAAGTCGCCAAGAAAGAAAAATGACAAATCACCATTCCAAATGCCACCCTCAAAAAGTGGGTTGCTCTGTTAAGGAGCATAAAAGCAGGTAAGTGGCATAATGCTTTGATGGCAGGATGTGGATAGGATAATCTAGTTGGCTCACACCATAGTGGAAAGCAGCAAACATATCGGAGTAGACTTTGATGAATACTTCTCCACCAGGACCTATTTTAAACTCCCTCTTTCCCTCTTTCAGAGTTGTATGCCTCTCAGGCTAGGTAGTCAGCGATCCCCATTCCCATTCCCCCTTCCAGATGAAGGCAGTTTGCACTTCATCCAGGCGCTCCACCTAGGCTAGGTGACCTCCCCAGCACCACTGCTCCTAGCCTTGATAAATGATGTGTTGCAGCATTTATTCATATCTAGTAAGTTCCAAATTTAATAATGAAAAAATATATTGTCTGGCAAAAGGGGGGCAAAATAAGAAAAAATAAAGTGATCAGGATTGAAGCATATAGTCAACAAAATGCACCATAAGGAATGCAGACAGCATGATCTGATAGGCCAAATGCATGCTACATATATAACAGACATGATTGAGGGGAAATTAAGTCCCCAACATGGTTGACAGATTCAGAATCACATTAACATTACCTTCTCTTTGCGATTATCAGAGTGAGTGTGCAAAACGATTACGACCACATTATCGCAAAGCTTTTCAATTTTGCTTTTGAATGTAGACAATGAGTCTACATTTCCGACAATTGACTTCTCAGCATCTTTCATAAATAGAATGAAAGGTGTGCTTCTACTCTCGCTGGTCACAACCTGATTATATGATATTATCAAGTCATCGAGAAGATAATGAAACAAAAAACACAAGATCAAGTTCAAAGAACTCGATTGATTAATGCAGGGAAGAAAACTACCTCAAACAAAGTATTAACAAGTAACTTATCCAATTCTTCCACGCTCGTGCTATCCAAACGAAGATCCGTAACTAAAATAGAGATTAGAGAGAGTCAATAAATAGCAAGAGAAGATGCTGAAAATAATAGTACAAAGTGAAAGGGCCTAAGCTTGTCAAAATGTGCAACTTGGGTAGGATTTTACCATTGCAGAAGAATCCATGGCCTTCCTCACAGCGACCTCCCAGATCAACCCCATCTTCTATGGCTTTATCAAACCTTACGCCAACTTTTGACAATGGATTCTCCTCAAAAACTAATGCCACCTTCCCACGGCTTCCGCTAGGTGGCCCCCTACATATTTGAGTTCACAAAGCATACTTTATGACAGCACTGTCACCATAAAAGTTCATCTTGTAGCAAAATAACATGATAAAATGTAACATCACATTCAATTGAGAGAGGAGGGAGGGAGACATGCACACACTGCCGAAGGATGAATTCTCTTATAAATATAAAACTCAAGTTCAATTGAAAATCAAACGGAGATAAAAAAAGGCAAACATCATCTGGAAAGGAAGTATTCCTTGAGACAAGAAGATAAATAACCATGGTAAATTATTCAGAATCATTTTACCGTGAAGGGGATGCTGCTGGACATGAGCCACCCAAAGTCGAACCATTAAATCTTACTCTATCACCTGCATAGTTCATATTCATATAAGTGTTGTGAAGGGGGGAAAAATTGAAACATCCAAAAGGTGGGTAAATGCTGGAAGCATCTATAGATATAATTTAAAATGGCATACCTATTTTAAACAAGTAATTTTTTGATGTCCCAGAGGTAGAGGGCACAGCTTCAGTCTCTGTATTAGGTTGAGAGTCTAGGCCATAAGAAGAAGGTGCATTTGAAGAGCTGGGTGGATCCGCTTCACCTGCTGATGGATGATCCATGCTCCTAGCCAAGTCCATGGTTGAAGGACTTTGTTTGGGGCTGTTGCAGGACTTTTCTGCATTATATCCATCCTTCAGCAGCTCTGCTTCCTTTGATGACAAACCCTACAACACATTTATTATAGATATTCCAATTGATCAGCTTAATCATCTTTAATAAAGACAAGTAATATGGTACCCTGGACTGGGTATAAGAGGGTGGTGAATGGGATCCTACATTGCCTAGGGTGAGAACTTCTTGCCCTTTATAGTGATTCAAAAGGACTACAATTGCAACCTATACTAGTCCTTTTGGAGTATAGGCCTATATTTAGCCTGGGCTTTCCTTGGTTAGCTCCAAAGGTATCGGAGCCAAGCTCAACTAGAAATGTATGATTTAAGCCATACCACCTACAGTAAAACAACCTAACAAGATCAAGAATCCAAGGATGAGAGATTGTGATGCACGGAATTAAGTATAAAACAGCAGTGAATGGGATCCCCTATTGCCAGGAAGCGAGACGTTCTTGCCAAGGATAAGAGGTATCAAATAAACCTTTTGTAACAACCAAAGGAAAACTCAAACAACATTTGAGCTTACACTTCAAAAGGACTAGTCAAGGTTACAACTGGAACCCCATCGAATCATTCCAAAGGGCAAAAATATATCACTCCCTTGCAAAGTCAGATCCCATTCACCACCCTCTTATACTCCATTCAAGGTATTACACCTCGCATCCCTTCTTTAAATTTTTTAATATTTATTTTTTGATAAGTACAATCTCTCATCTTTATATTATTTAAGTCTTCATTACGTCAATCCATTGTGGGTGACACAGCTCAAGTCTCGCACTTCTGATTGGGGTTGACTTAGATACCATTAGTAACGATCCAAGGAAATTCTAAGCCACATCTAGGCTTATACTTCAAAAGGACTAATCAATGTCACAATTAGAGCCCCTTGGAACTATTATAAAAGGCAAAAACTTCTCATTTTCGGGCAAAGTGGTATATCATTCACCATCCTCATATCCTAAACCTAGGATATTGCAATAAAGATCACGTCAAAAGAGAACAAAACAATGGAGTGTAATGAGCAGTAGTCATTGGAGCCCATCAAAACAGTCGGTAAGGAAAGAGGAGAGCTTAAATCAAGTATTAGAATAAAAAAAGATGCTATGCATGAATGAAATTCTAATTTTACACTCGAGAAGGTAAATTTATCTTACACCCAAAAATGAATGGCTATCAAATATGAGCAATTTAGCCCCAAAGTAGTTAGCAAGTGCCTTTGCCAACATCTCTTGATATATTTCAGACCCTACAAAGAGATTTGTAAACAAAAATTCCAATTCAAATTTTTGGAAGGTAAGTCAATAGAACCTCGAAACATATCTTGAATATTAAACTTTGCACAAAATACTCACATACCTGCTGGACCAGAAAGCAAAATTCGAGGGTTCACAGTAGTAAGCTCTGAGGTGTACTTTGCATGTTCTTTATGCTTCAAGTGTATAAATGAAGCTGAAATCAGCACATTTTTTGTGTTCTCGCTGCAAGAGAGGGAAAAACATGAAACCACAAGTTATTATTGCTTAATTCATCCAACAAGCTGTTCACCAGTCAACAAATGAGCATAAGGAAATGGCAGCTCTATAAAATCTGTTTTTTTTTTTATTGGCACCAAGTGCCCCAGAACAAAATCCCGACTAATCCGGAGGGTGCATAGGCCCTCAATTAGGAGTTTTTCCACAACTACACCTCGGGTAATTAAAGGGGAAGTTTCCCTAGTCTGATGGCTCTTAGAAATTGTTTGCAACTAAGAGGATTCGAGCCTTAGACCTGGATGGAGCATACCACCAAGACCAAGGCCTTTACCACTTAAGCCAACCCCTAGGGGTTACTAATCTATAAAATCTAAGTTGGTAAACCACAACACACCTAGCTAATAATCAATTGATCTGATGATTTCCAAGGTTGAATGAGAAAATAACTATATAGAGCTATAAACAAATAATATGATGTGGTTAAAAACTTCCAACATCTATCCCTAAAGACTTCTATTAGAACCAAGTTATCACTTACCGTGTCTCACATAATGTTTGCCACCAAACCTTTGGCTCTCCAAAATAGATGGCATGTGCTACAATCATTCTAACAAGTGAACATAGATTCCTAATACTGATTTATACCCTCACTATGCACTCCAAAAAGTTCCAATGATCAAGGTGAAATGTTCTAATGCTGAAACCTGAATAAGCAGAGGGCAGGAATCGGGTTTGGGTGCTTCAAGCAACCCCACGCTACCTTTGATTCCCCCTTGTTGCTTCTAGCATGAAATAAAACCTTTCGGTGGAATTCAGGTCCCTAAAAGTGAATTTCATCCATAGCAAATCCATGGGAAAAGTCCCCAAAGAAACATCAAGAAAAACTTTCCCTTATATCCAAAAAGAGTTCTTCAGAATTTGCAGACCATGAAATTTAAAAAATAAGGTAAGCCATTATCTAACAAAACAAACTGGTTCATCGATAAGCAAGGGCCTTTTACTTATTCTTGCTGCATTATTACAATCTCTACATTAAAACTTAAAAAAAGAAAAAATCCTTCAGAAGTTAAGCACCACCATCATTTTCTTTTTCCAAGTAAGAAGTACAACAAACATTTACTATTTAATCCTAGGATATTAGGTCTCTAAGCCACCCTAGAGCAATATAAAGCAGCTGCATTACCCAATGCATTTAATAATTACTTAGTGAAATTAGTTTTTCTTCTTCTATCGCTGACAGAGAATTTGAAACCAACAATTTGATAACCGAAGGGTACACTAAAAGTTAAAACAGATACAAGAGTTGCCTTAACAAAGGTAGGATTCAATATGTTTACAATATCTAGGTTTTTAACCAAGACAAAAGCAACTACCAAGTCGCATAATATCCCCAAAACTCTTTTTTCATGACCTCAATCTAGAACATAAATCAGGGAAAACAAATTAGAATATAAAGCAAGTCATTAAAATGAAATTGTATCTTCCTTTTTTTTTATTTTGAGAAAAGTAAGAAGTATATTAATAAAAGAATAGGCAAAAGCCACATTCAGTACAAAGAATATCCTAGATACGTAGGAGCACTAGAAATAAGGAAATCATGTAAATCTTGGCCATTAAAATTAACGGCAATGGCCCAAGTACAAAGAATTCTAAAATAGAAAGCTTGCAACTCCTCCATCAATCTTCCTTTATCCTCAAACATCCGTTCATTGCACTCCTACCACACACACCAAATAATGCAAATCAAAATCATCTTCCATAAAGCCTTAATCTGGTTGTTGCCTCTTAGATCAGTCCAGCTAGCTAGTGCCGCCACTACTGTCTCTAGCATAATCCAACCAAAGTTTAGTCTACTAAAATCCTCGTTCCACAACCCTCAAGCTACCTCACAATGTAGTAGAAGATGATCCCCAGATTCTTTCCCCTTTCTGCACATACAACACCAATCTAAAATGATCACCCTTCGTTTTCTCAAATTGTCCATTGTGAGGATCTTGCCCAAAGCAGCAGGCAACACAAAGAAAGCCGCTTTGAGAGGCGTCTTGTGTTTCCAAATCCTTTTCCATGGAAACTGAGAATGATGCGCTTGTATTAGAGACTTGTAAAACGCGCGTACCGAAAACATGCATTTACCTGAGAGTATCCACCACAATAAATCTAGGGGTTGGTTGCTTGGTCTGGTTGAATACAACAAACTGAAAAAGGTTTCAAAACTATCCATTTCCCAATCTTGTACCGCCCTGCTAAAATTGATGTTCCATTGGATTTGCTCCTCCACTAACACCATGACCTTTGCCACTGATGCCTCTTTGGCACTTGCAACCCTGAACAATGACGGGAATAGTTCCTTAAGCGCACAATTACACACCAAGTGTCGTACCAGAATTTGATCATGTTCCCTCTCCTAAACGAAGCCTGGTGAACTGAGAGAAGACCCCCCATCCTTGTCTGATATGTTTCCACAATCCCACACCATGCACTCACTTCTTTAGTACACCATCCACCCCATAATCCACTGTACTTACTCTCAATCACCAACTTCTAAAGAGCTTTTGGTTCTCTATGGTATCTCCATAACCACTTTCCAAGTAATGTCCGATTAAAGGTTCTCAAATTTCTAATGCCCAATCCACCATTTGAAAGAGGCCTACACACACCTAACTAGATGAAACATGAACTCCTCACCCATTCCACCCCACAAAAAGTCACTTTGAAGTTTCTCGATTCAAAGTGCCACCTTTGCTGGAATAGGAAACAGGGACAAGAAATAAGTCAGAAGGTTAGATAAGGTACTCTTTATCAGTGTAGTCCTCCCCCTTTTGACAGGTACATTCTCTTCCACCCTGTTGATCGACTCTCTACTCTCTCAATCACTGTATCCCAAAGAGTAGCTGCTCTCAAGGGGGCCCCCAACGGAAGGCCCAGATAATTCATAGAGAGTGAGGCAATCTTGCACCCCAGAGTATTAGCCAACTGTCTTAAACGCTGAACGCCTCCGATAGGCACCATCTCTGATTTGTCCAGGTTCACTTTCAACCCTGAAGATAACTCGAAGCAAAGTAAGAGTACCTTCAATACTCAAACCTGGATTTGGTCCACCTCACAGAAGATAAGAGTGTCATCTGCAAACAATAAATGGGAAATGTTAATACTACCCCCTCCCTGGGGACCAATCGAGTAACCAATCATTAGCCCATTTGCAACCAGGACTGAAATCATTATGCTCAAAGCCTCCATCACAATGACGAAGACTAGCAGGGACAACGGATCTCCTTGTCTTAGACCTCGTGTGCTATTGAAAAAACCAGTTGAGCTTCCGTTTATTAGAACTAAGAATTTCACCATAGATATACACCAACGAATCCAAGAACGCCATCTCTCCCCAGAATGTCAATAAGAAAGTCTCAGTTAACATGGTAATACGCCTTGTCCATGTCTAACTTGCATATAATCCCTGGATATCCAGCTTTTAGTCTACTATCCAGACATTCGTTGGCAATGAGCACTGCATCTAAAATCTATCTATCCTTTACAAAGTCATTTTGGGGCTTTGAGATTATCTTTCCCACAACCTCACTAAGGCAATTCGCAAGTACCTTGGAGAGAATCTTGTAAGCCCCATTGACTAGGCTAATGGGTCGAAATTTCTTAATATCCTCCGCCCCCACCCTTTTCGGTATCAAAGCAAGAAAAGTGGCATTTAAGTATTTCTCAAACTTTCCAAATGAATAGAACTCCTGGAACACCTTCATAAGGTCATCCTTTAATACCTCCCAGCATGTTTGGAAGAAACCCATAGAGAACCTATCAGGACCTAGTGCCTTGTCTATAGCCATTTTCCTTACCACTTCTAACACCTTCACCTCCTCAAACGGCCTCTCCAAACGGTTTGCAACCATAGGCCCAATGGAGTCAAAAGCCAACCCCTCTAACTTAGGCCTCCAACCTTCATGCTCGGAAAGGAGCTATTCAAAAAAACCAGCCACATGATTGTTAATCACCTTGCATTCTGCCCCATCAATCTTTAGCATCTCAATATTATTAGATCTCCTGTGAGAATTAACTACCTTGTGAAAAAACTTAGTGCTACGGTCACCTTCCTTCAACCATAACGCTCGACTTCTGTCTCCACGAGATCTCTTCTAGTAAGATGATCCTTTCAAGATCTGCAACCAACACTAACTTTTGGGCTACTTCCTCCTGGTTTAAAGGCCTTGACTCTTGTAGCCACTCTCATCATGTCCCATCTATTATTCGCTGATGACACTCTAATTTTTTGTGAGACTCAAAATGATGAAATCCAAGCCTTGAGGGCTCTTCTTTTATGCTTTGAAGCTATATCAAGGGTTGAAAGTGAACTTGGCCAAATCAGAAGTAATATCAGTGGGGGATGTTCCTAATGTGGAGTGGATGGCTTCCATTTTGGTATGCAAGATATCTCAGCTGCCAATGAAATACCTTGGCCTTCCATTGCGTGCTCCGTTCAAATCAATATCTATTTGGGATAATGTTCTAGAAAAAATGGAGAGGAAATTGGCTAGTTGGAAAATGATGTATTTATCCAAAGGTGGGAGGGTCACTCTTATCAAAAGCATTCTTTCCAACTTGCCAACTTATTTCCAATCACTATTCCTCAAAGTGGCTCATCGCATGGAAAAACTTCAATGTGACTTCTTGTGTGTGTGTGGTTTTTTTTTTTTTTTTTGGGGGGGGGGGGGGGGGGGGATTCTATGATGAGTTCAAATTTCGCTTGGTGAAATGGGCCAAAATCTGCTTTCCTATTCAAGAAGGAGGTTTGGGTATTCAGAACTTGCAGTTTTTCAGCGAAGCTTTGCTTGGTAAGTGGCTATGGAGATATAACAATGAGAAGGGGGCTTAGTGGAGGAGCGTCATTGAATTGAAGCATGGGGAACCATGGGGAGGATGGTGTACCAAGCAGGTGAGTGGGCCTCATGGGGTGGGGCTATGGAAGCACATAAGAAGAGGTTGGGACACATATTTCAGATATAACCGCTTTAAAGTGGGTGATGGATCCAAAATTAAATTTTGACACGATGTATGGTTTGGCGATATGACACTCAAGGAAACTTTTCCACAAGTTCATGGCTTAGCAAGCATGAAAGAAGCCTCAATTGCAAACCTCTCCATACTCTCTAACAGCACTCCACAATGTAATGTCACATTTCTTAGAGATGCACAAAATTGGGAAATTGAGGCTTTTTTGGCATTTTATAACCTAGTTTACTCCACCCGGTTGTTGCCGGGAGCTGAAGATAAGATCTTTTGGTGCCCTTCTAATATAGGGAAGTCCTCAATCTGCTCCTTTTACAAAGCCATGACAGTATGTGGTGCAAATTCATTCCCACGGAAGAGTACTTGGAAGACAAAGGCGCCCCTAAAGGCAAAGTCTTTTGTATAACAGCTTCCTTAGGGATGATCCTCACTTTAGAAAATCTAAGGAAACGTCAAATCATAGTCTTGGATTGGTATTGTATGTGTAAAAAGAGTGGAGAATCAGTTGACCATCTACTACTTCATTGTGAGATTGCCAGGAGATTGTGGAATGAAGTTTTTGCTTAGGTGGGATTAGCTTGGGTGATGCTGAGACGGGGAGTGGACCTCCTAGCTTCTTGGAAAGCCATCCAAGGTAACTCTAAGATTGAATCTATTAGGAAGATGGCTCCAATATGTTTATGGTGGTGTATTTGGAGGGAGAGGAACGAAAGGAGTTTTGAAGATCAAGCGCGGTCAACAAAGGAGCTTAGAAGCCTATTTTTCAATACTTTACTCCATTGGTCAGTGTAATAGATTTTCATGGCTTGTCATTTCATGAATTCCTTGTATCTCTAAATTAAGCACACATAGGCATTGCTCTTGTATATGTCCCATATACTTGGGCTTTTGCCTATTCTTTTGATCAATGAAATCTTGTTTACCGATCGGGAAAAAAAAAAAAAAATGCTGCACATACTACTAATTTGGAGTTGAAAAGATATAAAAGATTTGAAGAGATCCAATGAATTGCAACAGCTTGATGCTTATAAACAATAGTGAACATAGAATATCATGAAAGAGATATACCTCAAATAGTAAGGGAAATTATCAAATGAAACATCTATGTGTCTGCCATCAATAATTCCTGCACGAACGTCTTCTTGAAATACTGCACACCGCAGAGACATACCCGATGTTGATGCTGGCTGCAAATCCCTCATCCAATCGTTTCTTTCTTCCAAAACCTGTTTACAGATACTTTTGCTCAATTTCAGTGTACAACTAGATGATTGAGCTAACATCCTGAACAAAGGCCTTAGCAAATCATTCACCCCATAGAGTTTTACATTGCCTGCCTCTATGCCAGAGTCTGGGTTGCAATCATGAAGAGTGCTCTTGTCTATTGTTCCGACTTCTGCAGCTTTATCACTCTCGACGTTTGGTGCCGAGTTGCATTCCAGATCAAGCTCAACTTCCATGCCATCATGAACAAGAGAGTGAGGAGGAATCTGACGACCCTGGTGGACTTTGTTGGTGGTCTGAGTTGGAGACTTCCAACGAGAAAGATCCCGTCTCATGCTAGAAAGAGAGGCCAGTATGGAAGCTCCAGCCACAGCTGAAGCATCCCCTGCCCTCCTTTCAAGGTGCAGAAACTTGCCAATACCACTTTGAACCTCTGCACCTTTGACTGAAATCTCATTTATCAGATGCTGAAAGACCTGTGTTGACGAGGATTAAGGAACACACACACGGTGATAGAAAATATGTTGATAAAGATCTGTGTTGATAAGTATGAAAGATCAATGTTTTTTTATGAAATTTTCAATTACTAAAAGGAAATAAAAAATATGAATACAGTTCAACACAGGAAAACTCTTCCAAAAAAAATCAACACAGGGAAATATATGAGGAAGAGCATAAAAAGGACTAGAAAAGAGGGTGGGGAGAAAAAGAGAACTAAATTAACTAAACACCCAAAACCTAAAGAAAAGGATACGTAAGCATGGTTTGCTCCAAATACCAACTCATCACCCGAGTTCAACACACAGCTGCCACCACCCTTCTTGAGAGTTGTCCCATTCACTTGCACTGTTCCCTTGCTCCCTAGAATATCTAGCACGGCTACATCACTGCCGTCACCCTGATCATGTCCATAAACAAGTAATTACACTGCATGTACATGTTAAATGTACATGTTTCTAAGGAAATTATCACCAAAAACACAAGAAACCAAGTATTACTAAGTAAAATCACAGCAAGCTAAGTCACAATCACAGGAATGTGCTTGCCTGTGACCAAAAAAACATGCCGAAGTTCGTATTAATCCTACCAAATTTTTGCTACTAACCAAAGCCCAAGATATATGTACCTGCGTGTGCTTGATTCTGCATAGATGCCCGTTAACACTCTGATCCTTCAAAGGAAAATGGCAGTTTCTACTTGAACCAATCACAAAGGTCTCGGTGTTGATGGGAACATTTCGATTCTGCAGCATATAAAGGAAACACTTAACACACAGAAAAAAGTTAAACCGAATTTCCAATTCATTTCAAACCCGAAATATGTATGAGTATGCCGCCTTATCCGATCCTTGAGCCGAAAATATAAGACTGCGATACCAAAAAAACGCAGCTAACCAAAAGAAATGCTTTAATTGAAGCTTCGCTAACTAATTCAGCTAGACAGGATAGTTAATAAGCACCCAAAAACCAGAAGGAAAAAAGAGAAAACCTGAGCAGACTGTGATAGAAGCATGGACCACGGAATCGAGTTCTCGAAGGTCGTCGCCGGGTTGTTCCGCTTCTGGTATACACTCCACGAAGAGAACGAACTCTTCTGCTTATCCACCATCACAGCCGGCGTAGCCCCTTCAAAACCAAAAGCAAATCTCAAAAATTGTAAAATTCTTAATATTTAATAAAAATGACAATTCAAAATACGCTAACAGAGAAAAAAGCTTCACAGAGAGTGAGAGAGAAACGCGCACCCTGAGCGATCGGCGCCGCCACAGGGGCGGCCTCGCCCTTCCCAGGGCTGACGGCGTCACCGGAGGTCGGAGCATTTTCCGATGTCGCAGGCCCACAAGATTCCTTAGAATTCTCAGCCACGGCTGTAGTCGGTTTCTCCAAGGCACCGCCATTATCACCCTGAAATCAAAGAAATCAATTTCTCAAGAAGCCCAGAGACTTCGACGCTCCCACAGATTGAACAAACCAAAAGCAAAAGCGTTGAATTCGATTAAGATTTTTCGTTCGGTGTGGTGGGAAGGAACACCTTTTGACGCTTAGGTGAGGGAGGTTTATCTTCGGAGGAAGATGATCTCTTGCTGTTGTTGTTACCAGAGATAGATCCACTTCGCCTCGTTGAAACCATGCCTATCTCTCCCACGCTCTCTCTCCCGGTCCTGCTTTTCACTCTTTTGTCTCTCTATTTGAATGCTGTAACGTAAGAAATGAAGAGAGGGTAGCACGAGAGAGAGAGAGAGAGAGACAGAGGGGGAGATAGATAGATAATACAAGGAACATTCTTTATTAATTACGATGCAAATTGTTTTGGTTCATTAATCTGTTTCCATTCGGTTGGTGCATGGAGATATTGATAAACCCCCGTGTTTTTTTAATTATTTATTAATTTTAAAAATATATATATGTTTGTGTTGGAATGCTACAATTAATTAAGACCCACATATAATATGTGATTCTAGTTTGTAAACAATTATTTGCTTTTGACTTTTGACTCTCTCTAACATCTCCTCAGAACAATTATTTTGTGTGGGTTGGTCTTGCTTTTAAAGTTTTAACCCTTGTTATTTTTGGATTATACGATAGAGAGTGGATATCAAGAAAATTGTATTTTTTTTTTAACTCAATAATAAAAAATTTATCTTTTAATGAGTTTGTATTTTTTTTAAATGTTTTAATAGATTTAAAAAATGATTGAAAAAAAAAAATTTACACTATCGATAAAAGTTTTCGTTAGTCTTTCTCGATGGGTGTAGCATTAGTATTATCCTATTTGAATACAACCCTAATTATATTATGCATCACTCCAAGGGTGATGAGATATAGATGTTTTAAAATGAGAAATTATATTTATAAGTAGATATGTATGGTATACTTTTAATAAAATGTTTATATGGCATAATTTAATTTGAAATAATAATTTTAAATTTTAAATATTATAAATTAAATTTTACTATTTAAATCATGCAGATAATGTATACTATATACCGACTTAAAATAAGTCATTGGTGGATGTTGCTTCTACATAAACCATGAAAAATCAACGGGCCTTATATATATATACACGTGGTCAATAGTGTGATCAATTAGTTTGTACATTTTTTTACATTATTTTGAGAGTCCTAATGAGATAATAAAGATTGATGAATGATGATGAAACGATATTAAAAAAAATAAAGAAGCTATATTTTGTATAAAAAGAAATTGGAATGGAAAATCACTCTTTTTCTATTATTTTATGGACATTCAAAAAATATATATTTTTTAAGGTGTTTGGTAGGCATGGAAATCAAATGCATATACACCTACCACCAATCCATAAAAAATTACCATCAACCACATGTTATAACAATGCAGATGATTTAAGTCAGATGATACTGAGTAGTCAGATAACACATTGATGGAGTTAAGATACCTTGAGTTGGCAAATCAGTACAAATATGGTAGGAAATCGTGATCTTTTTCTAATTTGAGTAGTTTTGTGTGCATTTCGATATTTTTGTCATAACTTTGGTTGTGGGTTTTAGAACTGCACATATGATCCCAATTCGAAAAGTTCGTTTTGGTGCGCACATTGTTGTCACCTAGCTACACTCAGCGTGCATCTTTTTCGAGACCAAAAATCACTGTTTTTCCCTCCGAATCTCTATTTTTAGTTATTTTTTCTTTTTATGGTAATATTTCTTTTATCGTTTAGGAAGTGATTATGAACCCAATTTAGGCTAGATTTTTGACAGATTATTTTTTTTATTACGTATTTAATTTTGGCATGATTATTGAGTTTTTGTTCTTTTTGGTAAAATTCTGATAATGAAAATTTTCATTTATTGCATCCCGTCTCGTGGGTTGAATTTCAACATTTTTGGATTTAATAATTTTAAATTGAACATCAGATGTGTTTCTCTGTATTTTTGGGCAATTATCTTGTTTTCTTCGTTGTGAATTATTTATTGAAACTAGTTACCAAAAGTTATCTAAATTCTGACCGACATCATATAATCTCAAATCATTCCCTCCAAATGATCATCAACCAGTAACTTTAGGTCCTTTATAACGGTTTTGTGGAACAATTAGCAGTGTTCTTAAGACTGCAACTTGATAAATAACTTCAGAGTAATGTTAGGTAAAAGTCTTAAATAGACAACTTCATGCAAGTTCTTTATAAAAAAGTGAGTCAAACTAATAAAGAATAATTTTTTTCATAATTTTTTAAGTACCATCCACTTTTTTATAAATATTTATATGAAATTTGTCTATTTAAAACTTGTATAAATTATTTTTAAAAGCAAATGGACGAGAAAACTGACATCAAAGCATTAAGTAAGATTATGTGCAATGATATGGTGCAAGTGCTTAACTGAAAATCAATGAAAAAGTTTTCATTGATGAACCATTTTCTTTTTTGGTTTTTTGAATAGACAAAAAGGTGGGAAGTCGGGAAGGAAATGGGGACCAGAATGCATGGATGCGAGAGACAGCAGTCCATCAAAGAATGTATGCGAACCAAAGATACAAAAAAGAAATTATTTGTATAGTTATAGCGTAAGCAACTTTGTGTACTATTGATTAAAAAATTAAAATATATAAAATTTAAATAAAAAATTATTTTTTAATAAGAAATTTTATTACTTTTTAAATAAAATGTACGAAATTAATACACTCTAAAGATGTAGGTAGGGTCATGTAGGTATAGAGGTTGACGTTGACGGGGTTGGGGTGGATCAAGTTTACTTGCGAGGGTAGGTACATGATACGTGCCTCAAGGTTGGATTTCAAAGTGATATAAAAATATGAATTTTATAATATTTAATAATGCCTAAAAAATGCACAAAATAATAATAAATATTATTCACTTTCTTTATATATATATATATTAATAAAGATTTGAAAGAATCTTTATCCAATAAGAATTAAGAAAAATGATGATATAGTTTATTATATAAATATATACATATATATTATATATAGTTTTTTTTATTAATTCCAGATGTTCGACAATAAAATTTCGACTAATTTTGAGAGTGTACATATCATGTGCACTTCCATTCAAAGGTACGTGTCGTTGTTTCCACAGTATCAAAGAGCTAAAAATTTGCACCTTTCACAATCCAGTCATGCCCTCACCACTTATTCCCTCGTTCAACCATCCTTCACCATGCAAATTGTCTGCTGCCAAGTGCTTCATCAAACTTGATCCACTCAACCATTCTGTTACAAATTTACGTAGTCACAGTTTTGTGAATGGAAATTACTATTATATCCCTGACTTTGTTCTTTTATTTTGACCGTTCATGTATTTAATTTTTTATTTACTTAATAATTAAGAAAGCGACTTTTAGTGTATTAGCGTATTTTTAAAAAAATTTAAATATGTTAAAAAATATAAAATAAAAAAAAATAATGAAAAGGAAAATTTATATTAGTGCCCCTTGTGAATATGTATATATAGTCGGCCATTCAAAGTCTGTCTTACAAAAAATCTTTACCTGACTTTCAAGATATATTTCATCTTATTATATATTTTGTTCTCTAGGCACCTTAAAATTCTCACATATTCTACCATTGACTTTGGTCTCCGAAAGTATATTAAGAAAGATTGTCTTATTAACGTCCAGTGGGAGTCTCGAGCATGCCACGGTAATCATCTCTCCATTGAAATGATGAATGCTATACGGAACACATATGTATAGATGCAGCTGCTCTAAAAATTGAGACAGCAGCGAAGGAACTCCAAAGAGAGAGAACGATGCATACGTACTCGGGCAGAGTGATGGAGATTCGAGAAGAGTTGTTTGTAATGTCACTAGGAGGGCTAGGCGTGCCGAGGCTAGGAGAGTTGTATTGGGTAGCATGCATGGCTCAATCATGGTGGTGGCTGGCTATGATCTTTATATTTAGGGATTTATTTCATTTTAATATATTTTGTTATTTCCTATTTTAATTCCTAGTTTATTTCTTAATTAATTTCCTTTATTTTAGATATTTGATTCTATTTCCTTTAAATTAGAAATTGATGTATGTTAGGATGTGATCTAGATCTATTGTGGCCGAAACCCTAGAGGTTTCTATATATAGGATTAGACCATGAATGTTTATTGAAATCAATTGTTATGTTATTTTTAATAAATGAGAGTTTTCTCTTCGATACCTTTAAGAATTAAATATTAGTCCGAACTAGTCTTAATTTTCACCATCGAACCTAATTAGATCTTTGTGTTGCCTTGAGGTAACCCTAAATCTAACCAACCAACAAGTAAAAAAACCATAGGTCTAATCACTCATCACTCAACACGCCAAATACAAGTGAGTGAGAGGGAGGCTTCCATCAATTGGTGCTTTCATTAAGAGAGATCCAACCCAAGGAAAGGAAGCCATGGCCAATCGACAACCAACTCATAAGGAGTGTATTGAGAATATTGAAGCCACTTTGGAGGCACAACAAACCACCACCAATGAAAGGCTTGGAATGATTGAGGAGGTGTTCCATCAATTGGTAGATGAGGAATGGAGAGAGAAGACGCCATAGAAGATGAGCCCATAGTCCCAAGAGTTCCGTTGGATCTAAAAGAAGCCAACGTCATAAGAGGGTGAATAATTCGGATTCATCTTCTCAAGACTCCTCAAGCACTCATGAGGAATCCACCGGAGAAAGTGAATGAAAAGAAGGGAACCGTGAAGAGAAGAGAGGAGGACGTAGGGGGGAAATTCTCAAGCCAAAGATGGACTTTCCAAATTTCAATAGTGATGACCCGAGTACATGGATTAGTAGAGTCGAGCAATACTTTGAGCACAATCACATAAAGGCCATGCAAAAGTGTCCTATGCTGCTTACTTCCTTGAGGGGGAGGACAACCAATGGTGGCAATGGATGAAGAAGACGTATGGGGCTCAAAGGAGGGGGTTGAAGTGAAAGAAGTTTATCAATGAGCTTTTGATGAGATTTGGGCCAACTAAATATATGGATTATCGTAAGACTCTCTCAAAGATCAAGCAAACCGAATCTTTAAGAGATTACCAAAAAGAGTTTGAGTATTTGTCCACTAGAGCACATGGGTGGTTGGAGAAATCCCTTATTGGAAACCTTGTGGGCGGATTGAAGAGCGAGTTGGCGGCAGAAGTGAAGTTTAGGAAACCAAAGACCTTGATGCAAGATTTGGAGGTTGCACAAGTCAAGGAAGATCAACTCCAAGATCTAAAGAAGAGTAACCGAGGAAACCACCCCCAATAATTTCCAATAGTGGTATGATAAAGGGTTAGAATTGCATGATTAAGTTGTTTAAATGAGTGATTTATTTTATCAAATAAGGATTAAATACTTAATTATGCATCAAATTCTAATATTGAATTAATTGATGTCAATAATTTATATATATGCAGCAAATGAAAGCAAATCACTCGGACAGCATCAAACAACTCACGGTTGGAACTCAAACCACTCACACATGCACCTCAATGCAGGAAATCTATGGACAGCATATTCATCACACGCACATGCAGAAAGCATCACTTGGACAGCACATGAAGCAGATTCCACGGACAGCACACATGCAACAAAACAGCAACCAAAAAGCGAAGAAAACACATGCAGAAAAGCCAAGCACATGCATCACTCGGAAGAGCACTCATGCAGGAAAACATGGACAGCAACTTACAACATGCAGAAAACAGAAAAGGAAGAAGCTCAGCACATGCAAAGAAACCCACGACAACTCACGTACACATACAGCACCACATGCAGAAAATAAAGCAAAACAAAGCATATGCAGAAATGCAGAAACCATCAAACACACATGCAGAAATGCAGAAACCAGCTCAGCACAAGCGTGAAAGCAACCTGGAAACAGCACTCAAAACACATGCAGAAAGTGGAAAACCAGCTGGAACTCACACGCACATGCATCAGCTCACCTTATAAAACTGGGGACAGTTTTAGTTTGAAGACATAGGGGTTTTTCTGCAGTTTTTACGTAGGGCAGAGGCAGTTAGTTGTAGTTTTCTTTCTTTCCTGTATTTCTTTCTTTCAGTCGACAGCTTCTTTCTTTGTTTCATTTTCAGTCTTAAGTTTATTTTTTTTTGTGGAAGACGTGTTCTACTAGTTTCGGTCTTAAGTTCTACTTATTTTATTTTCAGTATTGGTTTCGTTTTGGTAGAGGGGATTCGCTCGCTTTTATTTTTCATTCTCGTTTTTTTATTTACGATTACTTCGTTTAGCATTTTTTTCTTTCTTTCTTCCTTTGTCCAGTTTAACATTTAATTTACGTTACTTTCTGTTTTCATTTTTCATCTTGTTCTTGGAAAGTTTAGCTTTAGTTCTCTTGCGTTCGGCATTATTCATTTTTTTTATTTCATTTCTTTTTACAGATTTTATTATGGCTTCACTTAGATTTATTTTTGTTACTAAAAATAACATGTGTAACTAATTTTTAAAGCTTGGGTTGTGGAATGAGATTTAATTTATTTTAGATTCTAGTTTGATGCAATATTTTGTTATTTAATGTTGATTTTACTAAGTTACTAGTCGGATTTTAATAGAAAATAGATTGCGGCTCTTGCTCTTGTTTTGTTGTTGACGTAAGGCACAACAAAAGCTTGAAATTATCAAGGCTTCTTTCGATTGATTATAAATATAAATTTGGCTAGTAAATTAGAGAATTTCTTGAGAAAATATTGCAAAAACTTGAGCTTAATTTCTTATCTTCCGAATATCAATACCTTGATCTGGATTGTTAATCGAGAAATTATCTAGAATCCGAAATAAAAAGAATCTCAAACCCAACCCAAGTGTTTGTTAATTTGCCTTTTTGATCAGAAACTCTTATTTCAATTTCTATTATTTTTTGCATTGCATTTTGAATTTTATTTTCATCTCTCATACTCGATTCATTTGTTACTCACCAATCTCTGTATACGCTTTGATAACCCTTTGTCCCTGTGGAATACGATCCTGGACTTATCCTTGATACAACTTGACACTTCTACACTTGGAAGCACATTCGAAACCGAGTCATGGTACAAACAAGACTTTTGGCAAGGAGGTCTCACCAGGGAGGTCCTACCAGGGAGGTCCTAGTGGAGGCGCATCAAGTGGAACTAAACCTTTACTCGCGAGGGTGAAGATGCTATCTTGGAAGGAGATGCAACGAAAAAAAGAGAATGGGCTTTGCTTCAATTGCAATGAGAGGTTTACTATGGGCCACAAGTGCAAAGCCAAGCAAATCTTTTTTATAGAGATGGAGTCCGAGGAAGAGGAAGAAGTAGTGGAGAAAGAGTAAGGGCAATATAAGCAAGATCAACAAGAGGCCGAGGGGGGAGACCCCCATATTTCTATCCATGCGTTGGCGAGTGTTGCCAGGCCTAGAACAATGAGAACACAAGCACACATTGACAAGATGGAGGTAACGGTTCTTGTGGACAATGGTTCATCTTTGAACTTCATCAATTCAAAGGTGACCGAGAGCTTGAGGTTGCCTATGATTTCTATCACTTCCTTTGAGGTCAAGGTAGCTAGTGGGGAGAAGTTGGTGTGTAGAAAAGTTTATAAAAAGGTATGTTTAAAAACACAAGATCTTGAGATTGTGGTAGATTTATATTATTTGCAATTGTTAGGTTGGATCTGGTGTTGGATGTACAATAGTTAGAGGAGTTAGGGAAGATAGTGTCGGATTATAAAAATATGATGGGGGGTAAATAGGTGACCATGAAAATGAGTAGAAGAGGAGGATGCAAGGCTGTGGGGCCTAATGAGATGAAGAAGATCTTGAAGTGAAGGGGGCAATGTTTTGCTATCACATTGGCCTCCCAACTAAGGGGCTTGAATGAGGATCATGAAGTGGATGATGACAGCTTGGAGATGGAGTTAAGGGTTAAGGTGCCTTTTGATTTGAGGGAGTATGTGAGAAGATGTAACACTTGCCAAAGGGTGAAGGGTGAGAGTAGCAAACCGAAGGGGTTGATGTAACTCTTACCGATCCCTACTCACTCTTGGGAGGATGCTACCATGGATTTTGTGGAGAGGTTGTCATTCTCAAATGATTGTTGTGACGCCCCCAAATTCCGCTTGGGATTAAACGGACATTTGAAGCGTCGAGACATGCAACACAAGGTTACCTGCCCCCGTTCATGACAGATAAGATGCAATGTTCCTAACATGCATCTAGCATTATGCAATATTCGCAGCGGATAATTTTTCTCTTTAGCAAAACTATGCACCAAACCAAAAATATCCCAAATACTTGAAACATATTTCATACATAAAGGCATACTAAAAAGCCGTGATCACCACACTAGTCTAAAATGGTTGTGATCAAAAGAATACTTGAGATACAACTCCAAAAGTACAAGTATTAACCTAAGTTAAATACTATACCATCATCAACATCGCACCGTGGCCTAGTCGACCGTATTCAGTTGGTCAGATTCCAATTCTCCTTTGGGTCCTGTAACAAGATCTACCATTCGGGGAATGGTAGTTGGGACTACCACAGTGAGATTTGATTACAAATCTCAGTAAGTTAACATAAAACTCACACACAGGTTAAAAATGCATGGATGACATGAATGCCAAAAAAGAAAACAGTAAAAACAGTAGCTGTCGACAGGTTCTTTTAAATTAGGCGCGATATATATCATGATATACATCCACAGGGGAATTCCAGGGATATATACATGCAATGGTCTCCTCAATACTTATTCATGAGTCATGACCTGTCGTAGCGGGACTCTCTGTTTCTTACTTGTCTGTATGAATTGAAATGGACTTGGCCGCCGCGCATTGGATACCGTTTTGAACAGTAATGCAAAAATAAAACAAAAATGATAGCAAACTGGCCGACGTCGTACGAAGTCAGGATTCCCTGAATCTAGCCTAGAACGTCCATATCCCATATTGCAACAGTAGTCTTTACTTCGTGGAGAAAAAGCTAAGATCCTTCCCGAGGATCATAGGATGGATCCGAGGATGGTTCTCCATAATTTATTTATTTAATAATTAAAACAATATTTTTTTAATAATATTATGAATTATTTTTTAAAAATTATGAAAAAAAAAAATTAAATGATCTTGTCGGTAGCCATTCTCGTGCTACCCCCACGTTTCTTACTTCGTGTCCTATATAAAGTACTCATGATGTCTTCTAATTTTATTGCCTCTTAATTAATTAGAAATGACGAGTAATGTTACGTAAAGTTATAAAGTGTATAAATATTACGAAATTATTTTAAAAAAAAGTAGAATCTATAATTAAAAAAATTAATTTTTTTTCAGATAGATCCCGTATTAATTCATTTTTTTAAAAGAGATTATACAGTATTTATATAACCACGACTATAAATATAATTTCTCTTCATATAAACACATTCCGTGAAGGAAAATATATCAATTATGAGACCTATACAAATTGAGAAATTCTTCAATGCGTTTTAGCGAATTAGCTGCTTAGGGAAATATTCAGTTCGTCTCTTAGGGTGCCATTTATGTACCCAGGTACTGCAGAAGGGCAAAAAATGTTTGGAAAACAGTTAAGCCAAGTCTCAATTCTTTTTCTCGTTAGATAATTCTGCTTCTTGACTAGCACAATATATCATACCATCATTTGTATTTAACTATTTATTATTAGCAAAATTCTAGGACTTCAACTTTTTGAAAATAGTGGTAAACTCGTGCTAATATCTATTTAAAATAGAAACACCCAGCGATGTTCAACCTTCAACAGATTTTATAGCATATTTTTTCTTCTAATAGCAGATTTTTATTATAACAGATTTTTTATACAATAGATTGTTTTTATACAGCAGATCTTTTTATAGCAGTTTTTTATAATGGATTTTTTTTTTTAATATGAAATTGACACTTGATTAAAACTAGATCAGAATAGATAAAACCGAAAGTACTAATTTAGGAAGGTAATTGGTCTGAGATCGGTTTTTGAAAATGCAAAACTGGTATATACCAACTCAATCTCAAAATTTATACAAAACAAGACCAAACCGAACCGTTACACCCTATCCCTAACTCTATCATTGAAGTTTCTAGATGCTGGTATAAATTAGTGGTCCATGCCAAAATCATCTACTTTAATACATCAATTAATAGTACTACTAATATTTATCTTTGGAATTAACCTAAAGGGAAAATATTTCAATATTAATCTAATTAATACTTTAATGATTTTGGGATAGATGATAATTTAAAATGGCATATATTATTATATATATATATATAAAATATACACACACATACACACAAGAGTCAAGGCCAACTGTTCCATTAGGCGACTTAGACAATTGCCTAAAAACCTTAGTGGAAAAAGGCCCCAAAGAAAAAAAAGATGTAAGTAGAATTTTTTAAAAAAATACCCAGTTAAAAAATTAATTAAATCAATAAAGACCATCATAAAAAAAAAAAATCGAAGAGATATTATGTTATTATTAGTTTTAAAATTATCTCACATATTAGTTTAATATATAATGTGGAAATTATAAATAGAAAAATCTAGTTTTCAATTGTTCATTAAATTTTTTTGTATGATCCTTTTATCATTATTACTTCTAGGACTCATTTAGATACTAAGATTAATATCTCATAATATATGTTAATAATGGTGAAATAGTTTGAGTTAATATGTTTTATTAGGTTTTGAGAAATAAGATAGAAAAATTTAAATTAATTCAAATATTTAAGAATACCTGAGAATAATTATTTCCCCAAATGAGCCCTAAAAATCTAAAACACATCTTATAAATCTAGATTTGATAAAATCCTCCTCAAATCGAAAATTTTCTAATAATTAAAGATTAAATCGATTATTAGTTAAAAATATAATATAAAATCTTAATAGTAATTTTACTTTGTAAAGTGATTGAAATTGTTTTTAAATAAAAATGAAATGTAAAAATTAAAATAAATTTATTTAATTTTACTTTTTAAAATTAAAAAAAAAAAAAAAAGCCTCAGACAAAACTAGCTAGGCAAAACGAGAGAGAGAGAGAGGCCGCCCAACAGCACAATACTACGAGTAGGTATGTTATCTTAATTAATAAGGAATTTGGGTTGTCGCAACATGCAAACCTGGATACAACATCACAACAAGGTTATCGCCATATTCGGAAACTGTCACCGTAACCACCATCCTCACCACGAGCTCTGTTTTCGCTCCCATGCATGCATATATAACAATGAAGACAAAAATGCATCGTAATGTTTAATGCTCATAATCCAAGAAGATCCATCTTGCCCACTTTTGAAACAAGCTGATCGCCATATATGTACCATGCATGCATGCATCTAATTAATGCCCATGCACCTTTAGATATTAATTTGCAGGCATTGATTTATATATATGACTTCTGTCGTGCACCCCATGCATGCTTGCTAGCTAGGAGAGCTGACAAGAAGATGCTCTTGCCAATTAATGGCATTTATATGGTACGTATATAGGACATTCCCAATTTAAAGTTTTTTGTTTTTTCGATAAGACATTGACGTAGGGCCTCGCAATATAGCAAATAAAATAAAATTTGTAGGCTTCTGGCATCTTACCAGATTTCTCTCGTATCAGGATCTAACATGCAAATTTCATTAATGATCAAAAGTGTATCTTTCCATACATTTGAGATCGTTAAATAGACCAAATAATTGACTCAACACCAACTGAAAATAATAAAAATATACTAGGATTTCCAACGAGACTCAAATAACAACTGTAAATATATTAGGACTCCAAAAGATAACTACTGCTAGACTCCTAAAGAAAAACAACACCTTTCTTGATACCTACTAACATGGGAATTTACTGCCTTATCGACAACTACGACTCCTTCATATGCTATGAACTCCTCCTTTTATTGGAACTCCGTCAATTCTCCCCTTCCTCGAAAGAATTTGACTCCGATAGATGTACTTAGGTCTGGTAAAACTTGTACAAGTCCAGATCCAAACGTTGGACTTCTTCTATCTTTAACCAACAACAGTCTGACACTAGCCTACCTTTCCACTAAACAAGAAACTTCTGGTATCCTCCTCGTCCGGTAGACACTATCTGGTTATCAAGGATAGCTTTGATTGTGTCTTGAGGTTGGCGACTACTGGGCAGTGTGGTAGTTTGGTTTTCTTCAGTTGGGGAAACATCATCTCCTCGATAAGCGGTCAAGTCTTCTACTTTGAAAATTGGGCTAAACTACACATCAGGAGGTAATTCAAGGAGATAGGCATTCGGACCCAATCTGCGTAGCACTTTGAAAGGCCCAGCTTTTCGCGAGTGGAGTTTGGTCAATACACCTCAGGGAAACCTTTCGGGTTTGATATGTGTGAGCACTAAGTCTCCAGGTTGGAACTCTACGTGCTGACGGTGCACATCTGCATAGTGCTTGTAGGTTGCATTGCTACGAGTTATGCGGTTTCATACCTCTTTGTGGACTTCTTTTAAATGCTTACAAACACAATCAGCTCCTTCGCTAACTCAAGGTGGTAAGGGCAATGGTGTAAGATAGATTGGTGCTCATGGTTTAATCCCTATGACTACTTCGAACGGGGAGCACCCTGTGCTATGATTAACTGAGTTGTGCCCGTCTTCGCCCATAGGGTCTTCCAAAAATAGCTAACAAATTGACATTGTGGTCGAACATGATTGTTTTAGGAATGCCATGCAGACGTAATACTTCAGTAAAAAATATTGTAGCGATTCTGGACGCATCATAAGTTTGGTTGCATGGAANTTCACTATGGGCCACAAGTGCAAAGCCAAGCAAATCTTTCTTATAGAGGTGGAGTCCGAGGAAGAGGAAGAAGTAGTGGAGAAAGAGCAAGGGCAAGAGAAGCAAGATCAACAAGAGGCTGAGGGGGGAGACCCCCATATTTCTATCCATGCGAATGGACAATGGTTCATCTTTGAACTTCATCAATTCAAAGGTGGCCGAGAGCTTGAGGTTGCCTATGATTTCTATCATTCCCTTTGAGATCAAGGTAGCTAGTGGGGAGAAGTTGGTGTGTAGAGAAGATAATAAAAATGTATGTTTAAAAACACAAGATCTTGAGATTGTGGTAGATTTATATTATTTGCCAATTGTAGGGTTGGATGTGGTGTTGGGTGTACAATAGTTAGAGGAGTTAGGGAAGATGGTGCTAGATTATAAAAAAATGACTATGGAGTTTATGATGAGGGGTAAATAGGTGACCATGAGAATAAATGAAAGAGGAGGATGTAAGGCCATGGGGCCTAATGAGATAGAGAAGATCTTGAAACGAGGGAGGTAATATTTTGCTATTACATTGGCCTCCCAACCGAGGGGTTTTAATGAGGATCATGAAGTGGAGGATGGCAGCTTGGAGAGGGAGTCAGGAGTCAAGGTGCTTTTTGATTTGAGAGAGTATGTGAGAAGATGTGACACTTGCCAAAGGGTGAAGAGTGAGAGTAGCAAACACATGGCGTTGATGCAACCCTTACCAATCCCTACTTACTCTTGGGAGGATGTTACCATAGATTTTGTGGAGAGGTTGTCATTTTCAAATGGTTGTTATAGGGTGCTTGTAGCATTTGAAGTGGGGAGTTCACCAAATTATTTGGTGGATATAGAACTTAGAGAGAGGGATAAAGTCTTGAAGGATCTCAAGAAGAATTTGGCACGTACTCAAGACCAAATGAAGAAGCACTTTGACAAATTAAGGAACCGGGTGAGTGGGTATTTCTCAAGTACCTACCAAGAGAGCACAAGGCACTATCCAAGGCAACATTAAGCAAGTTGAGGGCTAAGTATTTTGGTCCATATCAAGTGTTAAAGAAGTGCGGACAGTTTGCAAACAAGTTAGATCTACCGGTAGGGATTCACATTCATCTTATTTTTTATGTCTCATGGCTTGTGAGGAAGGGTGGCCAAGTGAGAACCGAAGCCTTGGTTTAATGGAAAGGACTTCCAACTGAGGATGCCACATGGGAGAGTGTTCAGGTTCTCAATGATCAATTTCCAGATTTAGACCTTGAGGACAAGGTCGATCTTTAAGGGGGGATGATTGATGGAGATCCGAGAAGAGCAGTTCGCAATGCCACTAGGAGGGCTAGGCGTGTCGAGGCTAGGAGAGCTGTATTAGGTAGCATGCATGGCTCGGGTTGTGAAGTGTTGGACGTCCAAGGTAAATGCAACTAGATGAATTTCATGTGTGGCCAAATCCTTGATTTTTGGGGTTGGATGACAAGAAGGTTGCATGAAAAGATGACAAGATCCTAAAGAATATGGGTGAAGGCACCAATCATGGTGGTGGCCAGCCATGATCCTTATATTTAGGGATTTATTTCATTTTAATATGTTTTGTTATTTTCTATTTTAATTCCTAATTTATTTCCTAGTTAATTTCCTTTATTTTAGATATTTCTATTTCCTTTAAATTAGGAATTGATGTATTTTGGGATAGGATCTAGATCTAGATGAGATCTATTGTGGCTGAAACCCTAGAGGTTTCTATATATAGGATTCGACCATGAATATTTATTGAAATCAATTGTTATGTTATTTTCAATGAATGAGAATTTTCTCTTCAATGCCTTTGAGAATTAAGTGTTAACCCAAGCTAGTCTTAATTTTCACTATCAAACCTAATTGGATCTTTGTGTTGCCTTGAGGTAACCCTAGATCTAGCCAACCAACAAGTAAAAAGACCCTAAATCTAATCACCCAACACACCAAACACAAGTGAGTGAGAGGGAGGCTTCCATCATAGAGACGACTTCAGATGGACTCGATTCCCATCACTTTGCTCATTACTAATTTTGATATATAAAACGGCAAAAACTAATTTTAGATATAGTCATAGGGTATGCAAAAAGACTTGCCAATTTAAAAGAAATCTTTGCCCGAATGCACAAGCCCTGCACGGATTGTAGAAGCCCTACGCACTCTTTTTGTACAATGCTTGCATATCCTTAAACTGTATCTAATACTACTCTTAAAGTTATATTCAAGTCAAGTCTACCTTAACTCGAACGTCTATAAAAATCTGACTCAAACTCGAGTTGAGTAAGAATCAATATATTAGAAACCCTACCCTCAAGCTATTAATAAGGCAAAGGAAATTGATTCCACATTCTTCTACTCTTAAAATGTCAAGTGAATGATAAATAGATTGATTTTGACATGTTTATCCCAGGTGTTGGGTCGAGTATTGCAACATTCTTGATTATTATGTTGGTACAATAAATGGTACCTATAAGCGGTCTTTTAATTCATATATATAAATGAGCAATGCTACGTACAGTCCACATTTGGATGGGACCGCAACGCAGGTATAGGCAATTTTATCTTTAAAATTTTTTAAAATTACTAAAATATCCCTCTTAAAATGATGTTTTTTCTCCTTTAATAAAGAGTCTACACATGCAATCCTCACTTGAGGACTGCAAATAGAATTTCTCTATGTAAATAATTTTTTTTTGATAAGTTAATTCATATATATAAATATATAAAATATATTACAATTGTTTTTTCAATTCTACCATAACCAAAACTCATCCGCAAACTATCAAGTTTTGACAACTTGTTATGAACTCAATTGTACAAATGTACCTATGGTTATGATCTCATTTGTCTTAAAACTAATTCTAGTGAAACATCACATGTTTTGAATTTTCAAATTACATTGAAAATGATACCCTTCTTTATTGGGCAGTTGTATGGTCAGATTGATGCTAATCACGGTCTCAATTATATTTTATAGCAAAGCTAAGGCTGGGTGATTGAAAGCTCCCTACGGGAAAATCTACCCGTAGATGACTGGTATGTTCAGCTGTCCTACAAGTCATTTGTCCCACTTTTGACATGGTAGTAACTCTATAATCAAATAAACGATGTCCACTTGGCATGAATTCGAAACTATAACTATACACATTCAGACAGCTCAGCTACTAATATGTAGAGAACCATAGTAGTTAAATGCATGACGAATGGCAAAGTTAAAATGGTTTCACATCAAGATGACAAAAATACAGTACAAGTATCTCCTGGAAGACAAGCTCTCAGTTGAGTTCATGACACTTTTATCAAGTAAAACACACAAAAATGTTCTTACATTACTGCAGAGAACCAAGAAAAAGACTTGTTGAAACTCGGTCTACAACTCTGCATCTTAAGAAGAAGCACCACTGCGTAGTTGAGCCTTTGGTTTCTTAGGAGCCAACTGAGTCTCAGGCTGCATGAATCAGATGCATACATAGAATTATGTCATACCACTTGTGACTGATTTAGCATTCTATCATAAACAAGATAATGAGTATACAAGCAAGTTATTTTTTTTTTTGATGCGTAGTTATATACAAGCAAGTTATATATACAGAAATCCAGCAGTTCCACACTAAATAACACCAAGCACATCAATTTTTCCCCCATAAAGCACTCATTTGATTTAATAACTTCTTGCTATATCTCGAATTACCTCCTTTCTGACAGGTTCTTCCTTTTCTGACAAAGTCAACTCAATATGGCATGGAGATGACATGTAAGCTGCCAAACAAATTTATAGGTGAACATCAACTAACATAGAAAAAGATACTCAACTCAGCAGTCAATAGAAAGTACTCACGGTTAATTCTTCCATGAGCACGGTATGTGCGACGCCTTTGCTTCTGGGCTTGATTTACCTGGATGTGAGATATATAGAGTGAATCCACATCCAAACCTTTCACCTAGAGACAGTCAACAATACACCCTGTTGTTATTCAGCAGAAATCGAATCAGAATAAGATACTTCCAGACAATTATTACAAACCTCAGCATTACTCTCAGCATTCTTAAGTAAATCTAGGATAAACTTAGCAGATTTAACAGGCCAGCGTCCTTGTCCATTTGAATGACGGTTTTTAGCTTGTGCAGTTCGCCCCACACCACGACAAAAGCGCCGGAATGGAATGGCTTGCTTGTGGGCCAAAACATCCTCCAAATACCTTTTGGCCTTGACCAGATGCAACTTACGAATGGCATGGGCTGTCTCCCTTGTATTCTGCACAAGCGAAGGTGAAATGAATCCAAGCACATAAACAGTCAAAAGAAATCACACACTACGAAGCAGGTAGAAAAAAACTATGCCAATAAGGTGCCAAAATGAACTCATACCCAATTAAGTAAAAGTTCCATTTTTCCTTCCTATATCATCGTAATTTTTTTTTATCGGTATTTTTTCCTTCCTATATCATCGTATTGCAAACTTTAGAGTTGAAGAAAAGCATTAGCACATGGGAATTCAAGTGAAAAGATTTCCCTCCTTAATGAGGTCATATCATTTATGCATTTATTTTCTCTCTTTACTCTGGTTCCCCTTTTGTATTCTGGTTAAGGAGAATATATCATATCCCCTTCTTCCCATTCACATTTCACCCTTTCTAATGAAATCATTTCCTTTGTGCAGGAAGGTAGGGTGAGTCGTGAATCATGAATAAAGACTCACCTCTTCACAAGTTGAGAGCATAGAACTTTAGGAGAGACTAGCANCTCAATGATCAATTTCTAGATTTGGACCTTGAAGACAAGGTCGGTCTTTAAGGGAGAAGGATTGATGGAGATCCGAGAAGAGCCGTTCGCAATGCCACTAGGAGGACTAGGCGTGCCGAGGCTAGGAGGGTTGTATTAGGTAGCATGTATGGTTCAAGTGGTGAGGTGTTGGGCGTCCAAGGCAAGTGCAACTAAAGGAGTTTCATATGTGGCCAAATCCTTATTTTAGCGGTTGGATGATGAGAAGGTTACATGAAAAGATGACAAGATCTTAAAGAATAGGGGTAGAAGCACTAGTCATGGTAGTGGCCGGCCATGATCCTTATATTTAGAGATTTATTTCATTTTAATATGTTTTGTTATTTCATATTTTAATTCCTAGTTAATTTCTTTTATTTTAGAAATTTGATTATATTTCCTTTAAATTAGGAATTGATGTATGTTGGGATGAGATCTAGATCTAGATTTATGAGATCTAGATCTATTGTGGCCGAAACCCTAGAGGTTTCTATATACAAGATTCAGCCATGCATGTTTATTGAAATCAATTGTTATGTTATTTTCAATGAATGAGAGTTTTCTCTTCAATACCTTTGAAAGTTAAGTGTTAACCCAAGATAGTCTTAATTTTCACCATTAAACCTAATTGGATCTTTACGTTGCCTTGAGGTAACCTTAGATCTAGCCAACCAACAAGCAAACCCTAGATCTAATCATCCAACATGTCAAACACAAGTGAGTGAGAGGGAGGCTTCCATCATAGAGACACGGCTCCGGATGGACCCAATTCCCATCTCTTTGTTCATTACTAATTTTGATATATAAAACAGCAAAAACTAATGCTAGATACAGTCATAGGGTCTGCAAAAAGACTTACCAATTTTAAAAAAATCTTTGCCCGAATGCACAAACCCCACACGGATTGTAGAAGCGCTACGCACTCTTTTTGTACAATGCTTGCATATCCTGAAACTCTATCTAATACTACTCTTAAGGTTGTATTCAAGTCAAGTCTATCTTAACTTGAACGTCTATAAAAATCCGACTCAAACTCAAGTTGAGTAAGAATCAATATATTAGAAACCCTACCCTCAAGCTATTAATAAGGCAAAGCAAATTGATTACACATTCTTCTTCTCTTAAAATGTCAAGTGAATGATAAATAGATTGATTTTGACACATTTATCCCGGGTGTTGGGTCGAGTATTGCAACATTCTTGATTGTTATGTTAGTACAATAAATAGTACCTATAAGCTGTCTTTTCATTCATAATAAATGAGCAATCTTACGTATAATCTCCATTTAGAGACTGTAATACAGGCATAGACAATTTTGTCTTTAAAATTTTTTTAAATTACTAAAATATCCCTCTTACAATGATATTTTTTCTCCTTTAATAAAGGGTTTGCACATGCAATCCCCACTTGAGAACTACAAATAGAATTTCTCTATATAAATAATTTTTTTTGATAAGTTAATTCATATATATAAATATATAAAATATATTACAATTGTTTTTTCAATTCTTCCATAACCAAAACTCATCCTCAAACTCTCAAGTTTTGAACTCAATTGTACAAACGTACCTATGGTTATGAACTCATTTGTCTTAAACTAATTCAAGTGAAACATCACATGTTTTGAATTTTCAAATTACATTGATTTTTTCTCCTCTCAGCTGGAGAATAATAGTTAAATCTTCAAATGATCGGTCAACTTAAAGATGATACCCTTCTTGATTGGGCAGTTGTATGGTCAGATTGATGCTAATCACGGTCTCAATTATATTTTATAGCAAAGCTATGGCTGGGTGATTGAAAGCTCTCTACGGGAAAATCTACCCGTAGATGACTGGTACGTTCAGCTGTCCTACAAGTCATTTGTCCCACTTTTGACATGGTAGTAAATCTATTATCAAATAAACGATGTCCACTTGGCATGAATTCAAAACTATAACTATACACATTCAGACAGCTCAGCTACTAACTAATATGTAGAGAACCATAGTAGTTAAATGCATGACGAATGGCAAAGTTAAAATGGTTTCGCATCAAGATGCTGAAAATACGGTACAAGTATCTCCCGGAAGACAAGCTCTGAGTTCATGACACTTTTATCAAGTAAAACACACAAAAATGTTCTTACATTACTGCAGAGAACCAAGAAGAAGACTTGTTGAAACTCGGTCTACAACTCTGCATCTTAAGAAGAAGCACCACTGCGTAGTTGAGTCTTTGGTTTCTTAGGAGCCAACTGAGTCTCAGGCTGCATAATCAGATGCATACATAGAATTATGTCATACCACTTGTGACTGATTTAGCATTCTATCATAAACAAGATAATGAGTATACAAGCAAGTTATTTTTTTTTTTGATGCGTAGTTATATACAAGCAAGTTATATATACAGAAATCCAGCAGTTCCACACTAAATAACACCAAGCACATCAATTTTTCCCCCATAAAGCACTCATTTGATTTAATAACTTCTTGCTATATCTCGAATTACCTCCTTTCTGACAGGTTCTTCCTTTTCTGACAAAGTCAACTCAATATGGCATGGAGATGACATGTAAGCTGCCAAACAAATTTATAGGTGAACATCAACTAATATAGAAAAAGATACTCAACTCAGCAGTCAATAGAAAGTACTCACGGTTAATTCTTCCATGAGCACGGTATGTGCGACGCCTTTGCTTCTGGGCTTGATTTACCTGGATGTGAGATATATAGAGTGAATCCACATCCAAACCTTTCACCTAGAGACAGTCAACAATACACCCTGTTGTTATTCAGCAGAAATCGAATCAGAATAAGATACTTCCAGACAATTATTACAAACCTCAGCATTACTCTCAGCATTCTTAAGTAAATCTAGGATAAACTTAGCAGATTTAACAGGCCAGCGTCCTTGTCCATTTGAATGACGGTTTTTAGCTTGTGCAGTTCGCCCCACACCACGACAAAAGCGCCGGAATGGAATGGCTTGCTTGTGGGCCAAAACATCCTCCAAATACCTTTTGGCCTTGACCAGATGCAACTTACGAATGGCATGGGCTGTCTCCCTTGTATTCTGCACAAGCGAAGGTGAAATGAATCCAAGCACATAAACAGTCAAAAGAAATCACACACTACGAAGCAGGTAGAAAAAAACTATGCCAATAAGGTGCCAAAATGAACTCATACCCAATTAAGTAAAAGTTCCATTTTTCCTTCCTATATCATCGTAATTTTTTTTTATCGGTATTTTTTCCTTCCTATATCATCGTATTGCAAACTTTAGAGTTGAAGAAAAGCATTAGCACATGGGAATTCAAGTGAAAAGATTTCCCTCCTTAATGAGGTCATATCATTTATGCATTTATTTTCTCTCTTTACTCTGGTTCCCCTTTTGTATTCTGGTTAAGGAGAATATATCATATCCCCTTCTTCCCATTCACGTTTCACCTTTTCTAATGAAATCATTTCCTTTATGCAGGAAGGTAGGGTGAGTCGCGATTCATGAATAAAGACTCACCTCTTCACAAGTTGAGAGCATAGAACTTTAGGAGAGACTAGCACCATAAAACTAAGTTCAAGAATTTAACATTTTGGCTAACAGCCACTCAAGTAGGTTTTCAAAAGTTAGGTTAATATTTTGGAACAACCACTGAGGTTTACATTATAAAACCTTGGATTAGGTTTGTAAAAGTTTGCAAAGTACCCTTCATTAACCTCAATAGGTCCTTTCCATCAGTTTAAAAATACAGAGTGAGCAAAAGCTGATAATATGCAACATCATATAACAGTCAAACGATTTTAAGAAATTTTCTATCTGAACAGAGCTAGTGAGTTTGCTCAGAATACACGCACCATATATTTACAATGACTGTCACAAGCCAAAGATAATATCATATAACAGTGGAATGATTTTAAGCAATTTTCTATCTGAACAACGCTAGTGAGTTTGCTCAGAGAACACGCATCATATCTTCCCAACGACTGTCACAAGCCAAAGATAATATCATCTAATCCCAAATTTGATATTTGATATAATCATCAATGAAGCCAATAGCTTTTATGCTAAATGGCACCTAAGCACACACAGTAATAGGTTAGGTACCATGGGAAGTTTGGTTACAGCTCCAAAAGAACAAATAAATAAACAAAGTCATCCAAGTGTTTTCCACAGAGAAAGTGATCTAAGATTAACAAAAACAAACTCCACATACATAAAAGAAAAATTCAAATAAAGATTAACAAAAATAGTTAAAAAATAGGTATATTCAAACAAACACGACCATATCTGCCTAGCCATGAACTGAACAATAGCATAAAACCGAACAATTATGCACACAACACAATGAACCACGTTAAAAATAAACTCCACATACATAAAAGTGAGATTCGACAAAGTTGACGAAAGGTACCTTAAAATGAACTCGGAGATCGGAGCCTCTGGCTTTGCAGGCTGAAAAAAGGTCACAAAAGCATGTCAACTTTCTGTTGCATTAAGAATAGTTGCTGAGGAAACTATAAGAAATAAAATAAAACAAAATTTAGAATCTCATATGTTATATCTATGTTTAGCAGACAATAAACAAGAAAAACCGACCGAGCCAAGAGTTATAAAAAGTTTATCTTCTAGTAAAATAAAAGCGAAAATTTTAGGATCAAGATATAAACTTTTCCCGTATTTTCTCGGGTATCACACAAATAACGAAATAAGATCTCATGAAATTATATAATTGAATTGTAAAAAAATTGAAATCAACTTGCACTTAGTCGGGTTGTCTGGCTCCCTCGAATACTTCACCTGAAAACTCAAAACAACGCATTTCCTAGGAAATCAAAAGTCCAAAAAAAAAAATAAAACAGAGAGAGCGGCAAATATTTGTTTGCTTCTAAAAGCACGTAAAGCAAAACCCAAGTGATATCAGCAGAGAAACTAACCATGCCTGCTGCCTCTCTAGTCACTGCTCCCTTTCCGAATCCCAGCAAAAGGAAACGAAGCTGATCAAAGACTCAGATAATACACAGAATAAACTAACGAGAGACAGTGAAACCCTAATCGAGACGCTAGGGTTTATGAGTGGGCTAGCTCAATACTTATTTGTATGCTGATCCGTAAAAAGAGTTGCCCAATATGGCCCATATTTATTCCAAAAGGGCTTGAAGGTTGTAAATCCAGTGGGTTATATTCAGTCATACAAGCCGAGTGAGCGTATTTCAAGTGATTTTTCATTTAATTGATTGACTAGAGAGTATGAAATGGTAGGATTGTTGTTTTATCATTTCGAATCATCTCGACTAATTATCTGTTACACTTTTAACTCAACGCGATAATAAGAGTGGAATTGAACTATGTGACCGATGAGATTAACCCTTTTTTTTTTGGCTCTGACTGACGTTCTATGAATCGAGGTAGGGATCACTTGCTCGAGAATTATTGCTGTAATATTTTGGCACTATGTGAAGGCCAGAGATCATTGATCTTGGAAAACACCCAACGGCACAAAGAGATTGTTCTTTATTTTGTTTGTTTAAGGGTGGGTTTGAGCGTCTAGAAGTGTTGAGAATAGTTATGAATAGTAATAAAAAATATAAAAAATAATAATAAAGTAATGAATAGTAATAAAAAATAGATAAAAAGTAATGAATAGTAATAAAAGTATATGAAAAATAATAATAAAGTAATAAATGTTGAATTTGTCGAGTTCGGTTTATATTTTTGTGGTGGTCTGATTTGATGACTTGATCTGATAAAGATTCATCACGATTCTTGGTGGGGTTTCAACGAGGCTTGGCCTGATATGCCTAAGCTGAAGCAAACATAGAATTTCAGACTTGCTCAACATATCACTCGAGTGAATAACTTAGAAATTGTAAGATTAGGATTTCTGTCATGCATCCCTATATATGTTTACTATGAATAGCATGGCCGGTTCTGAGCATTGTAATTTTGCCTCACAGTGCACTTAGATATTCCTCAAGGGATTAAAATCTTCTGCACCTTTGTGAACATAAACATGTTATAGAATCACATAAATCTTTGTACTGTCATGCATCATGTTCACAACAATTAATTTGTATGGAGCAATGTTGTCCATTTGATACTAACATTCATAATTATAGACAGGTCAAATATGTATCATTTCTCGAGTACTCATCGTTATCGAGCGGATGAGGTACTAAGACTCCATTTGGCAATACAACATATCTAAAATATTTTAATATATTTCATTTCTAAACATCACTAAAATACAAAACACTTCAATTACAAATCTTTTACTTTTTTATCTAATCGTTACCTTACACAATTTTTTCAAACTCTCAAACAAAACATTAAAAATAATATAACTTTTTCAAATTTCAAAACAAAAATTATATTAAAAAATTACATTTCAACAATTTTTTAGCTTTATCATATTTTTATTCAATTTTTTTCTCTCATTTTTTAAAATCCAATCAAATTTTTTAATTTAAACTATTTTATTATTATTTATAAATATATTGATATATATTCTAAGAATGTATAATATGAAGAATTTTTCTTTATATCATTATAGAACAGTAGAACTAGTACTGTTCTTATTAGAAAGAAGAGATAAGATCAGATTTCAGTGCACTGTTAATAGGGAGGGTGGATGGCACTTCAAATTAGATCATGTTTACCAGGTTGCCGACCTCGATCTACATGATAATGTACAGGAGTAGTTGTGTTCTCCAGTACTGCCCCAAGTAAATTATGATAAATATAAGCAAATTAAACCAATCATATTGCAGCAGGCTGTTTCAGAGATAGGATAACATCGATCATACGTACCTTAGCTGACTCAAGTACTCATGATGATGAACCTTTGTTTTCATCAACATAATGTCAAGATAAGAATGAGACCGACATGTTTTTTTGTTTCACATCACTTGAAGACAAAAAGATTTTAAAAAGGGATTGGTCACATGTAGCACATGCGTACTGCAGGTGAATTCAAGCAATAATATTGCGGCCTGAAGAGATCCAGATGGGCATCGTGATCTTGTGGGAGATCCCATTGGGATTTCATGGGAATACAAGTTTGTTGTACCAATTAACTCAGAGTCTTTCTGGGCCTAGTTAGCAAAACGAGTGGCATACATTCACACAGACACACACACACACACACATATATATATCTCGTTTTGTTTGTGCTGTAAAAAGGTCCAGATTAGCGGCTTAGGCGCTAGCTGATCTCCTTCAAATTAAAGCAACAGGCGGCCATGATCGAACTAGTACTCATGATGGATCGATGACATGATTAATCAAAATATTAATAAAGCATTATGTGATAAATAATCTAATTAAATTGGTAAGGAAGTTAGAAAAACTTCATGCCAATCCATGCATGCATGTGATCAATTTGGGATTCAAATATCTCTTACCTAGGGATTAAAGTGAAAGTGGGAAATATAGGATTCAATTCATGTATATATAATATATTAATATGTAGGGTTCAATTCATATATCTATCTAATCTCTCCTACCTTATGCCTTAAAATTAATTAATTTTTTTATAGAAAAGACGGTACCTCAATTTTCTTGATAAAAAAGACTTCAAATTAATTTCAAGAGTTTCTACCCAAACTTAAAAATCTAGGACTAGGAGATTATCCAAATCCATTAATATCGAATAATAATCAATGATCTAAAAAACGTCTTAAGTAAATGCCATACGTCGACTTAGATGCTCGGAGGATATAATATGGAATATCAAAACAGTGCTATAGCACGTGTGTATATGTCTCTAGTGCCACTAAATGAATTATGTGGTGTGTTTTGTTGAATTATGCGGATCGAGAATATTGTGAATTCAATTGATTGGGATTATTTATATATATCTATAAGTGGCTCTCAATCGTCGATTTATAATCTTTTTAGAGAATGGATTGAAGATATGTTTGGACATGCAGCATATTATAATAATTTTCCTTTTAAGTGAATGATGTAATGTTCAAAGGTTGATACTATGCTTAGAACTTGCATGCATATTGATCATTCAATCAAATTCTATATCGATCATGCATACTTTTGCTGGCCGGAACTTCCTGAATTTACGTACGTGGTGAAAGTAGTCAGCATGCATGCAGCTAGCATCGGAATTCAATTCATAGCATATATAATATATACCATTAGATCGAATATTATTGGGAACAAAGGCGATCGAAAACCTTTGATTGATTGATTGGCTGTCTTTTCATGCGAATTTGTAGTCATGATAATTGATGAAAATATTCACCCAAATTAAAAATATTAAGTTTGAATTATCTATTAACCATGACACGTTTTCTGCTTGTCTTTTCACATGCAAATGTAATATTCCAAGGAAAAACTTTTGATTTTGGGGTATCTCTTGCTATTAAAGCATGCAAAAGGCAATATTCAAAATTCGTGAAAAAGGGAAAGAAATTAATCATGTATGGTACATATATGATTATTAAGTTTTTATGTACATGACCTCTCGTTAATTAATTTGTATCATTAATTTTCAAATAACCTAATTAATAGGTATGATAGTTAAATGTGATATAAATTATTATATACATAAAAGAAACCTTAATTATATATGAACCTTACGGATTCCACTTGAAACTTCATTTCAAATCATTAATTTGTTTATCAAAGAGACTATGGCTCGTTTGGATTCAGAGATGAGATGAGATTGTTTTAGATGAAAGTTGAAATTTTAATAAAATATTATTATTGTTTTAGCATTTGAAAATGTTGAATTGAGATTTTTTGTGATTTGAAAAAGTTAAATTGGGATTTGAAAATTTTGAATTGTTTATTATATTTTGTATAAAAATTTAAAAATATTGTAATGATAAGATAAGATAAGATGAAACACTATCTAAATCCAAACGAACCCTAACAAATTGTATCATGTGCGTATCTTTATAAATTAAAGGAGTCATTGGCCTCTTAATTTACAATGACCTTGATAATATATTTATGTGCCTAAAATGTTGCAAATTATGTAAATATCTCCCAACATGAACAGTAAATATAATGAATTAATAAAATTGGATTAGACTATATATATATATATGGTAAATTAATTAAGGACAAATTATATGGTTATTTTGTTTTTTCCCACAAATAAGATATATGAGGGGAAAAGAAAAAAGAAAGTCAAATTCCCAAAATATTAATTTACAAGTGGAATAATATTAATGCAATGTCTGCCTAATATTTGGTTGGAGCTAAAATATTGCCAAAATATCTAAGTTCCAACCGTCCGCTCCCCGAAGCTACTAACTACTTCGAGTCCGGACCATGACCTTGAACCCACCAGCCATATGACCAGTCAACAAAGGAACAAAAACCGGCCGGTCCTCACAAACAGGCACGATCTCGAACTGCCTCAGTATCCTCGCCACCACGTACTTCATCTGGGTAAAAGCCATCTCCTTCCCAAGACACACCCTCGGACCGGCCTGAAAAACCGGAAATTTGAAAGGACTCACCAGCTTCAACACCCTTCCACCTTCGATCCCACCCGGTTCATCGAACCACCTGTCCGGATTAAACTCGAACCGGTCCTTCCCCCACATCTCCTCCATTCTTCCCATCCCATAAGGAAAATACGTGACCCTATCTCCCTTCCCAATCGGAGTTCCGTCGGGCAAAGTGTCACCTTGGAGAGCGTGCTTCGAGTCCCACGCAACCGGCGGGTAGAGCCGCATGGACTCGCACAAGCATGCCTTGATGAACTTCATCTCCTTGAGTGTTTCAAAGTCTAACGGCTTTTCACCATTTTCTAGCACGGAATTCACTTCCTTTACAATCAGTTCCTTTTGGTTTGGGTACTTGGAAAGCAACCAGAATAGCCACGTCATGGCCGAGGAGGTCGTGTCTCGACCGGCCATGATGAAACTTATCACCATGTCTCTCACTACCTCCTCACCGTGTCCCGCCAATAACAACCTCGACAGTAAGTCGCTCTCGCAATATCTGTTTTCTCGAGCTTCTTCGAGTATTCGCCTTTTGTTTCTTATGATCTCGAGCACTGAGCCATGCACGAGTCGAAGTGCATCTTTGAGTCTCTTCTCTGATCCCAGGTTCAATACGCGCTTGATCTTCCAAAACCAGAACACCGGGGCCATTGAGCGCATGGCGCTGATCTCCGAGGCACTGTCAAAGGCTTTTACAAGAGGCGGCACCGCGCGATGTAGGTCAAGGCAACTAGGGTCTGTGCCCAACGAGACTTTGCAGATGGTGTCAAACGCAAACCTTCTCAGTATTTCCTGCAAGTCCAAGACTTTGTTACTTCCAGCGGCCTCCTCAAGTAACGGTATCAATCGGTGATCAACTTCATCTTCAAGGGTTTTCACAACGAACTCTCTCAAAGACCTTGTGCTAAACTCATGGCTCGCTAGCTTGCGCTGGGTGGACCATAATTCACCGTCCACGTTAAATATGCCGTAGCCAAGAAGATCGCCAAGGATCTCAGTGAAAGGCGCGCCTTTGGGGAAGTTGCTGAAGTTGGTCTTGAGCATGTACTCGACGTTGGCCGGGTTTGCGGTCACAACGATACGTCGCGCACCAAGCCGGTGCACTACAACGGTCTGCGTCGGAGACTTTGATAACAGGTCTGTGTACCAGTCCAAGAGACGGTGGCGGTTTTTATAGAAAGAGATAAGGCAGCCGATGATTGGGTGTGTAGGAGGGCCATGATCATCACGACCAGTACTACTGGTACTGTGAACTGGATGAAAGATGAATGAGAAGCAGGAATAGAGAAACAGGAAAAACCCTAGAGAGATGAAAGCAAGGAAGATAAACATGGCTGATCAGCAGCTCCGCCTTAGAATATGTCACTCAGGACGAGTCACTAGTGGCGAGAGTTAATTGAAAAATAAGGGTCAGAAGGGAGAGATATATATATACACGTACGCGGTACACATGTGGTGAAAATTTGCGATAAATAGAGACCGGAGATCAGAGTGGAGAGAGGAGAAGAGGAGGGGAGGGGCCGGGCCGGGCCGACATTGACTTCTTGGCTACATTAATTTCTCTGTTAGGTTTATAAAAGAAGACAAAAAAGATCAGTACGACTGCATGACAATTGACACGTTGTTCACGAGCTTAAAATTAAGAACAAATGAAACGGCGGAAAGGACAATTCGAACAATGAAACATGCATCTGTTACGGCGCCGAAACTATAGTACTTTAGCTAAATAATATATTAAGAGTTACCGTACTACGTGCAAAACTAGCTAGCTGTTAGTACTTGTACGTGTTCAGGCTAAGAATAATTTAATTAACTTATAAGCACGTATCTTTGAAACCATTTTTATTGTTGATCGGGATTACTCGTGAATAATTGAAGACAAAACCATGCCTGCATGCCTTAATGCCAATTAATTGAGTAATTCTATATATAATTATGAAATGTATAAATATCACGTAATTGCTTTAAAATAGAGTGAGGTCTATTATTAAAAAATTAATTTTTTTTTACTTAAATCCCATATTTTATTCACTTTTTTAAAATGATTACACAACAGTTGCATAATTCACAATTACAAACATATTTTTTCATATATATATAATGTGTTTAATTATTTTTGGATTTTAATATATATGTTCGTTTTATCATATTTTTGGAGTTTGCGGAATTGGATAGAAGAATATCCCAATGCATTAATGTCATTAATATTGTTAGGTATGGCCATACAGTACCGCTTAATATATAGTTAAAGAAAATGATTAATTAGGCCGATTGCCTAGCTAGCTAGAGTTCTTATTCGAAGATTAAAATCTTGAATGAGAGAGAAAGCTTTATGAAGTGGAATATCGCTTAGAGGTATTTATAAAATATCCATGTATGAGTAAATATTATCATCTGTTTAATTATAATTTATTTCTTGTTCTAGTCCCAACTAGAAGTTAATTAAGGAATATTAATTTGGTAAACAACGATAGTAATTAAGTCCTTTGACATTAATATATAGTATGAGTATTCATATTTTAATTATTAAGAGAATTGGAATGCTCATTCACATTCTTTAAAAAATAAGATTAATTTGTTTGGTGACAACCCATTTCTTATTGCCCCCCCTTTTTTTAATCTAATTGGTTGAATTAGATTAAGAAAATCCCTAAATTAAGCAACTCAAGTTCCTAAGGAATAGTTATCCTTAATTCCTCCTCTTTTTTTTTTAAAAAAAAAGGAATGACCATTCCTCAAAATGAGTAGGGACTATTCCTAGCTTATTTTTTTAATGACTATGATCTATTAATTTCTTGTGTAAAAGTCCAAACCATGTGATAGACATTCTAGACAAGATTAGCTATGTATGTTCTTATAAGGTCCTATTCACCAAACACGTACACTTTAAAATTTTGGAGTTGCTAGAATTGTATAAAAGATTATTTAATGTTTTGCCACAATTATTATTTCTAGTAATTAATAGCCAAGAGCTTGATGGTCTAATGGCCGACATATGACCATGTTCTCCAAATGAAAAATTTGAGTTCAAAACGGGTCCTACCCCCTTTATCAAAAAAAAAAAAGTTATAGTAATTAATAATATACTTGGCTAATTAAGGTCCATATGGAATACAAGCATCTAACAAAGCTTTCTTAATGAATAAGATAATTTTATAAACATAAAGATCGAATTAATTGAAAGAGGTCGATCGAAAAATAACTCTTTATTATAAGAGTAATGCTACATACAGTCGTGAAATGTATAAACACCGCGCAATCGTTTTAAAAAAGAGTGGGGTCTATAATTAAAAAGTTAGTTTTTTTTCATATGAGTCCCGTATTAATTTACTTTTTTCAAAGAGACTGCACGACGCTTGCACAATCACGACTGTAAATATTATTTCTCTTATTATAATTATAATAGAAAAATTATTAAGATGCAGATACAACTTTATTTTAAATGGAGGATTTTTTATTTTATTTTATAAAATCAAGTCTTTTTATTATTTTTTTAAAATAAAGATGTAGAAAAATATCTTACATGCGCCTAATAAATCAACCGTCGACATGGCTACGTGTTGATTTTTCGTAGTACGTGTAATAGGCGTGGGACGAGATATACTACATTTCCTGTAGATTGAATTTCTGCCCTAAGTTCTTCGCCGGCAATCACATTATTTAGCTCATGTACATTTTTTGCACGTTATCCTACATAATTTTCAGCGCGCGTTGCGGCTCCAAAAGCATCACTCAATATTTCACGTGTTAAACAATATTGTCGTGCTCGATCGACCATGCATTCTTAATTTAATTCTTCTACATACAAGCGAGTTGGCGCACGAATCTGCACACGAAATCTAATGTGTCAGCACATGTTTTATTAATAAAAAGAATAAAAACACGAAAACAGAAGAAGAAAGAAGATAACCTACACGCAGAAGAACTAAATTCAATCCTATACCCATTTATTTTTTTGCCTTTTTCTTCAAATGAATTCTATAGATTTAGTCCATTCCTTTCCATTTTTTCTTTCTCATAAGATGCCCCATTTGGAGAGTTTTACATTCACCAAATGAAAAATGAAAATGATATATTTAGATAAATGATTTAAAAGGGATGTATCTTGACATCAGTTTCTAATTTCAAAGAATGGAACTATCATTCACTAGGGTTGTTTGTTGTTGGGGGGGGGGGGGGGGGGGGGGGGGGGGGGGAGGGGAGGGGAGAAATTATGATTAGGGATGGAGGGAGATGGGGTAGTAGATAAGGGAGGAGATGGAGCTCGAATGAGAAGGGTCTGGTACGAACTCAAAACACTCTGTTTGGAAAATAATGAAACAAACCGTTTCATTTTATTCTATCTCTCCCCCGCGTTCCACAAATTCCTCTCCCACCCATTCATTGAAATGCCTTCAATTTTTGAGCTGGCATCCCATGCATGAGTTCATTCACGATTTGTCCTGAAATAGACTGAATCTAGACTTTTTCTTCTTAATTATAAATTAATGGTCATGTAAATTACTAATAATAATAGAAAATGAAGGAAATTTTAGTGTTTAAATTTCAAACGTGGACTTCTCTTCTTATATATAAATCTAGAAGGAATTTTTTTAATTCGATTAATGGAATATATATATATATATATATATATAATAACATGAATAGAACCAAATTAAATTCCAAATTTAGTTTCCAAGTAAATATCTTAACCCCTATTGATAAGTTGAAAATTATAAAATCTGAAGTTCGAAATTTAGATTTTTAAAAGAAAATTGATAAAATGAGTTTTATACATAAAATTATAAGTATGTGTAGAACTATTTTTATTATTAGAGAAACATGATATAGGCGTGCAGTCCGTGATTAATTAAAAAAAATGATATTTTTAGTCATGAAGTGCTCGATTCTTTTGAAAAAATTTAGATATCAGATATATATGAAAAAAAAAATTAATTTTTTAATAATAAATTTTATTTTATTTTATAATGATTATGCAATATATAAACACTCCATGACTGTAATTAGTTTCTTGACGCAGCCAAATATAATTATACCTGTGGCCACCACACCGAATAGGCTATTTATTTATATTATTATTTTTATCCTAACTTTAAATTAAATGCAGGACACGTTTTTGTTTCCTAAAGGGCAACACAAACTCCCAAGGGAATAATTTTTCGCCATTTTAATTAATTAGTGGACCTACCACCTTATCCGCTTTTTCGCCATTTTAATTAATTAGTGGACCTACCACCTTATCCGCTATATATATATACACTTTGATATATATATATATATATATATATATATTTATATTATGTGCGTGTGTATACATAAACATATAATTAGTTTCATTCGGCCCATCATCATGTACTGGTCCACTGATAGAAGTGTGTTCACACCGGCGTTGACAACTACTGATAAATATTGCAATAATTCTCGCCATGCACTGAGTTTTCAAATAGAGTTTTGCTACAGATCAGTCACTGTTCACGGCTGATCTGTAGCACACCTTACGTGTCACTTAAAAAAAAAAATCAAAACGTGCGTTTCATCAGTTTGAATGCTGCCGCCCTCTCCATTCCACACTACTCCCAAATTCAAAACTAGCGCTCCGAAAGTTTCACTCTCCAAGGCATTTTGTTTCAATTATTTTCAAAGAACATTTCGATTCCCTTAACGATGGAGGCCGCGAAGACGACGAGGGGAGCGGGAGGTAGAAGAGGTGGAGACAGGAAGAAGTCGGTCCGAAGTCTATCAGGGTTGGGCTTCAATTCCCCGTGGGTCGGATTGCTCGGTATTTGAAGAAGGGTCACGACGCTCAGAGGACAGGCTCTGGTGCTTCGATCTACCTCGTCGCGGTTCTTGAATATCTCCCTGCTGAGGTACTTTTAGATCTTGGATACATCTTTTGATCTTTTTGCCATTGGTATCTTACATTTCGAGTGGTAGTTTGCTCTTCTGTGTTTGTTGCTCAGACACCGAGGAATAGAAAAGTGAGAACTTGAGTATTCGTTTCTTCTTCCCAGATTATATAGACACTGAGAGAAAGGAAATGTAGATGACCATCCCTGGTGTTTAGCAATTTATTTTCTTTGCATCATATAGGACTTCAGTTTCTTTTTTATTCTCAACCGTGTGGGTAAATCTTTTCCTAATGGCTCTTAAGTTTATCTTGGTGAACTCTTTTCGTGTGTCGCTAAATGTAGAAAAAATGAGAGGAAGCCAGATGCTAGGATATGAAATACGGATTCTCAGAATCATTGTATCATTTGTGATGCATTATTTTTTAGTCCTAATCGTGTTGTCCTCCAGTTTCAGGCGCTAATTTTTTGTGTTGGGGGAAATGTACGTGTTGCCCTCCTCTCTCTTTGAGAAAAATGTTATTTTTTTGCTACTCATAAAAAAATGTCATTTGAAGTTCTCTGTTTTCATCATTTACTTGTGAGTTCCTCTTTTTTCTTTTCCAGCATGTAGAGTTCAGACGCTTCCTTAACCCTTTTGGGCTTGAGGTTTAGAATTTTTCTTTGTCTTGATTTCATAACAAGCGTATAATTCTTTCACTACTTTTGTATATCAGAATATTTTGAACTCTGGTGCTATTTGAGGCTCTCTTTTTTTTTTTTGCCTGTTTCAAGTGCCAACTCCCAAATAGTTGCTATTTTTGTTTTTTTTTTTTTTGTTGGGATGGACAGTCGCTTGCATATGCTTCTCCGCCATTAATTTCTTGTGTTGATTCCCTTCTAAAGCTGCTCTCGATAGCTTTGTCAGTTAATGATGAGAAGTCATATTTTCTCTATAAGTTTGTAACAATCTTTGCACTAACTGCTCAATAAATTTATCTGATTAATGACCAATTAAGGTTCGACTTCATGTAACTTTGATTAACGACCAATGAGTTTCGAATTTGCATCTATCTACTGCCTCTCTCAGGTTTTATCCCTACCACTATTCTCCTTTTGCTTCTGATCTCAAAGATCTTATTGATTTAGAAATTACTTTTTTCTTTGGAAGCCTTTTAAACCTTTGATCAGCTCATGGGAACACTTCCAGCAGCAAGTTTTTTTTTTCCTTCTTTTTATTGGGATTAATTTATTGAGTTATTTTTCTTTTTATTGTCTGTGGTGGTGGGTAAACCTATTACTTTCATGTTACATTTCAAGTGCTCTGCCAGAAAAATACAGAAATTGATGACCATAAAACAGGATGTTGTCAAGTTGTCGTTCATTGATGAGAAGAAGTTGCTTGCTACAACAAAGAAGCTTGAAGGAACTTTAGCGGTCTGCAATAGGGGTTTTTATGTCTTGTTTCATGGTAAACTATTTTATTGACTCTTGTCAATGAGCATCTTTAATTTCCTCCAAATGCATAAACCAATCAATTCGTTTTGCTAAATTAGGCAGCACTTATCAATTCATTTGAAGAAGATGGTAATCAAACCACTTCCATTGGCTTACATTGCAACTCTTACCATTCCTCTGTTGCCAAAAGGGTACCCATCTACAAGGAAGGAATTGTAGTGCTTCTTTCACCGAGCATTTGGAGAAATGGAGGCTATGAGGTTTAAGCTATTTGTGATAATGTTGGTGGTGTTGATGGCCATCTCTTATGTTCAAAAAGCTGCTGCAGTTGAGGCTCCAACGCCTAGCCCAACATCTGAAGCTTTCATTTTTATGCTAACTTTCTTTTCCTCTCTTTTAGCTCTGGATTTTGGTTTGTTATTCTGAGCTTTTGTGGTGAGGGGAAATTGGTTGGGATTTTGTTTTGTTACTTTTTAGGAGGTCCAGGTTAATTTAATTATTGTTGATTATGTTCATCCCATGGTTGGATTTGTTGGGTTGTGATTAAGTATATTTTTTCTCTAGTATGTTGAAGCCTACATAATTGAAAGGTTAAATTATTTTTGTTTTATTTCAAGTGGATGAGCATCTTGATGTGCTATAATGATGGATGAGTTTTTGGATATTTTGTGGAGGATTTTGTAATGATAGAGATTTTGTGGTGCAGTGGTGTGGAGATTGTGTTGTTTTAATGATGGAGATTTTTTGGAGGTGTAATTAGCAACATATTTATAATTTAGTTAATGACTTTAGCACCCTATGTGGTTGCAAAGAATGCACCCATCTTCGTATTGACGTTGAGAGAGAGAAGATCATGATTTTCTTATATGTAGAACAATATTGTAAGTTTGTTCAATGTAAGGATAATTTTCTACATTCTAATTATGCTGCTATACTTCTCTAGGAAATTATTTAAGGTTGGAATATTTTTGATTTATATAGATTGCAAGCAGTTCTCCTATCATAATGAACTGATTGAATTTAAAACGGTGACCCAGAAAAGGAGGATATATATCGAGAAATAGAATAACTATCATAGAGCTCAATTCTTACATTTTTAAACAACAAATTCAAGGATTAATAAATATTGACAAACCATCGTGTAAGAGTGAGATAAAAGGTGTAATATATAGCATCTTTCTTAAAACAAACATTTCGGATGAAAACAAGAAGTTGTCCACTTTGATTGAACGGACCAAAATTGTTTGTTAATGACAAATACGCAGAACTACGTTCATAATAAAAAGAACCGAGCAACACAATTCTCATGCCAAAAAAAGAAAAATAGCAAAAGCTAGATGGCAACTTCATAATCCTCATTCAGGCTCCAACTGGTTCAGCAGGCACCTCCACCATAGTCTCATTTGCAGGCCTCTCCACCTTGACACCAACATCATCTGAATACTCACCATGAACCTACACATACGATCATAACAGGCAAGTTAACATGCTAGCTTCCATATGTAGGATTTCTAGAGGGTAGATGCCCGAGGTTGCCTTCTCAATCTCTTTGCCAATTATCTCTGGGATGAACTTGCAAACCAACTCCTTCAGATCTCAATCTGATCTTTCTGTATGCATGATCCTCATCATCCTGAAGATCAAACAGAGCAAAGATAACAAAAGAATCATACCAAATTCACAATTAGGGAGGAAAAACACATCAAGGCAAGGATGCCACAACCAGAATCAAAGTCATAAACTGAAAAATTTTATGTTCTACGGCGTTAAAAGAACAACAATATACAAGGTGATTAAAAAAAAAGGGGAAATGAAAACAATTTTCTTAAAATAAAATAAAAGCAGGACATGCTCAAACTTATTTTTTTTTATAAGTAAAATCGTATGTGATGAAGGATCTTGAACTTATAACCTGGATAGCAAGATTTAGAATTCTTCCTGAAGCATTTGCAACTCCTGAAAAGAGAAAAAAAAAATTTAACATCAGTTGTCACAGAGAGAAAAAAAAGAAATGTATGCCATAAGAGGCAACATCGGCAACATCTACAGCCCCACACCATTAGTTTCTAGCAAATACAGGGAGCCAAAAAGAATGAAGTAAATAGAGAAAAAAAAATATTTTTACTCAAGCCCTAGAATCACAGATTATTTACCTTCCCAAAGATTTTAGGGATTCGCGTTGGTGGACTGAGGATGGCTTCACGTCAGTGGACTGAGGGTTTCGCGTCGGTGGTTGCTTGGATTCGAGGGCTGAGGAGATTCGGGAGGGGGAGTTTATGCGAGAGAGGGGGAGAGTGGGCTGAGAGTGCTGGTATACAGCCTACGAGAACTGAGTATCGAGTCGAACGTCGAGAACAGACGTTCGGGAGAGAGGAGGGAACTTGAGCCCAGTTTCTCAAAAGTTTTTCAAAAATCAAAAGGATGAGGAGATTCGGGAGGGAGAGTTTGTGCGAGACGAGGGGGAGAGTGGGTTGAGAGTGCTGGTATACGAGAACTGAGTCGAACGTCGAGAAGGAGAGAAGAGGGAACTGGAGCTCTGTTTCTCAAAAGCTAAACAAAAATCAAATGTTTGCTGGAGCTGAGAGAGGGAACGGAAAGTCAGGGACAATTTTGTCATTAATCAGCTCCACGTATTGTGTGCGTCCGGCTGCTCCTAAACAGGGGCTGACGCGAAGATTAATTCTTTCAAATATGGTTGGTGCCGTGCATGCCGATATTTTTGGATTCTTTTCAATTCTTGGGGCCCCGCATGCAACGAAATCATTATCGTTATACAATATTGTTCTTGTTATTATTATTATTATTATTATTATTATTATATCAAATAAAACCCCACACGGCTGAAAACTGCAAGTGTATAATTTTTTTAGTAAAAGCTTTTGTCGTTGTCGTTGTCGTCGTGTTATTATTGTTGCTATTATAATATTATGTAGTACTTAATGACTTCCAAATGTTGTTCTTTAAAAAAATTTATATGTAAATCTCATTTGCCTCGCTAATGATATTGGAGGAAGGGACGAATCTACATGGGTTCAAAATTTTGTTTTGATAAAAGCAATAGTGTATTATATTATAAGCCAATTATAATATATATTATAATTGTTTTGGTCTGAAATATATATTATAAGTCAATTATAACATTAATAGTTCCTCAATACACAACCGTATTGACATAGTTTAGTCTAAATTACATATCTCCACAAACCCACAGTCTAAGAGATAGCATAACTTTATCCAAGATAGTGTGAAACAAATCTCATATTCGGTCTAAAACAGAATAGAGGACACACTCTATAGACATTAGTTCAAGAGGTAATATGTTTTTTTATTTTTATTTTTCTAAAAACAAAAGACATTACAGAAATTAAAAAAACATGAAAAAATAATGAATTATAACTTGAAAAGTTGTAGATCCGTATCTTCAACCTTGGAGGAAAATAAATACAAATGAAGCTACTGTGATGATGCGTGAGAGCCATGTGCTACCCTGGGAGCATGGAGGTTGATCAAATCTGAAGTAACTGGTGAACTAAGACCCATAACAACTGCAGGTGGAGGCAGAAGGGCACCTCTAGTGGAGGCGCGTGGTTTCACGTGCCATCTTTGGACCTCGCATGTGACTCATGCACAGATCCTTTCTGCGAAATTCTTCACCCATCTGAAGATTGGCACCTTGGGAACCTTGCAGAGGGGAGCGTGGTGGTCATCGGATGCTGAAGAGCAATAAATAGGCCTTCCACCATACTTTGAGCGGGATTCCTAACTTTTTTCATGAAAGAATTTAGAATTAATATACAAAGGGTAAGCAAAGAAACACTAGAGTTTAAACAATTGAAACATGAGGAAATTAAAATCATTTTGAACAAAATAAGAAAAAAACGACTAGCATCAATAATGTATAAATCTAGGGAAACCAAAAGGAGTTAGAAATACCTTATAATGAGAATCCAGCTTCCTTTGCCAAGAGGTAAGCCACTGAGTTTGCTTCTATATTACAGAGAAGCTAGGGATCGAGAAAGGTAGTCTTGCATTGTGTCAATAAGTGACTATGCATTTTTTAATTATTTTTTTAATACTTTTAAATATTTAAAAAAAATCACAAACTCACGAAAAATCATTTTCTTAACTATTAAATAAAAAGAAAAAAGAAAAAAACAGAATCTGTCATTTTGGAGGCACCAGCCTCGACCCCAAGCATTTTCTTATAATATATATGCATGCTGAAGATCAGAAACGTTGAGATAAATTGCCATGGAGTAAAAGGAAGAGTGAAATCAGTCCACAATTAATGAGTGTTGCGTCTACCTCTATGCATATGGCTATATATAATGAACTAATATAAAAGAGAAAACAATATAGTAAAGCTAATTATGAGGAAAAGCTACTATGCCATCTAAGATGTACCGTTCAAGTGTAGCATCCATAATTTATTTATTTTTTTATTTAGTAATTAAAGAAGTGATTCTAAGTGTATGGCTATTTTTTTTAAAAATAAAATTTAAATATAATAGTATTTGTTGCAATGTTTACGAGGGGTTTAGAATATTATAAAGATTTTTCCTTTTTCAATCTAATGCGTTGTTAATTTATAACTAAAATTAATATCATTTAATGATGTCATGTGAGTAGCTAGAAATATGTCATAAGGAACACTAATGTAAGTGTTGTAAGGAATTAAACATGAACAACATAGGAATTTATATACGCGACATGAAATCTGATGCCAATCCAAATACTTATAATTTGTTGAGGAGAAACTCGTCCAATTTGGAATTGTTAATGTTTATACTAAATTTTACATTAAAATGGTTTAAAACGGCCGTCAATTTTGTTATAAAAATTCCATATGATAGAATAATCACAAAACTAATTCAAAGAGTACATACTGCATGTCGTTTAGATCCACTTTCCACCCAATTAATCCTCATTTTTCACGAGCCAAAAAATAAAAATAAAAAACTACGTACAAGCGCCGTCTTTCTTTGTGAAGGAGAAAAAAAGGGACAAAAGTCTTTAAAAAAAAGCAAAGAGAGATCGTCAGAGATTTGAAAGTGACATGCATGAGTTGTGTGTCATTTTTGGACAAGACGACACTAATCATAATAATAATATGAAACGACAAATCACACTGCCTAATAATCGCGTATTAAGAATTTTTTTTATGTATAAGTGAAATTACATATTAATTTATATATTAATATTAATTTTTTTATATTTAAAATTAAAATTAAAATTATTTTCAATAAAATTTAATTTTTAATTAATTATATTAAATTGATATACATAATTATACTACTTATAATTAAATTTTTCTTTAATAAAATACTCCGTACCAAACATTTTTTTTTCCAGAAGTAGAAGTTGGACCCCACACACACGTGATTTTATTATCAATTTTTAGAATGGCTTCAAAGCCTCAAAGTGCTGCTAACCACTCGTCGCTTTGGCTTTATCTTTTGTGTCTTCTATCTATACGTGGCTCTTGCACATCAATCCAATACAAAATGGGAAAATGTTAATTATATTTATAAAATCAAAAACTCTACGTAGATATTTTTATGTATTATTTTACTTATTTTAGTTGTATATTTTTTTAATATAAAATAATTTTTTTAATTAATTACATAAATGAAATATTTTAGAGTAGAAACAAAAAAGAAAGTGTCATTTTTAGATTGTGGGCCATGTACTTGAAGTGTTCAATTATTATCCACATGATGATTCTAGATATCTTTTGGAAGTTACGTGTATACAAGAACTTAGAACATTATAAATTGGTAAGAAATGAGTGTGCCGACAATAATTAATATATACGAATTAAATTAGGATCATCGTAACATGAGAAGATCAGATCGATCATAACTGATCCTAATTTGCTAAAACAATTAAATAAACAAAAATGTTATGTACAATTAATTTTACATATTTATTGTACACTCAATTAATGTAATTAATTATATTATTTTTTTAATATAAAATAGATGTTTTAATTAATTATATTAGTAAAGTGTGTGAAAATATATAAAAATGACTATATATAACAAAAATCTTAAATAAAATAAAAGTATCGATAATTATTTTCATATATAGCATGTTAGGAACAAGTACTACAAGTGAGATTCATGAGCTCCACAGTTGCATGGAATCGGAAGTAAAAAAGCTATTCACGTTTTTATTTTTATTTCACTTATGGGGACCTGACCTCATCAACAAAATTCAAATCTTCCAATAATTATAAACAGCATCATCGATCATTTGCCTCGTGTTTTTCAACAAGTTATTATTTTAAAAAAATCTCCAAATTGGGTCGGTGAAGTTTCTCCAACACAATCTATAAATTTACCACAATATATTCCTAAAACATGTGAGAAGAAATGTTTTCTTTTAATCTTTTAAAATTAGATATTTAAAAAAAAAATGGAAGAGGAATCGATGGGAATCAAATGGGAAATCTGGCATCACTACAAAAAAAATGAACTTTTGTAATTAATTTATTACAACAAAAATAGTATTTATAATAAATTTTGATTGCGAATACTATTTTCATTGTAATAAATTGATCACAATTTTTTTTTTTTTATAGTGCATATATGTTGGGTGAGCCAGCACATTTATAGAATGTGATAAAGCAGGAAAAAAGGAGACAGCCACAGCGCGCATTGTTGGTACACCAACAATGCGCGCTGTATAAGTACTGTACCAACAATGCGCGCTGTAGTGATGATTGATTGCTTATACATTTTGATGGTATGCAATAAAGTTGATCTGTAGGTAGCTAGATGGCGGGTCCATGCAATTAATATTATCAAGAAGCTTTTTTTCGTTTTATATATCTTCCATGCAGCTTCAAGTTGGCTCAAATTCCACATACCAAAAACCTTTTTCTTTTATTTAAAACTCTATGAGATATTGGAGTTGGGTATCCTATGACAAGTATGCATCAAATCTTTTGTGGGAGATTGGACGACACCCATCATGTTGATCATCAGCCTGCTTCCCATGCAAGTAATTAATTAATCAGCAAATAGAGATGTCTGATATCATGCTGCGCGCGCTTGTATGGCTGCAATATCCCCCGGCCATTTCAACATGAAGAAATATATATGAAGTTGTTGTAGTTTGGTGTCACAAAATCACTCACATTCCCATGCAGCTTTTGAATCATGTATTATCGATAGATTCACCCAGATTTTCTTTCCATCGTTTTTATCAAATAAAATCAATGATATTCACTTACTTAGTTCTTATCCAATAGGTTTAGTATCCATTATCTCTTTGGCTTTTCAATTTTATCAAATTTTTTAATAAAATCCTTCTACTTACGCATTAAAAGAAGAAGGAAATTATGAAGAAAAGAGGAATATATATACATACACACACACACACACACACACACACACACACACATATATATATATATATATATATATATTACCACAAAACGATCGACTAGTCTAAAGTGGAATTCACTCTAACAATTTCGATAGAGGCTGGAAACGGCTCTTCATGGCTTAAATCACAAGGATCTCTACAACTTAAAAAAAAAAATCAATCATTCAACCCCCTGGCCACTTGGGTTTAGAGGGTTTAGAAAAAGAGAAAAAGAAAAAAGCTTTGCTCGCTTCAGCGGAAGTCGACCAACACAGAGAATGTAACACCAAGTGGGAAATGTCAGCTCCAGCAATAGCTTTAACTGGCCAACGGATCATGGGTATGGTGCGGCATTTGGCACTCAACCCAAACAGTGCAAATACTTGTGTTTTGGTTATGGGCCTAAATTCTCTTTTAAAAACCTGTCACCATCTCCATCATTGAAACTATATTTCTGAAGCCGCCCCCTTAAAGAGTTATTTTAGTGCTACCGAGTAATAACAGAGAAGCATAAAGAGAAATTAACCGGAAGTTTATAATACATGTGCAAAATAATGAAATATATCATTGCTTACGTAAGGTGAAGATCGAGAGAATGGCCCAACAATTTGTTTAATTTTCAAAACAAGATCCCTATGTATTTTAAGTTTTTAGTTTAAGTACATGCATGGTAGTTTTTTTTTTTTTTGAAGTAAAAGGTATTTGTATTTGTATTAATCAAGTAACAGTTCAGAGTTACAACTTTTTCTTTCTCTATGCATTCAGCTATACAAAATGGTGTTTCTTCCATCCAAATAACCTCTGTGTCTAGCTTTAAAGCCTCCTTAGCTAAGCTATGAGCAGCTCCATTTGAACTTCTGTGTATGTACTGAATCTTCCACCCTACCTGTTGCATTAACAAATTCTTCACATCCAGCACGATGCTGCCATATAAAGGGAAATCTGGCATCTCCTCATTAACAGCTCTGACTATAGTCTGAGCATCACCCTCAAACCAGACTCGGCAGAAACCAAGGTCTCTACATAATTCTAAAGCTTTCCAAAGTGCTAAACATTCAGCCATAGCTGGAAGTTGGACATGAAATCTCTGATCACAGCATGCAGTGAGGACCTCTCCCATTTCATCCCTTATAACAATACCAATCCCAGCTTTTCCTTTTTTTTGATCAAGAGCTGCATCCCAATTGACTTTCACACTCCCTGCAGTAGGTTTTCCCCATCCTTCTTGTCTTATAACAGCTCTATTAGGATTTTTGTGTTCTACCACAACTTGGGCCATCTGAAATTCTCTGAGTTGCTCTCTTGCTGTAATGATAAGCTGCTTGGGTGGTATGAATCTGTTTTCAAACACAAACTGGTTTCTTCTAAACCAAATACTTCTCATTACCACTGCTACTTCATCCATTTCCTCCTTCGTTAGATTCTGTGCCAGCTTCTCAATCAAGTCCATTAGGCTCTCTTCTGTTAAGCTCCATTTTCTACTAGTCAACTTAGTTTCCATTAAGAAAACTACATTGGGCCTCTTCTCCTCCACCATATGGTAGAGATCTTGAACTGTCCATGGGTTCCCAAGCCCTTGGCAGTTCCAGCTAAGTGTTTTCATTGAGGGAGGTGGGGCTGCTTAACAGCCACCACCTCTTTCATTTTTGGTTCTTCCATCTTCTCCCCTTCCATCCCTATCTCATACTTTCTCTGTTTTTTCTCTCTACCCCCCTTCTCTTTTTTACATTTTCTTTTTCTTTCCTGAGTACAAACAAACTCACCAGCTTCTACTTCTACTGCCATTCCCCTAGCTTTTCTTTTCCACATCCCTCTTCCTTGCATGTTGTTCTCTACTACAGTAACTTGTATTTCCCCCTCCTCTCTTCTATGTTCTGCTCGAGCTATAACCTCAGTTATCACTTCAGCCTCTTCAACTATAACCTCAGTTAATCCCTCTTCTTGCTCCTTTTGTCCTTCTATAATTTCTGTTTCATTGAGCTTCTCTGCTTCTAGTTGGAAATTATCTACAGACTCTCCCCTTTCCTCCCTCTCCTTAGAATTTTTACTGTCAGAATCTATCCCATTTGTTTCCATATTCTGGTTAAATTCCTGCTTTGTCTTACTTCTGAATTTTGAACCACCTCCCCTCATGCCAGCTCTCAACCAGACCCCGAACTGAGCCCCCTTTACTCCTGTTTTCTCCTCACAGCTCCCATTCTTNAGTGCATATATGTTGGGTGAGCCAGCACATTTATAGAATGTGATAAAGCAGGAAAAAAGGAGACAGCCACAGCGCGCATTGTTGGTGTACACCAACAATGCGCGCTGTATAAGTACTGTACCAACAATGCGCGCTGTAGTGATGATTGATTGCTTATACATTTTGATGGTATGCAATAAAGTTGATCTGTAGGTAGCTAGATGGCGGGTCCATGCAATTAATATTATCAAGAAGCTTTTTTTCGTTTTATATATCTTCCATGCAGCTTCAAGTTGGCTCAAATTCCACATACCAAAAACCTTTTTCTTTTATTTAAAACTCTATGAGATATTGGAGTTGGGTATCCTATGACAAGTATGCATCAAATCTTTTGTGGGAGATTGGACGACACCCATCATGTTGATCATCAGCCTGCTTCCCATGCAAGTAATTAATTAATCAGCAAAAAGAGATGTCTGATATCATGCTGCGCGCGCGCGCTTGTATGGCTGCAATATCCCCCGGCCATTTCAACATGAAGAAATATATATGAAGTTGTTGTAGTTTGGTGTCACAAAATCACTCACATTCCCATGCAGCTTTTGAATCATGTATTATCGATAGATTCACCCAGATTTTCTTTCCATCGTTTTTATCAAATAAAATCAATGATATTCACTTACTTAGTTCTTATCCAATAGGTTTAGTATCCATTATCTCTTTGGCTTTTCAATTTTATCAAATTTTTTAATAAAATCCTTCTACTTACGCATTAAAAGAAGAAGGAAATTATGAAGAAAAGAGGAATATATATACATACACACACACACACACACACACACACACACACACAATATATATATATATATATATATATATTACCACAAAACGATCGACTAGTCTAAAGTGGAATTCACTCTAACAATTTCGATAGAGGCTGGAAACGGCTCTTCATGGCTTAAATCACAAGGATCTCTACAACTTAAAAAAAAAAATCAATCATTCAACCCCCTGGCCACTTGGGTTTAGAGGGTTTAGAAAAAGAGAAAAAGAAAAAAGCTTTGCTCGCTTCAGCGGAAGTCGACCAACACAGAGAATGTAACACCAAGTGGGAAATGTCAGCTCCAGCAATAGCTTTAACTGGCCAACGGATCATGGGTATGGTGCGGCATTTGGCACTCAACCCAAACAGTGCAAATACTTGTGTTTTGGTTATGGGCCTAAATTCTCTTTTAAAAACCTGTCACCATCTCCATCATTGAAACTATATTTCTGAAGCCGCCCCCTTAAAGAGTTATTTTAGTGCTACCGAGTAATAACAGAGAAGCATAAAGAGAAATTAACCGGAAGTTTATAATACATGTGCAAAATAATGAAATATATCATTGCTTACGTAAGGTGAAGATCGAGAGAATGGCCCAACAATTTGTTTAATTTTCAAAACAAGATCCCTATGTATTTTAAGTTTTTAGTTTAAGTACATGCATGGTAGTTTTTTTTTTTTTTGAAGTAAAAGGTATTTGTATTTGTATTAATCAAGTAACAGTTCAGAGTTACAACTTTTTTCTTTCTCTATGCATTCAGCTATACAAAATGGTGTTTCTTCCATCCAATAACCTCTGTGTCTAGCTTTAAAGCCTCCTTAGCTAACTATGGCAGCTCCATTTGAACTTCTGTGTATGTACTGAATCTTCCATCCCGTCTGTTGCATTAACAATTTCTTCACATCAGCACAATGCTACCATATAAGGGAAATCTGCATCTCCTCATTGACAGCTCTGACTATGTCTAAGCATCACCCTCAAACAGACTGCAGAAACCAAGATCTCTACATAATTCCAAAGCTTTCCAAAGTGCTAAACATTCAGCCATAGTTGGAAGTTGGACATGAAATCTTTGATCACAGCATGCAGTGAGGACCTCTCCCATTTCATCCCTTATAACAATCCCAATCCCAGCTTTTCTTTTTTTTGATCAAGAGCTGCATCCCAGTTGACTTTCACACTCCTGCAGTAGGTTTTCCCCATCCTTCTTGTCTCATAAGAACTCTATTAGGATTTGTGTGTTCTACCACAACTTGGGCCATCTGAAATTCTCTGAGTGCTCTCTTGCTGTTGATAAGTTGCTTGGGTGGTATAAATCTGTTTTCAAACACGAGTTGGTTTCTTCTAAACCAAATACTTCTCATTACCACTGCTACTTCATCCATTTCCTCCTTCGTTAGATTCTGTGCCAGCTTCTCAATCAAGTCCATTAGGCTCTCTTCTGTTAAGCTCCATTTTCTACTAGTCAACTTAGTTTCCATTAAGAAAACTACATTGGGCCTCTTCTCCTCCACCATATGGTAGAGATCTTGAACTGTCCATGGGTTCCCAAGCCCTTGGCAGTTCCAGCTAAGTGTTTTCATTGAGGGAGGTGGGGCTGCTTAACAGCCACCACCTCTTTCATTTTTGGTTCTTCCATCTTCTCCCCTTCCATCCCTATCTCATACTTTCTCTGTTTTTTCTCTCTACCCCCCTTCTCTTTTTTACATTTTCTTTTTCTTTCCTGAGTACAAACAAACTCACCAGCTTCTACTTCTACTGCCATTCCCCTAGCTTTTCTTTTCCACATCCCTCTTCCTTGCATGTTGTTCTCTACTACAGTAACTTGTATTTCCCCCTCCTCTCTTCTATGTTCTGCTCGAGCTATAACCTCAGTTATCACTTCAGCCTCTTCAACTATAACCTCAGTTAATCCCTCTTCTTGCTCCTTTTGTCCTTCTATAATTTCTGTTTCATTGAGCTTCTCTGCTTCTAGTTGGAAATTATCTACAGACTCTCCCCTTTCCTCCCTCTCCTTAGAATTTTTACTGTCAGAATCTATCCCATTTGTTTCCATATTCTGGTTAAATTCCTGCTTTGTCTTACTTCTGAATTTTGAACCACCTCCCCTCATGCCAGCTCTCAACCAGACCCCGAACTGAGCCCCCTTTACTCCTGTTTTCTCCTCACAGCTCCCATTCTTATGGACAATACAACCACATACAAAACAAAGATGAGGGAGTTTTTCATACCTTAGAGGTATCCAATACTTGATGCCCTTAACTGAGATAGTTCTGCCTCTTGCTAATGGTTTTGTTAAGTCCAATAGCAATAATACTCTCAATACACTACCCCAGCCACTCCCATCGACCTGTGTCTCAACCTCAATCACTTCACCAATGGTGTTTCCAATTCTCTTCCCTTCCTCTTCATTCATGCATGCTAACGGCATCTCTAGCATTTGGATCCACACCCTTTCTTTCGAGAAATCCATTCTTTGAGGTGGAATGAATCCATTAAAAGGCAATATTACAAACATATAGCTGTCAAACAGCCATGGTCTGCCATCCATTACCCTCATCTTATCGGCTTCATTAGCAAACTGGATAGCAAAAATATTAGCTCCTACTTCTTGGAATTTTGCTCTTCGACTGATACGCCATACCTTTCCCATTGTGTTTTCTACTACCGCTGCACTCATTCTTCTATCCAACCAGATTTTACCAACCACACTACACTCAGCTTTTCTCTGCAAATCCTCGGATACTTCTTCACCTATCACTATATCACTTCTTCTTCTTCTGTAAGCCTCAGACTCCCATCTCTCCTCTATCTCATTCATTTTTCCTCTCAGAGCCACCGTAGCCCACTCTGGTTTGTCCCTGAAAACACCTTTCCCCACCCCCTGCAACCGTTATTTTCGTACCAGACCACCCAACTCCACTACGCACCGTCCTTCCCACTACACGATTCTGTTAGAATCCTGAGTGGACCCCACACACCACCTCCTTTTCCTAGAGAGAAAAGGAGTGGAGACTCAATACAGCGTTGTACTACATGCATGGTAGTTGATACTAAAACTTTGGCATAAAGGCACAACTATACCTAAGATACCCCATCATACAAAACACAACTGTCCACAGATTTTCCTTCAGATCATAATGGTTCCATCGTACACTAATCCTATATGCTACATCCAATACAAAGAAAAAAAAGCAAACCCTAGGGCCTACATGCTCTGGATGTGTAAACGTGGGGGGCAAAACAAGCAGGCTGGAAAAACAGAAAGAAAGCAAGAAGCCTGGTCAAAGTCGGAAATTAGGTTTATCCAGTAGTCCCTTTCTGCCGTGTAATCAGCTCATCCTGCACACACTACAACAAAAAATAGATTTAGGGATGATTTTGGTTTGGGACGAATTGGAAATCGTCCCAAAAAAATGTGAATTTGGAACGAAATTCAAATTTCATTCTGAAAAAACGATGCATTGGTCAGACCGTTTGAACGCATTCGAACGCTATACTTAGGGACGAAATTTTTTGTTCAAAATAAGTTAACGTTCGACCGTTAATGATTAACCATTCGAACGTTTAATTTTTACCATTTGAACGTAATATTGGCGCGAGAGGTAAAATTTTTTTGGAGGGAAATTGATAAACTGTTCGAACGGTAAATTATAACCTTCGAATGATCATATGCACCGTTCAAACGTTATTTGAAGGGGTCGAACGGTGACAAGGGTTTTAATTTTTTAAGTTTTTTGCCAAATTATATTTAGATTAATTAGTAATTATAAGAAATTGGTTAATTAAATAATATGAATAATCTAAATTAATAATTAGTTTAGAAAATATAAAGCAATACTATTTCATACATAAATACTGAATTTACAAAACACAAAATGTTGTCCATACAAAAACAGTAAATAAATAAATAAAAGATATCAGAAAGTAATTAAGACCCCAAGTCTTTGCACACTTCCTCGACTGCAGCTATACGTTCCTTATATTTGTCTAGTCAAGTACTGATGGTGACCTGAGTCGCAGACATGGCAGTAAACTCTAGCGAAGCTCAGACACAGCAAATGGATCTCCATACGCACTGCATCGATCACTGCTGATGTCTGTTCGCTGATCCTGCACGCACTATCTCAGTCATCTCCGTCACGAGTAATATTATTTACTGATGCTCGCCCGTGTAGATGTCTCAGCGGCTGCAGCTGATACTCCATGATCTCCCGCTTGCATCTCTGTGAGGATCAACCGGTTCTGGAACATGTCTACGAAAACACAGTGTCGAGTGTCCCGTGCTGCGTGAGAGGGTGGTGCTATTTATCGGTCCCATCGGCTCCCGTTTGCGCTCGGCAACATCAGGCACAACACCAGCACATAGCAGATATCAGGTGATCAGGACTTCGAATGGCAGTATATCCATCGAAATGTACCGAAACTCTGATCGAATCCTATCGAATATATACCCCACCAAGTCGATAGGAATGCTACGAGTGACCCGTATCATAAATTTCGTCCAATCAATGCCAACTTCTGTCTTGTGCTGCCGAGAGTCAATGTTATTGGCAATTATCAAATTTAATATCTTAAAGAAAGAAGATAAATCTGCCTGTTTGATGCTCTTCGTCCCGTCATATGGTGGAGCATCTGGACCGACAACCAAATCCCTCACCTCGTGATTAGCAAGGAAATCGACCTCATCAGTATAAACGGATGCCTCCTCCTCAGCTGTCTCCGCCTCAACTGAAGGATCAGACTCTCTAGGCACCACATTCGGATATTACTCAGCACTGTTCGATCTCTTCTACCGTTCGATCTGCTCCTTTAACGTTCGAACGTCATTCTATTGATCGTTTGAACGTTTCTTGATAACCGTTCAAAAGATACACTAACTTCGAACGTAACTGAGAAGCATTCGAACGCCATTTTGGAACGAATTCTAACCGTGACAAAAAAAAGTCATCGTTTGAACAGTATCGAACGGCCAATTTCAAAATCGTTTCAAAAGATATATTTTGAGACGAAATGGTGATTTTCGTTCTTCGGGACGAAATCTATACATTTTGGGACGAAAATTTTCGTCCCAAAAAATGTTTTTTGTTGTAATGACATATGATTTCATGCATCAATTAGGTATAAACAGAAGCAGATAGAGAATGGGATTTTATTTTATTTTTTATAAGTAATAAAAGGTTTTATTGAAACGAATGTGTAGGCGAAGCCCATGTACACAGGATAGAGAATGGGAAATTCGACAGTTAAATCTAAAGGGACGTGACAATTACGAGGACCTGAACTTCCAAATCCAACAGAGATACCTCAGAATTATTGTTCTTTTGATCGGTAAAGATACCTCAGAATTTTGATAGGAGGAGATACACAGAAGTAAATATAATTAAGGTAGGTCAAACCTTACTTATCTACAAATGTGGCAAACATTGCTCATCCGTAAGATAAGGTAGCAATACCTCTTTCTAGAACCCTCGGTTGCAGTTACACCCTTCACATCCTTTGAAATAGAATCGCCCTTCTGTCTCCTAAGCATGAGTGATCTGATCAATATGTTCTGTTGGTTTGTTTTTATTTGTTGGTCCTCTGGATGTACAAGAAAGTGAATCAGAGCTTCCACAGTCATATTGAAATCTATCAGGTATCACAATGATGTGGAAAAATTTGATGAAATCGTCACAAAATAAATAAGGATCATAATATCATTTCAGCTATCCTTATTTCCATTTTGTTCGATGACATGAAGAAAATAGAAATCGTATATGGTATATCTGGAATATTGTCTTGCCAACCTTTTGTCCATAATATTTTCTAGCAGACAAGAAGCAAAAATAGATAGAACATAAATTTCAGATAACTTGCAATTTATAACCAATCAACTCAATGTACCATTATGATTTCTCCCTTCAAACATTTAGAACCACATTACTACTGATAAAAGATTATATCACATTACAGACGAACCAATAAAGTTAGGAGATTCAGTTTGATAAAAATTAGAAAACGCAACTTCAACAGAAATGTTCAGTCCCTTGAATAAAAGATACAGGAATTCCAATAGAATTTCTAAATTGATACACTTGCCTAAGAGAGAAATGTCCAACAAATAGGAAAGCAAAGTAAGAAAACATGAATGCAATTGCAAATGCAAAGTGCAATCCCTAAAATAAAAACTGAAGGATAAGAGACCTGGAGGTGACGTTTCATGGTCACAAATATATACTCGCATTCCACCCTGCACAAATTGTTCAAACGTAAACAAAAGGTAAATGCCCCTGTGACAAGAATCTAATGAATTTAAATGGTTACTAATGTACAAGAGAATTAAGACAAATTATGTACACAAAAGACGCATATCAAAGAGCAAAAATCCAAAATGAAAAAGGCTCGGATGAATATAGATGAGACGAAAAATATAATAACTCTTTATTTTCTGAGACAAAAAATATAATAACTCTTTATTTTCTAAGTTGCTTCTTTTAAGATCAAGAAAGAGAAACATTGCGAAAGAGACATTCATAGAAATCAAAGATCTAATTATGATAAATATGAGCAAATTAAACCAATCATATTGCAGCAGGCTGTTTCAGAGATAGGATAACATCGATCATACGTACCTTAGCTGACTCAAGTACTCATGATGATGAACCTTTGTTTTCATCAACAATGTCAGATAAGAATGAGACCGACATGTTTTTTTGTTTCACATCACTTGAAGACAAAAAGATTTTAAAAAGGGTTGGTCACATGTAGCACAGCGTACTGCAGGTGCAAGCAATAATATTGCGGCCTGAAGAGATCCAGATGGGCATCGTGATCTTGTGGGAGATCCCATTGGGATTTCATGGGAATACAAGTTTGTTGTACCAATTAACTCAGAATCTTTCTGGGCCTAGTTAGCAAAACGAGTGGCATACACACACACATATGTATATATGTATGCCACTCGTTTTGTTTGTGCTGTAAAAAGGTCCAGATTAGCGGCTTAGGCGCTAGCTGATCTCCTTCAAATTAAAGCAACAGGCGGCCATGATCGAACTAGTACTCATGATGGATCGATGACATGATTAATCAAAATATTAATAAAGCATTATGTGGTAAATAATCTAATTAAATTGGTAAGGAAGTTAGAAAAACTTCATGCCAATCCATGCATGCATGTGATCAATTTGGGATTCAAATATCTCTTAGCTAGGGATTAAAGTGAACGTGGGAAATATAGGATTCAATTCATGTATATGTAATATATTAGAAATGATATTTGCAGTCGTGGTTGTGCAAGCACCGCGCAGTTTCTTTGAAAAAAGTGAATTAATATGGGATTCACATGAAAAGAAAAAACTAACTAACTTTTTAATCGTGAACCTCACTCTTTTTCAAAGCGATTACGCGACGTTTATACATTCCACGACTGTATGTAGCATTACTCATAATATATTAATATGTAGGGTTCAATTCATATATCTATCTAATCTCTCCTACCTTATGCCTTAAAATTTTTTTTTGAAAAGACGGTACCTCAATTTTCTTGATAAAAAAGACTTAAAATTAATTTCAAGAGTTTCTACCCAAACTTAAAAGTCTAGGACTAGGAGATCATCCAAATTCATTAATATCGAATAATCATCAATGATCTAAAAAACTTCTTAAGTAAATGCCATACGTCCACTGATAGAAGTGTGTTCACACCGGCGTTGACAACTACTGATAAATATTGCAATTTCTCGCCGTGCACTGAGTTTTCAAATATCGTTGGTGCCGTGCATGTCGATATTTTTGGACTCTTGAGGCCACGCATGCAACGAAATCATTATCGTTATACAATATTGTTCATGTTGTTATTATTATAATTATATTTTATATCAAATAAAACCCCTCGCGGCTGAAAACTACAAGCGTATAATTTTTTAGTAAAAGCTTTTGTTGTTGTCGTTGTCTTCGTGTTATTATTGTTGCTATTATAATATTATATAGAACTTAATGGCTTCAAATGTTGTTCATTAAAAATTTTTTTTTTATGTAAATCTCATTTGCCTCGCTAATGATATTGGAGGAAGGGACGAATCTACATGGGTTCAAATTTTTTTTGGATAAAAGCAACAGTGTATTTATGAATAACGGACATTATAACTTTGATCTGAAATATACTTTATAAGCCAATTATAACATTAATAGTTCCCCAATACACAACCGTATTGACATGGTTTAGTCTAAATTGCATATCTCCACAAACCCACAGTCTCAAAGATAGCACAACTCTGTCTAAGATAGTGTGAAACAAACCTCATATTCTGTCTAAGACGGAATAGAGGACACACTCTATGGACATTAATCCAAGAGGTAATATGTTTTTTTTTCTAAAACAAAAGACATTACAGAAATTAAAAAAACATGAAAAAATAACGAATTATAACTTGAAAAGTTATAGATCCATATTTTCAACCTTGGAGGAAAATAAATACAAATGAAGCTACTGTGATGACGCGTGAGAGCCATGCGCTACCCTGGGGGTATGGAGGTTGATCAAATCTAAAGTAACCAGTGAACTAAGACCCAGAACAACTGCAGGTGGAGGCAGAAGGGCACCTCTAGTGGAGGCTCGTGGTTTCACGTGCCCTCTTTGGACCTCGCGTGTAACTCATGCACATATCCTTTCTGCGAAATTCTTCACCCATCTGAAGATTGGCACCTTGGGAACCTTGCGGAGGGGAGTGTGGTGGTCGCCGGATGCCGAAGAGCAATAGATAGGCCTTCCGCCATACTTTGAGCGGGATTGCTAACTTTTTTCATGAAAGAATTTAGAATTAATATACAAAGGGTAAGCAAAGAAACACTAGAGTGTAAACAATTGAAACATGAGGAAATTAAAATCATTTTGAACAAAAAAGGTAAAAAACGACTAGCATCAATAATGTATAAATCTAACGAAACCAAAAGGAGTTAGAAATACTTTATGAGGATCCAGCTTGCTTTGCCAAGAGGTGAGCCACTGAGTTTGCTTCTATATTACAAAGAAGGGACCAAGATAGGTGGTCTTGCATTGTATCGATAAATGACTATATATTTTTTAATATTTTTAAATATTTAAAAAAAATCACAAACTCACTAAAAATCATTTTCTTAACTATTAAATAAAAATAAAAAATAAAAAAAACAGTATCTGTCATTTTGGAGGCACCATCCTCGACCCCAAGCATTTTCTTATTGTATATATGCATGCTGAAGATCAGAAACGTTGAGATAAATTGCCATGGAGTAAAAGGAAGAGTGAAATCAGTCCACAATTAATGAGCGTTGCATCTACCTCTATGCATATGCATGGCTATATATATTGAACTAATATAAAAGATAAAACAATATAGTAAAGCTAATTATATGGAAAAGCTACTATGCCGTCTAAGATGTACCACTCAAGTGTACCATTCAGTAAATTTTATTTATTTATTTAATAATTAAGAAAGTAATTTTAAGTATATTGATTTTTTTTTATTTTTAAAAATATTTAAATATATTAAAAAAATATGTAAAAAAAATTAGCTTGAGCGGCATGGTAGCCCGATCCATTGATATAATAGCATTTACTGCAATGTTTACGAGCAGTTTAAAATATTACAAACATTTTTCTTTTATCATTTTAATGCGTTGTTAATTCTTAATGAAGATTAATATCATTTAATGATGTCATGTGAGTCGCTAGAAATATGTCACAAGGAACACTAATGTAAGTGTTGTAAGGAATTAAACATGAACAACATAGGATTTTTTACTACCATATAATATATATATATATATATATATCTAGTATATATATATATATATATATATATATACTAGGTGAGAGCAACGTACAAATCACGTTTGTCTAATTTTATGAAATGGTTATTTGTAAAAAATAATATATATTTTATAAAAATTATTGATGTCACTTAATAATTTAAGACATATTGGAGAAGATAAAAAAAAATTAGTTCAAAATATTATACAATCCAATACATGTTTATAACATCCATAATTTTAGCAAAGATACATAAGAAAAATTTAATAAAAGTCCAACACAAACGGTAGTTCAAAATATGTGTAGTTTGATGTTTGTATTATAATTCATCAATTTATGTCATCCTGTAGACGATCAATAGAGACAACATTGAAATTCTTATTTTTCTGTTGGTTGAATCGATCAAGATCAACATAAAGTTAAAACATAATCTTTTTATAAAATTTGTGGTATAATATTTTCTATATATAACATATATATAAATCCTAAAATGTATTTTGAAGTGTTGGCAGAATTTACTCTATCTTGATTAGCTCAAGGATCACGGCTTTTGTCACGTGCCCATCATAATAAGCCCACGTATGGAATATGACTTAACGGAAGTTACGTCCTACTACCATGGAAAAAAAGAAAACACTTTGATTAAACACACTTGTATTATATATTATATAAGATTTTTAAATTTAGAATATTCAATAATCTGAGTTAATGAAATGTCTAATACACGTGTATTATACTTAGGAATTCACATCTTATGCACCTAATACACGTGTATATGTTAAGGAGAAAGAGAAAAATATAATAACTAATCTTTAATTACTTATTATTATATAAACTATTAAATATTGTAATTATTGTAATTAATAAATCATATAACAACATTGAATGCTATCTCTATCAACATTTATGTCTTCATTCTATATGCCGATTACATTCACACGTATTTAAACAAATTGTGTTAACTTTAACAGAAAAATAAGAAAAACCGTTAAAATAAGATTTTCCGTTTCATATACACTTTTTATATATAAAAGGTATAATTATGTGACATGAAATCTGATGTAAGTCCAAATACTTATAATTTGTAGAGGAGAAACTCATCCAATTTAGAATTGTTAATGTTTCTACTAAATTTTACATTAAAATGGTTTAAAACGGCCGTCTGTTATAAACTTATTTGTATAACTATATATAGCCACTAATTAAGACCATTGAACCATCAATTAAGACCAATTTTTAGCCACTAATTAAGACCATTGAGCCATCAATTAAGACCTATCTTTAGCCATCAATGGAGACTTAAGTTATACCTACTCCTTTGTACTCTTATATATATGGGTATCATTCCCTTGTAAATGCATCAAGTTTTGCATTGAAGAACAACTCTTTCTCTTGCAACATCTTCTTTCTCTTGTAATAATATTTCTCTTTTAATTTCATAACACGTTATCAGCACGAAAGTTCTGACGATTTTGAAGCTAGTAGTCTTCTATTTCAAGTAAGTTTTTCAATATATTATTTGTAGTTCCCAAAATGAATATGAAATGTTACGTTACTTATTATTACTTGGTGAAACTCTATATTTATTCTCATGATTTTGTGAATGTATTTCTAATTTACAAATATAAACATACTTATGTTCCTGATTTATATTTAGAAAATGTCAAATATTACAAAATTGGAATTCGTTGCTCTTGATATTTCTGGAAAAAAATTATTAATTTTGGATCCTTGATGCTGAGATCCATCTGGAAGCGATGAACCTGTGAGATACAATTAAAGAAGGAAATCAAGGGTCCCGGCAGGACCGTGCTAAGGCAATGATTTTCCTTCGGCACCATCTTCATGAAGAATTAAAAACTGAGTATCTTACGGTGAAAGATCCTCTTATTTTGTGGAATGATTTAAGGGAGAGATATGAGCACCAGAAAACTGCAATCCTCCCAAAAGCTCGTCATGATTGGATGCACTTGAGCTTGCAAGATTTCAAGAGTGTTAGTGAGTATAACTCTGCACTTTTTAAAATTAGCTCACTATTGAAATTATGTGGTGAAAAAGTCACTGATGATGACTTGTTAGAGAAGACATAAACTACTTTTCATGCATCGAATGTGCTCCTGCAGCAACAGTATCGAGAGCGAAAGTTCAAAAAATATTCTGAACTTATATCTTGTCTTCTAGTAATTGAGCAAAATAATGAGTTTTTAATAAGAAATCATCAGTCACGTCCTACTGGTTCTATATCATTTCCTGAAATGAATAGTACTAGATTTACATCATTCCCAGAAGCGAATGGTGCATCTTTTCAAAGAAATCGAGGGCGTGGACGTGGTAGGAAAAATTATAGAAGTAGAGGTCCTAGAAGCAACCATACTAAAAGGGATAATAGTAGATATACACCATACAACTAGAAGTGGTTCAACTTAGAGAATGATAAAGGTCATCAAAACAAATTTTTAAAGAAAGATGAAGATGGATGCCATAGATGTGGTATGACTGGACATTAGTCTCGTACCTGTCGTACAGCTAAGCACTTGGTTGACCTATACCAAACTTCTATAAAAGAAAAAACAAAAAAGTTTGAAACAAATTTTGTTGAACTATCAGATGCTTTAGTTTCTATCGATGGAGAAGATATTACAAGCCTTGATGTTTCTGATTTCTTTGAGAATTCTAGTGGTAGAGTTGATTATTTGATTGGTGATGAAAGTGTTCCTTTTTAATTAAGGTATTTTCTTTATCTTATTGTAATTTTTTTTTTATATTTTGCAATGTTTTGTAGTAATAAAAGTTTTATATATTTTGTAGAATCATGAGTATTACTGATTAACTTTTTATTTCTGAAATGAATAATAGAGATGTATGTCTAGCTAACAATGCTACAACTTACACAAATCTTAAGGATAAAAAATATTTTCAAAATCTAATATTGAGTAAAGCCTATGTTCATACCATATCTGGTTTATCGAATCTAATTGAAGGTTCCGGAAGCGCCTATATTGTGTTGTCTAATGGCACCAAATTTTGTATTGATGATACTCTATTTTCTTCACGATCCAGAAGAAATTTATTGAGTTTTAAGGATATACATCGTAATGGTTGTCATATTGAAACCATCAACGAAGATAATAAAGAGCATATTCTCATTACTAAAATAATTTCGAGCCAGAAGCTCGTATTAGAAAAACTATCTGCTCTCTCATCTGGATTGTATTATACAGAAATGAGAACAATCGAATCATATGTGGTAATGCACCAGAAGTGCATTAACCCCAAAATATTTATGACTTGGCATGATCACCTTGGACATCCGGGATCAATAATGATGAGACGAATAATTGATAATTCGTATCGGCATCCCCTCAAAAATCAGAAGATTATCTTACCTAATGAATATCCATGCTCTGCATGTTCTCAGGGTAAATTGATTATCAAACCATCTATCTCAAATGTTGGTTTTGAATCTCCATCATTTTTACAAAGAATTCATAGGGATATATGTGGGCTTATTCAACCATCAAGTGGACCATTCAGATATTTTATGGTTTTAATTGATGCATCAAGTTGATGGTCACATGTTTGTCTACTTTCCACTAGAAATATTGCTTTTGCTAAACTTATTGCCCAAATAATTAAACTACGAGCACAATTTCCTGACTATCCAGTTAAAACTATTCGATTGGATAATGCAGGTGAATTTACATCTCAAGTTTTTTATAACTATTGCATGTCAATAGGAATAGATGTTGAACATCTAGTTGCCCACACACACACTCAAATGGTTTAGCTGAATCATTAATTAAAAAGTTTCAGCTAATCGCTAGACCTTTACTTATGAAATCAAAACTTCCTATTTGTACCTGGGAACATGCTATACTTCATGCAGCATCATTGATTCGAGTTAGGCCATCAGCATATCACAAATATTCTCCATTACAGCTTGCATTTGGTCAACAACCAAATATTACTCATCTTCGTATTTTTGGATGTACAGTATATGTTCCAATTGCACCTCCACAACGTACAAAAATGGGTTCTCAATGTAGACTTGGGATATATGTTAGGTTTGATTCTCCATCTATTATTAGATACCTTGATCCTCTTACAGGGGATTGTTTAAGGCACATTTTGAGGATTGTCAATTTGACGAATCCATTTTTCCAACATTGGGTAATGAGAAGTCGATGCCTGAAGCACGACAAGAAATTACTTGGAAAAATAAAGTCATTTCCCAATTTGATCCTCGTAAAATGAATGTAAACTAGAGGTTCAAAAAATTATTCATTTGCAAAGTGTTGCAAATCAATTACCGGATGTATTTACTGACATTAAAGGTGTGGTAAAATCATATATTCCTGCTGTTAATGTTCTAGCAAGGATTGCAGTCCCTGAATGACAAGTTGCCAAAACAGCAATAGGTGAATCTAAGATACACCTGAAGCGTGGACGACCTATTGGTGCAAAGGACAAAATTTCTTGGAAGAGAAAAATACAAAATGAATTTAGTACTCCTGAAAAGTCCATACTCACAACACAGGTTATAAGAGTAATTGATGCTCCTGAAGAGACTAAATCTCCTGAAAAAAAACCTCCTGAAGAGGTATTTAATGAAATGTCTTCCCTTGAAGAGGGACAGGTACCTGAAAATAACGAGATCTCGATACATTTCATAAGTAATGGAAAAATTTTGGATAGAAATAAAACTGTTGTCGACAACATATTTTCATATAAAATGGCCATTGACATTACCAAAAGTAATGAAGAAATTGAGTCAAAAACTGTCGAAGAATGTCGACGTAGAAATGACTGGCGAAAATGGAAATCAGCTATTGAAGCTGAATTAAACTCGCTAGCAAAAGCGAGAGGTCTTTGGACCAATTGTACAAATACCAAATGGTGTAATGCCTGTTGGATATAAATGGGTATTTATACGTAAGCGTAATGAGAGCAATGAAATTGTGCGATATAAAGCACGACTTGCTGAACAAGGTTTCCTGCAGAAACCAGGGATTGATTATGAGGAAACATACTCTCCTGTTACGGATGCAATCATATTCATATTTTTGATTAGTTTGGTAGTTACAAAAAGATTGGATATGCAGTTAATGGATGTAGTCACTGCATATTTATATGGATCATTAGATCATGACATATATATGAAAATCCCTGAAGGATATAAAATGCCTGAAGCTTCTAATCTGAGTACATCCAGAAATATGTATTCTATTAAATTTCAAAGATCTTTATATGGGTTAAAACAATCTGGACGCATGTGGTATAAACGTCTTAGCAAATATTTATTGAAATAAGGATTTGAAAATAATCTAATATGCCCATGTGTTTTTATTAAGAAATCAGACTCCGGATTTGTTATTATTGCGGTTTATGTTGATAATTTAAATCTTGTTGGAACTCCTGAAGAGATCAGAAGAACCGCTACATATTTAAAGAATGAATTTGAAATTAAAGACCTTGGCAAAACGAAATTTTGTCTCGGCCTGCAGCTCGAGTATTTGCAAAATGGAATTCTCATTCATCAGTCAAATTATATAGAGAAAGTCTTGAAGCACTTTTACATGGACAAGGTTCATCCCCTGAGTACTCCAATGGTTGTCCGATCACTTGATGTGCAGAAAGATCCATTTCGTCCTTGTGAAGACGATGAAGAAATTCTTAGTCCTGAAATACCTTATCTCAGTGCAATTGGAGCCATGATGTATCTTGCAAATTGCACTCGGTCTGATATTGCATTTTCAGTTAATTTACTTGCAAGATATAGTTCCCCACCAACTCGAAGACATTGGAATGGCATTAAACATGTCCTTCGATACCTCTGAGGTACGGTTGATATGCGATTATTTTATTAACATGGATCAAGTCCACAATTAGTTTGGATATGGATGCAGGTTATCTTTCAGATCCACACAGAGGTAGATCTTAAACTGGATATGTATTTACTTATGAAAATTCTGTTATATCATGGAGATCTGTCAAGCAAACACTATCTGCTACCTCTTCAAATCACTTAGAGATTATTGCAATTTATGAGGCAAGTCGAGAATGTATTTGGTTAAGATCAGTGATTCAACATATTCAAAAAAAGTGTGGTCTTCCAGTAATTAATAATAGTCCAATAATTTTATACGAAAATAATGTTGTTTGTATTACTCAAATTAGAAGAGGATATTGCAATTCATGAGGCAAGTCGAGAATATATTTGGTTAAGATCAGTGATTCAACATATTAAAAAAAAGTATGGTCTTCCAGTAATTAATGATAGTCCAATAATTTTATACGAAAATAATGTTGTTTATATTACTCAAATTAAAAGATAATATATCAAAAGTAATAGAAACAACATATTTTAACTAATTCTGTTTAGATCCACTTTCCACCCAATTAATCCTCATTTTTCACGAGCCAAAAAATAAAAACAAAACTACATACAAGCGCCGTCTTTCTTTGTGAAGGAGAAAAAATGGACAAAAGTCTTTAAAAAAAAACAAGAGAGATCGCACGTAAGAGATTTGGGCATGACAACACTAATCATAACAATAATAATATGAAACGACAAATCACACTGCCTAATAATCGCGTATTAAGAATTTTATTATGTATAAGTAAAATTACATATTAATTTATATATTAATATTTATTTTTTAAAATTTTAAATTTAAATTAATATTATTTTTAATAAAATTTGATTTTTAATTAATTATATTAAATTAATTGTACTTATAATTAAATTTTTTCTTTAATAAAATACTCCGTACCCAACATTTTTTTTTTTTTTCAGAAGTAGGAGTTGGACCCCACACACACGTGATTTTATTATCAATTTTTAGAATGGCTTCAAAGCCTCAAAGTGCTGCTAACCACTCGTCGCTTTGGCTTTATCTTTTGTGTCTTCTATCTATACGTGGCTCTTGCACATCAATCCAATACAAAATGGGAAAATGTTAATTATATTTATAAAATCAAAAACTCTACGTAGATATTTTTATGTATTATTTTACTTATTTTAGTTGTTTTAATATAAAATAATTATTTTAATCAATTACATAAATAAAAATAAAATTATGTGTATAATTAGCTTGTACGTATAATATTGTGTTTAAAATTATGCATAAAAGTAGCAATATTCATACAAAATACAAATTAATAATCCAGCTTTCTTCTTCTTCTTCTTCTTTTTCTTTTAATTTTAATTTTTTTATAAATATTTTCTCTTCACACTTACTTGTATAGTAGTTAATGCTTCCAACAAAATATTCACTACGCCCTAAACCTATTAAATAAATATAAATAAAGAGTTCGCATTTTAAAATCTTAATGAATGTTATATATATATATATATACACCCCTTTTTTAGGGCAATATTTTAAAGTAGAAACGAAAAAGAAAGTGTTATTTTTAGACACTGTGGGCCATGTACTTGAAGTGTTCAATTATTCTCCTCATGATGATTCTTGATATCTTTTGGAAGTTACGTGTATACAAGAACTTAGAACATTATAAATTGGTAAGAAATGAGAGTGCCGACAATAATTAATATATAGTTATATACGCAACATGAGAAGAGATCGATCATAACTGATCCTAATTTGCTAAAACAATTAAATAAATAAAAATTTTATGTACAGTTAATTTTATATATTTCTTATACACTCAATTAATAATTAATTGATTAATTGTATTAATTTTTTAATATAAAATAAATGTTTTAATCAATTACATCAATAGTGTATAAAAATATATAAAAATAACTATATATAACAAAACTCTAGGAACAACTACAAGTGAGATTCATGAGCTCCACAATTACATGGAATCGGACCTAAAAAAGCAATTCACGTTTGTATTTTTATTTCACATATCATCAACAAAATTCAAATCTTCCAATAATTATAAACAGTATCATCGATCATTTGCCTCATGTTTTTCAACAAGTTATTATTTTAAAAAAATCTCCAAATTGGGTCGGTGAAGTTTCTCCAACACAATCTATAAATTTGCCACAATATATTCCTAAAACATGTGAGAAGAAATGTTTTCTTTTAATCTTTTAAAGCTAGATATTTAAAAAAAAAAAATGGAAGCGGAATCGATGGGAATCAAATGGGAAATCTGGCATACATGTTTGGTGAGCCAGCACATTTATAGAATGTGATAAAGCAGGAGAAAAGGAGACAGCCACAGCGCGCATGTAACAACAATATGGCGCGCTATAGTGATGATTGATTGCTTATACATTTTGATGGCATGCAATAAAGTTGATCTGTAGGTAGCTAGATGGCGGGTCCATGCAATTAATATTATCACGAAGCTTTTTTTCGTTTTATATATCTTCCATGCAGCTTCAAGTGGCTCAAATTCCACATACCAAAAACCTTTTTCTTTTATTTAAAACTCTATGAGATATTGGAGTTGGGTATCTTATGACAAGTATGCATCAAATCTTTTGTGGGAGATTGGACGACACCCATCATGTTGATCATCAGCCTGCTTCCCATGCAAGTAATTAATTAATCAGCAAATAGAGATGTCTGATATCATGCTGCGCGCGCTTGTATGGCTGCAATATCCCCCGGCCATTTCAACATGAAGAAATATATATGAAGTTGTTGTAGTTTGGTTTTTGGGTGGATGACAAAATCACTCACATTCCCATGCAGCTTTTGAATCATGTATTATCGATAGATTCACCCAGATTTTCTTTCCATTCTTTTTGTCAAATAAAATCAATGATATTCATTTCTTTAGTTCTTATCCCATTATCCATAGGTTTATCATCCATTATCTCTTTGGCTTTTCAATTTTATCTAAATTTTTCATAAAATCCTTCTACTTACGCATTAAAAGACAAAGAAAATTATGAAGAAAAGAGGAATATATATATATATATATATATATATATATATATGAGTATTGCTACTAATAAGCCCCATACACCACACACCTCACATTTTTTATTTTTTATTTTTTTAAATTTTTTTAAAATTTTTTTTAGATTTTTTCTTTTTAAACTATTTTAAATTTTTTTTATATATATATTTTACCACAAATCTAAGACTCGTCTAAAGTGGAATTCACTATAACTATTTCGATAGAGGGTGGAAACGGCTCTTCATGGCTTAAATCACAAGGATCTATACAATTTAAAAAAAAAAAAAAAAAAAATCAATCATTCAACCCCCTGGCCACTTGGGTCTAGAAAAAGAGAAGAAAAAAGCTTTGCTCGCTTCAGCTGAAGTCGACCAACACAGAGAAAATAACACCTAGTGGGAAAATGCCAGCTCCAGCAATAGCTTTAACAGGCCAACGGATAATGGGTATGGTGCGGCATTTGGCACTCAACCCAAACACTGCAAAAACTTGTGTTTTGGTTATGGACCTAAATTCTCTTTTAAAGACCTTTTAAAAGCCTGTCACCATCTCCATCATTGAAACTATATTTCCGAAGCCGCCCCTTAAAAGAGTTGTTTTAGTGCTACCGCGTAATAACAGAGAAGCATAAAGACAAATTAACCGGAAGTTTAGAATACATGTGCAAAATAATGAAATATATCATTGCTTACGTAAGGTGAAGATCGAGAGAATGGCCCAACAATTTGTTTAATTTTCAAAACAAGATCCCTATGTATTTTAAGTTTTTGGGTTTAAGTACATGCATGGTAGTTGATACTAAAACTTTGGCATAAAGGCACAACTATACCTAAAATACCCCATCATACAAAACACAACTGTCCACAGATTTTCCTTCAGATCATAATGGTTCCATTGTACACTAATCCTATGCTACATCCAATACAAAGAAAAAAAAACCAAACCCTACTTGATCTGGATGTGTAAACGTGGAGGGCAAAACAAGCAGGCTGGAAAAACAGAGAAAGAAAGAAGCCTGGTCAAAGTCGGAAATTAGGTTTATCCAGTAGTCCCTTTCAGCCGTGTAATCAGCTCATCCTGCACATATGATTTCATGCATCAATTAGGTATAAACAGAAGCAGATAGAGAATGGGATTTTTTTTTAATAAGTAATAAAAGATTTTATTGAAACGAATGTATAGGCAAAGCCATGTACACAGGATAGAGAATGGGAAGTTCGACAGTTATATCTAAAGGGACGTGACAAATATGAGGACCTGAACTTCCAACTCTACTAGATTTTTTTTTTTTTTGTTTTTTAATAATTAATAAGAACTCTACTCGAAATAAAGGATACTTCTAAGCTGGATGCCGATACAATTGTCTTAATACTTGCCTTCTTTCCTTTAAGGGAAAGACCTCTTGCCTTCAAAAGGGCACGAAGCTTCTCAACTGTGAAGCTCTGGAGCCTCTCAACTGTGAAGCTCTGGAAGTCTCTACTAGATGCCTGACTGTTTGATCCTTCTGCACATCCAAGAGTGCAAAATAGGAAAAAATTAGGTTAAAATAAAGCACGAGATCCTTATTTTATATGAAATGCATGTCTTAACGATTAACAGGTCCAACAGATTTAAATGAATTTCCAACATCTAAAGCACATTAATCCATCCAATGCTCCATTTTATATGAATTTTACATGTGAAAAATGGGATAATAGAACACCAGACCATAAGAGATTACCTTGTCGAGAACTAATTTGACTATTGGCTCTCTTAGCTGAAGTTCGGGCATCTGGAGCTCTTTCAGCGACCCTGAAAAGATTAAATGATAGCATGTGTCAGACACGTTCAAGTTTGCAAACCAGCAACCGGGCGCCAGGTGAAAAAGTTTGTTCAGAAGTAAATGATGCTTCATAAATTCATTTTTTTATGATTAAATTCATGATATAAACTCACGCCATTTTGTAGCCGAAGAGAGTTCATGTGTAGTAAAAAATCTAAACCCTCGGAGTATGGTATACCTCAGAATTATTGTTCTTTTGATAGGAAAAGATACCTCAGAATTTTGATAGGAGGAGATGCACAGAAGTAAATATAATTAAGGTAGGTCAAACATTATTTATCTACAAGATGTGGCAAACATTGCTCATCCATAAGATAAGTTAGCAATACCTCTTTCTAGAACCCTCGGTTGCAGTTACACCCTTCACATCCTTTGAAATAGAATCGCCCTTCTGTCTCCTAAGCATGAGTGATCTGATCAATATGTTCTGTTGGTTTGTTTTTATTTGTTGGTCCTCTGGATGTACAAGAAAGTGAATCAGAGCTTCCACAGTCATATTGAAATCTATCAGGTATCACAATGATGTGGAAAAATTTGATGAAATCGTCACAAAATAAATAAGGATCATAATATCATTTCAGCTATCCTTATTTCCATTTTGTTCGATGACATGAAGAAAATAGAAATCGTATATGGTATGGAATATTGTCTTGCCAACATTTTGTCCATAATGTTTTCTAACAGACAACAAGCAAAAATAGATAGAACATACATTTCAGATAACTTGCAATTTATAACCAACCACCTCAATGTACCATTATGATTTCTCCATTCAAACATTTAGAACCACATTACTACTGATAAAAAATTATATCACATTACAGACGTACAGTCAATATCATTCCATAAGAGTCCTATAACGTCAAGAGATTCAGTTTGATAAAAATTAGAAAAAACACCTTCAAAAGAAATGTTCAGTCCCTTGAATAAAAGATAAGGGAATTCCAATAGGATTTCTAAATTGATACACTTGCCTAAGAGAGAAATGTCCAACAAATAGGAAAGCAAAGTAAGAAAACATGAATGCAATTGCAAATGCAAAGTGCAATCCCTAAAATGAAAACTGAAGGATAAGAGACCTGGAGGTGACGTTTCATGGTCACAAATATATACTCGCATTCCACCCTGCACAAATTGTTCAAACGTAAACAAAAGGTCAATGCTCCTGTGACAAGAATCTAATGAATTTAAATGGTTACTAATGTACCAGAGAATTAAGACAAATTATGTACACAAAAGACGCAAATCAAAGAGCAAAAATCCAAAATGAAAAAGGCATGGATGAATATAGATGAGACAAAAAATATAATAACCCATTTATTTTCTAAGTTGCTTCTTTAAGATCAAGAAAGAGAAACACCACAAAAGAAACATTCATAGAAACCAAAGATCTAATTATTGACTCTAAGAGTAAAAAGTAGATTTTTTAAGGACTCTCGTAAAAGGCTTGCTGCCTGTTTAATCCATAAAAGAACACATTCATTCAAATATAGCAGTAAAGTTCTACTGCTGAATTCATGAATTCCTTGTATCATTAGTAAATCATGCCTAGGTGTTGCTCTTGTATATGTCCTGTATACTTAGGATATGCCTACTCCTCATCAGTAAAAATCTTTATTTACTGATAAAAAAAATTTTTATTGCTGAAATGGTCTTGGGTTCCTATACAAGAAGTTAAGTCATCCAGCCACCCGATAGAAATCCATCAAATAGAAAGGACCAACTTCTTGGATGACAGAGGAAAACCAAGGACAGCAGCTTAACCTGAGCCTTCTGGATTATATGGTCCTAATATTTTGTAATACCCAAAATTGAGTATGAGAGGGTGGTGTTGAGATCTCACATTGTCTAGGAAGGAGAAGTTTTGTGCAGTTTATATTGATTTCAAGGGGCCCCAATTGTAACATTAAAGCCCGCTCAAGCTTTCCTTCGATTGCTACAAATGGCATCAAAGACAATCCCAACCATAAGTGTGGGATTTTAGCCGTGCCATGTATAATCGAATGACTTTATGAGGACTTTATTAATTTAATGGGGAGGGGGAAGGGGAATTGTAATACCTCAGATTTAGTATGAGAAGATGGTGAATGAGATGCTACACTTCTTGGGAGTTAGAAGTTTTTGCAATTTATAATGGTCCAAATTCACTCAAATGGACTCTAATTGTAATATTAACTAATCTTTTTCCTACTATAAGCTCAGATATGATGTGGCTTGAGCTTTCCTAGGTTCATAAGATATTTAATTTAATTAGAAAGTATGCATAAGTTACAGAGACCAAGACCATAAGTAGGAATCTCCAAGCCCCTGAAAGAAATTAAAGCCTCTCTTATGTATTCTAGATAAGAGCTGGCATGGGCAGAATTCTGGCGAATGCTGAAACAACTATATTGCAGTGCTTTTGGAAGAAGCTCCAATTGTAACATTAAAGCCCGCTCAAGCTTTCCTTCAATTGCTACAAATGGCATCAAAGACAATCCCAACCATGAGTGTGGGATTTTAGCCGTGCCATGTATAATCGAATGACTTTATGAGGACTTTATTAATTTAATGGGGAGGGGGAAGGGGAATTGTAATACCTCAGATTTAGTATGAGAAGATGGTGAATGAGATGCTACACTTCTTGGGAGTTAGAAGTTTTTGCAATTTATAATGGTCCAAATTCACTCAAATGGACTCTAATTGTAATATTAACTAATCTTTTTCCTACCATAAGCTCAGATATGATGTGGCTTGAGCTTTCCTAGGTTTATAAGATATTTAATTTAATTAGAAAGTATGCATAAGTTACAGAGACCAAGACCATAAGTAGGAATTTCCAAGGCCCTGAAAGAAATTAAAGCCTCTCTTATGTATTCTAGATAAGAGCTGGCATGGGCAGAATTTTGGCTAATGCTCAAACAACTATATTGCAGTGCTTTTGGAAGAAGCTCCCTGGACATTTATAAACTACAAAGTGTCAAATAAATAAATGCTAGAAGCTCATTCCTATGTCATCACATATGGGCTTCAGCATTTGAGGAACTGAAAGGACCATAGTCTATTTGCACACATGAATCTCACGAATATATGGCCTAGCCCTTTATCTCTAAAGTTTCTATTTCTTTTAAGGAAAGGATTCTGAAAGGTTACTTCCAACCTCTTATGGTATCTCTGGCAATATGAATTGAAACTATATTCTCGCAGCAGGGTGCTGCAGGTTCCATCTTTTCTATCCAGAACAGCTTATAAAGCTGGAAGCAAAAGAAACAAAAGGAAAAAAAGAAGAAGCAATATCTGTTTACAAGAATCAAATCCAAAAACTATGTAAATAAGGAATGGTAGTCCTATGATGTAAGGGATCCCACATTGCTTGGGCATAAGAAGTTCTTGCTCTTTATAATGTTTCAAAGGGGCTCCAATTATATCATTGACTAGTTCTTTTGAAGAATAGGCCATGTGGTTTGGGCTTTCCATTGGGACGTTACACAACTAATTAATCCCGGACTTCTTGAGAGCATGGTGGTACTATCATACAGGGAAAGTGACTGTAGCAAAACAGTGATTGAATGTATGAACTACTATCCACACAATATGAAGTAAGAGAACAACAAAAACAGCAATTAGCAGCCTTTTAAGACAGCATTCACTTGCTTATCGTTGAGGCTGTAAATCTGAGAATGGGTTGTGAGTGCATGATCATGCGAATTACATTTGAAGAAATCAATCAATCATATTTAAGAACTACAGATTTTTGTGACTCATTGTAAATCTACTTTACTTCTCTATGAACCCTCAAAAAGATCCTGCAATTGACCGCCAAATTTGTCCTCAGGGAAAATTGCTAAAAAGCAATTGTATCACATTGTATTTCACATCAACTCGGATCTAAGGTTATCAATAGTAGCAACAAGTCCCTCGTGAGGTGGAGGGCCAGAAACACACTCACAAAAAGACTAATTATCTGTAAGGATTGTGACCTCCTTAGATCTAAAGACTAACTGCTTTTTCCAGCTCAGAAACAAACATTGGGAGAAGGTACCCTTCTCTAATTCATCCAGAAGCCTACATTCAAGCTCCAACATTCTGGTTATTGAAAAACAAGGTCCAACAAGTGTCATACACCTTATAATGCTTATTCTTTGAATTTGAAAGCATATTCAGTTTACAACCAATTACTACTTTAATCAATACAACGCAGAAACAATAGTTCACATGAATCAATGGCCTCAAATGCAGTTCGTACAATCGCATCCTCGCAAAACCAGATAGCATATGCATGCAGACATTTGAGGCATGTCTGTATCCAGTGCTAATAATATGCACAAACCACTTCAATCAAAGAACTTTTTATTTCCAAACAAGCAAAAAAATCACAACCAGTACTAAAAATCTCTTCTCCCACAGTTATTCCAGTACTTACATACCCAACCTAATCCAGGTATATGCAAAACGATAAACAACTAAAATCTTAAAAAAGGTACTTCCATAGATCATGTCTCCAATTGAATCGTTTAACAGCATTCATCACTAACAATCTAAATAAATAAAACTCATCCAATTACGCATGTATCAGAGATCAAAAGCCCTAAACCGCCTGTTTGGTAACCAAGAGAGCATAAAAAGTAGCAAGATTTACATATTTTGGTAGCGCGAACATTAATACGAGTAAAACACATCCACAACCAACTTAAGTGCCTGCTTGACGTTTAGTTAAAAGAAAAAATTTTGTTTTTAACCTCCGCAAGCCCCCAAAACAACAAACATTATCTTAACAAATTTCCCTCGATTTTTTCTCGGCAACCAAAAAGAAAACTGGGTAAAACTGCAAGGTTTTAAAAGTTTTAAATAGAGTGAGAAGGCGAAGAGAGATCACCGGGTTTGAAGAGACAACGGTGGAGGAGAAGAACCCCAGGGAGGGAAGGTCGGCGAGGAACTTGGACGCGCCAGAAGCCGTTGGATGATTCGAATCGGACGGCTGAGAGGACGACGAGCCCTCCATCGCGCCTGGAAATAAAAAAATAAAAAAACTTTCGAGAAGTACGGTGACAAAAGAGCGAGTGAGTTAAGTGCGTAGAACTAAGTGCACGTTTACCACTTGGCTATATATACGGGACGTGACGGGGCGGGGAAGGAGTTTTGTAATAGTTGAGTTTTACCGCGGTGTCATGCTAGGCTACCGCCAGCAATGACAGCTGGTGCCGCTGGCACAAATTTAAATTTTATTTTTTTTTATATTTAAATATTTTTCAAAAGTTAAAAAAATATATTAATATATTGAAATTTATTTTCTTAGTAAAAAAATTAAATTGATAAGTGGTCAAATACAACGGACAAAAAGGGGAGATTGATAAGTGGTGAAATACAACGGACAAATTTTCCAAGAAAAGTCAGAGTCGGAGTCGAAGGTGGAGGTGAACCGACTCCGATCCGCTCCGACTCTGACTCCAATGCCTGGCTCCGATTTCGACTCCGACTCCGCTCCGACTTCACTCAGATATTGTACATATTTAATAAAAATATATGTATTTTTCTATATATTAATCATATAAATATAATAACATGTAACATGTAACACCAATGGATAAACACTAATATATAAATAATAAATTTATAATAACATGTAATACTAATGTATAATAACTAAAATATTGACTATGTAGATTTTATATAACTATATCTTATATAGTTAGTTAAACTCAATAATATATATACTAGCATGAGTTAATTATTATTATAAAAATATCTATATTCTTTATACATTAATTATATATATTTTATATAATTATAACTTATATAGTGAGTTAAATGCTAGTATGAACAAATGTACCAAAAATAATACATTTTTACTATAATAACATGTAACACTAATGTACCTAATATACCATGTAGTAGTAATGTATAGACTATAGTAATCAATCTATGATTCTATAATAACTTATAACATGTAACACTAATTTTGTTATTTTTTCTTCAGACACAAGTTTGAATGAAATTCGTTGCAATTTGTATTGGTTATTTTGTTGTAAGTTGTAACTTGTTGATGGAATTAGAACTTGATGGATAATGAGCCATGAGTTGGTTGAATAATTTGGGAAGATAGATGATGATGGATAATTAGTTTGTAATTTTGGTTATGTATTTTTAATTTGTAATTTTGTATAAATCATTTTAATTTGTAATTTTGGTTATGTATTTTTAATATGTGTGTTGAACCTAAGGTTTCAAGTTTTGTGTAATTATATATTTACACATGAATTTTGATGATAACAAATGAATTCAAAGAATGAAGGAGTCTCAAATTCAATTTGTCCACACAATGGAGTCAAGCACATCAAGGAACCAAGCATGAGCAAGAAGGAAACAAGTTCACATTAAAGTCATAGAGAAATGTTGTAAATCTCTTAAAATTCGAAATTAGGATTAAGGCTCAAAAATTAACATTTTATCATAAAGCATTAAAATACATTTTCCACATGTGCATGAATATTTTGAAAATTAAATTTGAAAATTTTGAAAGATAATTGATTGTCATCTTTCACATGTGCATGCTTTATTTGAATATTTTCAAAAGTGATTGATGCTTTTCTTGACTTATGCAAAAGGAAGATGCCTTTGTTTGAAAATTTTGAAAAGTAAAGTGTGCTCCTTTTGTCATATGCAAAAAGTAAAAGATTAGGTTTGAATTTTTTGAAAAGTAAAGTGTGCTCATTTTGTCACATGCAAAAAGTAAAAAGATTAGGTTTGAAATTTTTGAAAAATGAATGATGATGTCTTTGACATGTGAATCTTTTTAAATTTGAATATGAAGTCTCATATGCCTATAAATAGATCATTTGAGAGCTTCACATTCACAACACCAAGAGCATACAACTCTCATTCAAAGCTTTCATTCTCTCTTCTCTAAGCATTGAGCCTTAATCCTTTTTCATTTTGAGAGATATAGGTTGTGCTGTATTGTTCTTATTTCACTCATTGAGGAGTGTTTTCTGATATTCTACCCACTATCAATTCTTGTATCAGTAAAAGGGTGTGTACAACCCTTGTGCGTGTAGAAAGTGTTCTACACAGGGAATCGTTGAATCACCACGTGTAAGGTGATTGCAAGTGTAGAGGGTGTTCTACACGGATCCTTTGTAGCGGTGTTGTTCAAAGGTGTAATAGGTTTTTACCTCCACCTGAAGGAGGTTGAATAGTGAATTCGGGGATCCTCAAGGGGTAGCTTGAGGCGAGGACGTAGGCAGTGGGGCCGAACCTCGTTAACATACTGAGTTTGATTCTCTCTTACCCTTACTCTTTATATTTATTGCTATTTCGTATTTTGTTTATATTTGATATTGTATATTTGATTTATAATTTTTTTTTTTTTTTAAATACAACTCAATTCACCCCCCCTCTTGTGTTAGTCATCTGGGCAACAATTGGTATCAGAGCTAAAGCTCTGTTATAAGATTAACTATCTTTTGAGTTAAGATCTTATGGCTAACATTGCAGCTTCATTTGGTGAAGGTCAATCTAGCAGTCGGCCTCCACTCTTTTGTGGAGACAATTATTCATTCTGGAAAGTTAGAATGAGAATATTCCTTCAGGCTCAAGGTCGAGAGATCTGGAAATGCATTGTAAATGGACCTTATATTCCAACAAAAGTGGTTGGTGGAGTAAAGGTCAAAAAGGAAGAAGAAGAGTTTGATCGTGAAGACGATAGACTTTATACTTTGAATTTAACTGCTATGAATTTATTATATAATGCTCTCAATGGTAATGAGTTTAATAGAGTAATGACTTGTGCTACGGCAAAAGAAATTTGGGATAACTTGGAAGTTACTTATGAAGGAACTTCTCAAGTTAAGGAATCAAAAATTTATATTCTTACTCATGAATATGAAATGTTTAAGATGAATGATGATGAATCTATTTCTAGCATGCACACTCGTTTTACTAACATCATAAACAGTTTGACAGCTCTTGGTAAAGTTTATTCCAAAGTGGAAATGGTAAGAAAAATTCTCAACTCTCTACCAAAACGTTGGGAATCAAAAGTGACAGCGATTCTTGAAGCTAGAGACCTCAAGAAGCTCGAAGTGAATGAACTCATCGGGTCACTTATCACCCATGAGTACACATTGAAAAGAGGAGAAGAAGAAGGAAAGCCAAAGAAGAGCTTGGCACTTAAAGCTGTTCCTCATGAAAGTGAAAGTGATGAAGATGAGGAAAATGACGATAAAGATGAAGAAGTTGCGATGATAACAAGAAGAATTCAGAGATTCTTAAAGAAAAATAAAACTCCTCCGAGGAAATCATTCAAAAAGTTTTCCAAGAAAGATTCAGGTAAAAATGATACTTTAATTTGTTATAAATGCAATAAGCCTGGTCATATCAAGCCAGATTGTCCCCTGCTAAAGAAAGATCGAAACAAAGGCAAGAAAGCAATGAAAGCTACATGGGATGATGATTCAAGTAGCTCAGATAGTGAAGCAAGCAATGAAGAATCAGCAAATCTCTGTCTTATGGCTAAAGATGATATTGAGGTAACAAATTTTGATAATATTGAAAATCCTTCATATGAAGAATTGCAAAATGTTTTAGAAGAGGTATATGAAGAATTTGAAAAATTGGGTATCAAATATACTGCTTTGAAAAAGAAAAATTCTTCTTTAACAAACGAAATTGATATTTTAAGAAAAGAAAATATTGTTTTGAAAGACGAAAATCTTGAGTTGAAGAAAAAGAAAACTGATTTAGAAAATATTGTTGAAAACTTTACGAATGGAAAAAGAAATTTTGAAAAACTTCTTGGTAGTCAAAGATGTGTTTTTGACAAGGCAGGCTTGGGATATATGCCAAAACAAAAGTTCAAACCTTATAAAAACTTCTTTGATAATCCTTCTACATCAAAGTCTAATATTCAAAATTCTTTTCATAATAAGTTTGTCAAAAAAGGATACTATTATAATCATTCAAGATTTTCATATATGTCACATGCTATTTGTAATTTTTGTAATAGAAATGGTCATAATTATCATACTTGTCCTATTAGAAGAAAACATACAATGACTATTAGGGCCATATGGGTACCTAAAAATCTTGTTTCTTCTAATACTAATAAATAAAGGACCCAAAGAACTTGGGTACCAAGAAAAATCATTTTAATTGTTTTTATAGGTATGCATGAAGTCCTCTACAAGCAAAAACAAATGGTTTTTAGATAGTGGATGTTCAAGACACATGACGGGAGACAAGACTAAGTTCTTTGATCTTAGATCTAAAGAAGAAGGACACGTGACATTTGGAGACAACTCGAAAGGGAAGATCGTGGGAATAGGTAAAATTGGTAATAAATCTTCTCTCATAATTGAAGATGTTCTACTTGTTGAAGGTCTAAAACATAATCTTTTGAGTATAAGTCAATTATGTGATAAAGGATTTACAGTTACTTTCAAAATGGATAAGTGCATTATTTTGAATGATCATGATTATAACATTTGTTTTACTGCCTTTAGAAGTAATAATGTTTATACAATCGATTTTGAAGAAATTACCTCACAAGATGCTATTTGTTTTTCAGTACAAAATGAAACTAATTGGTTATGGCATAGAAGACTAGGTCATGCCAACATGGAACTTATTTCCAAACTTTCAAAAAATGATCTTGTGAGAGGTTTACCAAAGGCAAATTTTCTTAAAGACAAAATTTGTGATGCATGCCAATTTGGTAAACAAACAAAAACTTCTTTTAAAACCAAGAAATATATTTCCACTACTAGACCACTGCAACTGATACACATGGATCTTTTTGGACCAAATAGAGTTGCAAGTCTAGGAGGAAAATATTATGCTTTTGTTATTGTTGATGATTTCTCTAGATATACTTGGGTCATCTTTCTTGCTCATAAAGATGAGGCACATAATGCTTTTACCAAGTTATGCAAGAGAATTCAAAATGAAAAGGGCTATACTATTTCAAGTATCCGAAGTGATAGGGGAAAAGAGTTTGTTAATAAAAATATTGAAACATTTTGTGATGAAAATGGTTTTGTGCATAATTTTTCTGCTCCTCGAACTCCTCAACAAAATGGGGTAGTAGAGAGGAAAAATAGATCTCTTCAAGAGATGGCAAGAACAATTCTTAATGAGAACAACTTGCCTAGTTATTTTTGGGCCGAAGCGGTAAGTACTGCATGTTATGTTATAAATAGAGTTATGTTAAGGTCTAAATTAGATAAAACCCCCTATGAGCTTTGGAATGAGAAAAAGCCCAACATTGGTTACTTTCATGTATTTGGATGCAAATGTTTTATTTTGAATGACAGGGATAATTTAGGCAAATTTGATGCAAAATCGGATGAAGGTATTTTTCTCGGGTATTCTACAAATAGTAAAGCTTATAGAGTATTCAATAAAAAGACTTTAACTGTACAAGAATCTATGCATGTAGTATTTGATGAATCTAATTCTCTACTCTCCAAGAAATCCATTGATGAAGAAACAGGAGGTATAAATAATACAGAAAGTCTCAATCTCAACAAAGAGAACACAATAGAGGAAGTCCAACATGGAGACATCAGGAAAGATCATCAAAATTTAATACGAGATGCAACCAAACAGTGGAAATTTGTGAAAGATCATCCAGTGGAACAAATTCTGGGAGAACCTTCACAAGGTGTAAGCACTCGATCATCTCTTAGAAATATTTGCAATCATACTGCTTTTTTATCTCAGATTGAACCTAAAAATATTGATGAAGCACTTCTTGATGAATCTTGGATTCTAGCTATGCAAGAAGAGCTTAATCAATTTGAAAGAAATGATGTTTGGACACTTGTTCCTAAACCCAAAAATCATACTATTATTGGAACAAAATGGGTTTTTAGAAACAAGAAAGATGAGTCCGGAGTCATTACTAGAAATAAGGCTCGACTTGTAGCCCAAGGTTACAATCAAGAAGAAGGAATTGATTATGATGAGACATATGCACCAGTCGCAAGATTAGAAGCTATTCGAATGCTACTTGCATATGCTTGTTATAAAGATTTCAAACTTTTTCAAATGGATGTTAAAAGTGCTTTCTTAAATGGTTTTATAAATGAAGAGGTATATGTTGAGCAACCTCCAGGTTTTGAAAATCATATTTCTCCAAATCATGTTTTCAAACTCACAAAAGCACTATATGGACTCAAACAAGCTCCTAGAGCGTGGTACGAGAGACTCAGTGGTTTCTTGATTAAAAAAGGTTTCTCAAGAGGAAAAATCGACACAACTCTTTTCATTAAATACGAAAATGATGATATTCTTTTGGTTCAGATTTATGTTGATGATATAATATTCGGTGCTACTAATGAAAATATGTGTCAAGTTTTTGCTAAGACTATGCAGGATGAATTTGAAATGAGCATGATGGGAGAACTTACATTCTTTCTCGGATTGCAAATTAAGCAAGTAAAAAGTGGGACATTCATCAATCAATCAAAATATATTAAGGAATTGCTGAAGAAGTTTGGGATGGAAGGTGCTAAGGAAACTGGAACACCAATGAGCCCATCTACTAAACTTGATAAAGATGAATCCGGTAAGACAGTTGACTCGAAAGTATATCGAGGTATGATTGGTAGCTTATTATATTTGACAGCCAGTAGACCAGATATTATGTTCAGTGTGTGTTTATGTGCACGTTTTCAATCATCTCCAAAAGAATCTCATTTAATTGCAGTTAAGCGCATTCTTAGATATCTTAGTGGTACAATTAACCTAGGGTTATGGTACCCTAAACACACATCTTTCGATCTAATCAGCTACACAGATGCAGATTATGCTGGTTGTAAAATAGATCGAAAAAGCACTAGTGGAGCATGTCACTTCTTAGGTCATGCATTAGTTTCCTGGTTTAGTAAAAAACAAAATTCTGTTGCACTATCTACTGCTGAGGCAGAATATGTTGCTGCGGGTAGTTGTTGTGCTCAAGTTCTTTACATGAAGCAACAACTTGAAGATTTTAAACTCATGTATAATCACATTCCAATCAAATGTGATAATACAAGTGCTATAAATCTTTCAAAAAACCCAATACAACATTCTAGAACTAAGCATATTGAAATAAGATATCATTTTCTTCGAGATCATGTGCAGAAAGGCGATATAGTACTAGAGTTCACAAACACACACGATCAGTTAGCAGATATATTCACAAAACCTTTACCAGAAGATAGATTATCTATGATTAGAAGAGAAATAGGTATGATGCATATTATGAATATCTCTTAAAAGACAGATCAAAGTTCATAAAAATAGATAGATTTTTCTTAAATACTTTTACATAAACTTGAGGTTCTTAGCCTCATGTTTGAGACGCTCATTCTCTTCATACAATATCATGTCATCCCTATTCATGGGAACTGGCAAGCGGAATGAAGAATCCAATAGAGATTTCAACTTTTTATTCTTCTGCCGAAGGATTCCTTCCCTTGTGTGAGACTCTTGAACAATTCGTTGAAGTACAACAATTTGTTCCTTAAGCTTTTCAACCTCATGGTTTTTTGCTTGAACCCGCTGGGAAAAAGCAACAATAGAGGATGAGTAGCGAGTCCCGAGACTCACCAAGTCGTAGATAGCATCGGAGTCTGACTTATTTGCCATACTATTATTTTCTTGCTGCAACATAGCACCAATGGCAGCTGCAGAAAGGACAGGAGGTTGAGATGTAGAAGAATGAGCCATTGAGAAAGGAATTGAAAACTTAAAGCGAGAATGTTGAAGGAATGCAGATGAGTTATAGAGATAAGAAGAAAACTTGATGCGGATTGGATGAACTTTAAGACTGTTTTTATAGAGATAGTATAAAGAACAAGACGAGCTATCATCCAAGTCAAAGAGCAATGTGTTTTTTTTTCCCGATCAGTGAAAATGACATTTTTTAGAAACTCGGAGCCTTCAATCTCGTTTGTCAACAACATCAGGCGATTTGTTTCTATCTTCAACCGCACTAAATTCATAGAGTTAGGCCTCGAGGCTTTGCAGGACTTGTCGGGTCACGGACGGCTCTCTTTTTCAACTATCTACAGTGTATTTTAACGCACCGTTTTCTTCAGTCTATTTACTTGCTGCCGATCCTTTTTAATGATGCCAAAAGGGGGAGAAGTTTTAGACTAGAACATTAACATTGTTTAAATTGCTAAACTTGTTATATATGCTTGGAATTATATTTATATTTTTGCTTGAAAAACTAACGCACATTCTCAGGGGGAGCTTAAGTATTAATACAGGCTTCAGGTTCTATCAAGTATTTGTCATCATCAAAAAGGGGGAGATTGTTGAACCTAAGGTTTCAAGTTTTGTGTAATTATATATTTACACATGGATTTTGATGATAACAAATGAATTCAAAGAATGAAGGAGTCTCAAGCTCAATTTGTCCACACAATGGAGTCAAGCACATCAAGGAACCAAGCATGAGCAAGAAGGAAACAAGTTCACATTAAAGTCATAGAGAAATGTTGTAAATCTCTTAAAATTCGAAATTAGGATTAAGGCTCAAAAATTAATATTTTATCATAAAGCATTAAAATACATTTTCCACATGTGCATGAATATTTTGAAAATTAAATTTGAAAATTTTGAAAGATAATTGATTGTCATCTTTCACATGTGCATGCCATGATTAAAGGTTTGAACTTTGAAAATATTAAAGATGATTGATTGTCATCTTTCACATGTGCATGTTTTATTTGAATATTTTCAAAAGTGATTGATGCTTTTCTTGACTTATGCAAAAGGAAGATGCCTTTGTTTGAATATTTTGAAAAGTAAAGTGTGCTCCTTTTGTCATATGCAAAAAGTAAAAAATTAGGTTTGAAATTTTTGAAAAGCAAAGTGTGCTCCTTTTGTCATATGCAAAAAGTAAAAAGATTAGGTTTGAAATTTTTGAAAAATGAATGATGATGTTTTTGACATGTGAATCTTTTTAAATTTGAATATGAAGTCTCATATGCCTATAAATAGATCATTTGAGAGCTTCACATTCACAACACCAAGAGCATACAACTCTCATTCAAAGCTTTCATTCTCTCTTCTCTAAGCATTGAGCCTTAACCCTTATTCATTTTGAGAGATATAGTTTGTGCTTGTATTGTTCTTATTTCACTCATTGAGGAGTGTTTTCTGATATCCTACCCACTATCAATTCTTGTATCAGTAAAAGGGTGTGTACAACCCTTGTGCGTGTAGAAAGTGTTCTACACAGGGAATCGTTGAATCACCACGTGTAAGGTGATTGCAAGTGTAGAGGGTGTTCTACACGGATCCTTTGTAACGGTGTTGTTCAAAGGTGTAATAGGTTTCTATCTCCACTTGAAGGAGGTTGAATAGTGAATTCGGGGATTCTCAAGGGGTAGCTTGAGGCGAGGACGTAGGCAGTGGGGCCGAACCTCGTTAACATACTGAGTTTGCTTCTCTCTTATCCTTACTCTTTATATTTATTGCTGTTTCTTATTTTGTTTATATTGTATATTGTATATTTGATTTATAATTGTTATTTGTTTTAAATACAACTCAATTCACCCCCCTCTTGTATTAGTCATCTGGGCAACAGTGTATATCATAGTTGAAAATTTTCTTCTTGCAAGTTTGAATTTTGTTTTATTTTACAGTGTCTAAGATTTTAATGTGTGTATCAAATTCTAAGGATCTAAGGATGAAGGATCCTTGTGTAAATGATTTCTTTTTACAAATTTGGTTAAATAAATTAGAAATTAGAAATTATATTTGAAAAAATTTTTGGTATGGAATCTCAAATCCAATTAGAGTTCAAAATTGTAAAATTAAAATATCAAATGGATTAAGGAAAAAAGTCCAATTAAAAAGCCTAACTCCTACTCCGGTTGGAGTCGGAACGGAACCTATAGAAGTCGGAGTCGAAAGACGACAATACCGACTCCGAAAAGTCAGTGCTCAGACCTAGCTACAACCGCTCAATCCTTTATATCCCATTTTTGCTTCTCCACCTTTATCTCTGATCTTCATCTAGGTTATTAATCCATTTTTCTGTTCGCGATTTAGGTTACATTTTATTTGGTTGATTTGCTTTCTATCTTTATCTTTGGTTCTCTTATCTCTATTGTCTAATTTTCTTGTTTTCTTTTTTCCATGTTTGCTTTCAATCTGGTTATAGTTGTGGTTGTTTTATCCTATTTGTATAGTTTGCGGGATAAATGCAGATGAAACTTTCTTGGGATAGGGTGGCTAACATGATAGCCACTTTGCCCAAGCTAGGACTAGGGGTGTGTAGCTGGACCAGATCTTTTTTTCAATCCGGTCTGGAACTTGAAAATTCAATCGAATCTGGGCAATTATATGCCTGAATTCGATTATTTAACTAGTTATTAATAATCATGTATTAAAAAAAGAGAAAAACATAATTTTTATTTCAAAACGACTTCATTTTTGTATATGCAAAAACATTGTTTTGCATGTACAAAAATTAGACTTAAAAAACTAGAGTTTTAAAAAAATGGATTTAAAATCAGATACCGATTACACCTGCCCGGATTGTAACCGGTTTTACTCGATCGGGTACCCGCCCGGTTTTATGAATCTGGTACGGATCTGGATATTCTTGCACGTATCTGGATGCACACCGCTAGTTGGGGCAAAGTTTTGGGATACAGGAATGGGTGCTCAATTAATATAATGCGTTTTTATCTATTTTCCAGTCAATTTCTTATCAAATCTCAATCTCAGGTGTTCTACAATTCTGGGGGAGAATTCCATTATTCAAAAATGGAATAGAGTCAATGGAGAATGCTACTTTAAAAATAAACTAATAAAGAAAAAAAATTCCGTGAATTAGGTGATCTAGCAACTATTCGTTGTAAGGGTGTAAAAAAAATTCAAAAAACTGGTTGAACCAAATCGGTTTGGTTCAAGTTCAGTTTGTAAGCAGTCCAATGCTGTATCAATTTTTATATTTTAAAATTTGGTTCAAACTGAACCGAATCGATATATATATATTTATAATTTTTTATATTATAATATATATATTTTATGCTAAGTTGCTAAGTAATATAACATGAAACTTTAATCCTATTATTCAAGTCTATTAATTCCATAACATAAAATTAATATAACATGTGATATAACATAAAATTAATGTTATAATATTTTTTAATATAACATATAAATTTTAAGCTTATAATATAAAATTAATATAACATAAAATTTTAGTTTTAAACATCAACATTAATATAAATATTTCTTTTAATATATATATCAATGATAAATAAATTTTTGGCATAATAAATTCTAATATATGTATTCTTTTTATAAATACATTTTTACATATTTGATCACATATACTTATATAAATAGTCAAGAACTTATATAGACTATATTTAATTTCAATACTATATTAGTATGTGTTAATTATTATAAAATAATGTACTTATACTATAATGTAAATAGACTAATAATTGAGTATATGTAAACACCATATTATTATTGTAACACCCCACCTAAAAATCTCTTCAAAACTTGGCTTTAGCATCCATAATCCTAGCTAGTATAAGTTGTGACTTTTGAAGAGAGGGAACTTTTGGAGTTTGAGCTGGCTAAGGAGCTTACATTATCAATTTAGTTAGTATTTTTAGAAGATTTTAGTGCAAGATTGATTTTGAGAAAAAATAAATTTTTTGAGCTTGATTGTTTTAGTAGTATTATTTTGGAGATTTTTAGTGCAATATTATTTATGTTGGGAATATGATGCCAAGAGGCCAATAGGAGAATGACATATGACATATTGATGGGCTAGACAATTGGGTTAAACGTTAGATGGATTTAGAGAAGGCACAAGAATGGTTTAATAAGGGCCCTAGTTTACTAAAAAGAGATGGGCTAAGGATAGACACAACGACCTTAAACCCTACTTGATGAACATAAGACTTTAGCCCTACATGACAGACATAAGGCTTTAGTGTCCTAATTCACTAAGGATGTGATAGGCTAGGTATAAGTGTTAAAAGAGAAGTTAGAAACATCGTGTATACACATGATTTGAAAGTTTTTGGATGATTTGGTGTTATTCAATGCCTAAGCGTTGGGATAAACTCGTGTGATATTATTATAAGTTGTAAAATTGTTCCAAAGTCAGTTTTATGGATTTATGTTTAATGGAAATTAATCACACATGCATGTGTAGAAGCTATAGGTTTGAAATCACAAAATATCACCAAGTTGCATGCTACGGATTGGATGATTTTGACATATTAGTTGTGTAATTTTAAAATTCTAAGGTCATATATGAATTTAAAATGTAGAAAATATGAAATTTGTGAAATTTGGTGAATTTAGGGAATCAATTAAATATAGTAAAAATTTAGGGCCTTAATGACAATTTAGGAAAAGTATCAGGGTAGTTTTGTAAATATTAAGCTTAGACCCTTTTGATTATGAAAATCTTCCTTAGTTATGAAAATCCTAAGTGAGAATAACTTTAATTACAACCACACTAATTCCTTAGTCAAGTCAGGGACTTTATGTTATCTATCTGGTTTAAAGGATGTTGTCAAATACCCATTGTTGGTTGATGAATAAAAATGATTAAATTATTTAACACTTAAAGGAACACTCGCTTGTATAAATCTATGACTTTTGTTAATTTTTTATTAGTTTACATTATCTTCTGTAAATTAATGTTTTTTTTAATTTATTTCAATTTTTAATACAGGAATATCCGAGTCAGATGATGCTGAGTTGTCAACATGCAAGTTAATGGCGATGAAATACCTTGTGGTGGCAGATCAAAGCAAAGATGGCAACAAATTGTGATCTTTCCTTGATTGGGGTAATTTTGGGCACTTTTCGATATTTTAACCATAACTTTGATTACGGGTATTAGAATCGTGCATATGACACCAATTTGAAAAACTCTTTTCAGTGCGCACATCATGGCCACCTAACTATACTTGTGTGTGTTGAAGATCAGTCAAAGATACAATTGTTAGAGACCAAGTTAAGGAGGCTACGATGGAAGATGAGTGGATTTGATCTTGGGAGTTACCATAATTATAGTATATTCAAATGTAAATTTGAATTTTGAATTCATGTTACATTCATATGTTTTTTGTTACAATTAGTTCTTGTATAAATCTCTATAATACTCACATAAATAGATATGAGATAATTCTTGAACGCTTCTTTGAAACAAAAACTAAAGCCATTCAATCTGATTGAGGTGGTGAATATAGGTGACTCAACCAATATTTTAAGGATAATGGAATTCAACATCATCTTGCCTATCCATACACCCATTAACAAATGGGTTCTATTGAGCGCTGACATAGACAGGTAGTTAAAATGGGTCTTGCCCTTTTTTAACATTTTACTTCGCCTAAATGTTCTTGGGAAGACGCATTTCAAATTGCTACTTATATTATTAATCGACTTCCAACTCTAATCTTAAAAAATAAATCCCCATATGAAATTGTTTTTAAAAGAAAGTTAGATTATTCTTTTACGCGAACTTTTAGTTGTGCATGTTGGCCCGACTTACAACCATACAATAAATACAAAATTCATTTTCGGTCTAAAACATGCATTTTTATTGGCTATAGCCTATGTTATCATGGATACAATTGCCTCAAGTTATCAACTGGAAAATTTTTTGTCTCACGACATGTCATTTTTAATGAAAATCTATTTCCTTATAAAAAAGGCCAATCTCCCGAAAAATCCACCAAATCCACTAACCTTATTCTCCTCCCATATCATCTCGGTCAAATGCCTTCCATTTCACCTATTTGTGATGTAGGTACACGTGACAAACCATTCTCCATATCTCACTTGAATGTAGGTAAGTAAAGACATACATCTCCATTGCGAAGAAAAGAGATTGTGTCTCCTATTAGGGATGCCGAATCACCTCCTGGGCTATTTTCTCTGGTGCAACCAAATTTCTCTTCACTGGCCCAAGCAATGTTCGTCCTGCTAGTCACAAGGCACTCTATGGTCACCTGATCAAGAAATAATCTAGTCAAACCCATTATAATCTTTTTAGAGTTATTCATTATTCATTTTCGAAAGCACTTCTAGCTTTCGTTACCACAAAAAATTTTGAGCCAACGTGTTATACAGAGGCCTCTAGGGCCTCGTTTGCTTTCACGACTGAAAATCAAAACTTTGAAACTTTTCAAAGTTTTCGTACTGTAAGAGGTTTTACAAAAACAAACACATATTTTCATCTACCAGTTTTCATCTCAAAAAATCTCAAGTTTCTTCTCAAGTTTTCATCTCTCTGGATCTCACCTTATTTCAATACTGTTCCCTCCAATAATATATTTTAAATAAACATTATATTGACATGAATACACACTGCAAAAAAAGTAAAAGCTGTACCAAATGTGCAGTAAAATATTTAATTAAAAATAAAAATATTTACACATAAGGTAAATAAATAAAGGAAGCAGAAAAAAAATTGCACCATTGGTAAATAAATAAACAAATAAAATACTATAAAAAATACTACTAGTACTTATGGGTCCGATCATATTACTAACTATAACAAAGTCAAACTAATCTCATCTTATCTCTGAAAACAAATACATATTTCATCTAATCTCATCTCAACATATCTCAAAAGATTTTATCTTATCTTATCTCATCTCTGAAAACAAACGAGGCCTTAATATCACCAATAGTGAGAGGCGATGAACAAATAGTTTGATGCCTTGCTACGAAATGGCACATGGTTTCTAGTACCCCCAAAACCAAACATTAATATTGTAGGTAGCAAATGTGTATTCACGATTAAAAAGAATGCAATTGGTGAAATTGTACACTACAGAGCAAGGTTAGTAGCTAAAGGATATCATCAGTAATATGGTGTGGATTTCAATGAGACTTGCAGCCTTGTGGTCAAATCGGCAACAGTTCATATTGTTCTTTCACTTGCTATAACTCACAACTAGTCCCTTTGCCAAATTGATATACAAAATGCGTTCCTCCATGGAACCTTACAAGAAGTCTATATGGCTCAGTCTCCCGAATTTCAACACCCTCAATATCCGAATCACCTTTGTCATCTTAAGAAGTCTCTCTATGACTTACGACAAGCACCTCGTGCCTAGTTTTCTGGCCTTACAGAAAAACTCAAGGCCCTCGATTTTCATGATAGCAAGGCAGATACATATCTCTATATTTATCACATCTCCTCTATCATTCTATATATTCTCATATATGTTGATGACATCATCATTACAGGACCAAGTTTGGCCACTATTGATTGGTTAATTAACAAGCTAAATTCAAATTTTGAAGTGAAAGATCTCGAGCCTCTAAGTTTTTTTCTAGGTGTTGAAGCTATGCCTTGTGATGGTGGTTTATTCCTAACACAACGTCGCTATATTGTTGATCTCCTCAAACAAATTTCTATGGATAAAGTCAAGCCTTGCTCGACACCAATCGATACTACCACTTCTTTGAAGCTGTGCCTTGTGATGGAGGTTTATTCCTAACACAACATTGCTATATTGTTGATCTCCTCAAATGAATTTCTATGGATAAAGTCAAGCCTTGCTCGACACCAGTGGATACTACCACTTCTCTAACAATAGATGATGCAAAATCTTTTGAAGACTCTCAATTATATCACAGTATTGTTGGAGGGTTACAATATCTTTCCTTCACTAGACCTGATCTCACATTTGTTGTACACAAGGTAAGATAAATTTATGCACAAGCCAAGTGTTCCACATTGGTAGTTAGTCAAATGAACTTTACATTATCTTAAATTCTTTGTTTTGGATGGATTATATATTGGCAAAAGTCCAGAATTTTCACTTCATGGTTTTTCGGATGCTGGTTGGGGGGGAGATCGTGATGACCGAAGATCTATAGGCTCATATTGTGTATTTTTGGGCCACAACTTAATCTCTTAGAGCTGTAAGTAGCAATAAACAGTTGCCAGAAGTAGTATAAAGGCTGAGTATAAGTCATTGGCAAGTGTTGCTACCGAGATTCAATGGTTGAATACACTACTGACTGAGTTACACATTACTACATCTTCAACACCAGTGTTATGGTGTGACAACATAAGTGTAACTTATTTGTCTTCTAATCCAGTGTTTCATGCATGCATGAAATATATAGAAATTGACTTGCATTTTGTATGAGATTAGGTGGTGAACAAATGTCTTAAGTTAAATTTGTTTCAAGTCGAGATCAACTTGCAAATTTATTTACCAAATCGTTGAATGCTACACAGTTTAATCTTCTGTCCAATCTTAAGGTACGAAATCTTTCCTTATGATTGCGGGGGCGTGTTGAAGACTAGTTAAATATACAACTGTTAGAAACCAAGTCAAGGAGGCTACGATGGAATAGGCATAGATTTGATATTAGGAGTTACCATAATTGTAGTATATTCAAATGTAAATTTGAATTTTGAATTCTTGTTACATTCATATGTTTTCTGTTACAATCAGCTCTTGTATAAATCCCTTGTAATACTTACGTAAATAGATATGAGATAATAAAAAGAATTCTTTCACAATTCATCAAAATTATGAAATTCTACAGTGTGCATGTCTTTTGGGGCCAAAATCTAATGTTTCCCCTATGAATCCCCATTTCTAATTATTTTTTGCATTTTATGGTAATATTTCATTTATAATTTAGGAAGTGATTTTGAACCTGATTTAGACTACAATTTTGACAGATTACTTCTTTAATTATGTATATATTTTTTGGTGTGATTATTGAGATTTTGCTACTTTTGGTAAAATTATGATACTATCGATTTACAGTGATTACAACACGGCTTATGAGTTGATTTCGATATTCTTGAATTTTGATAATTTTGAATTAAACATCAGGGTCGTTTTCTCTGTGTTTTGAGCGATTCTTATGTCTTCATTCCCTACGAGTTATTTGTTGAAACTAGCTAGCAGAATAATCTCTATTCTGTCTAGTGTCAATTTTTCTACTTACCTTTTCATTTGTCATTTACTAGTAATTAATGAATATTTACTTATATAAATCTATCACTTCTATTAACTTATGTAAATTTATAACATTTTTTAAATTTATTTAAATTTCTCTACTGACCCTTTCATTTATCATTTACTATTAATTTTGTTTGGCTTTTTTTTTTTAATTGAGCACATTTTTAATTTTAAATTTTTTTTGTTACTTATTGATTAAAGAAGTAAATATTAATGTATTGATTTTTTTAATATTTTTTAATAATATTTAAAAGTATTAAAAAATTATGTATTAAAAAAAAGAAAAAATTAAAAATGTGAATTTTGCCGAAAAGGCACACCCCGCTGTTATTGCTGGGATGCATCATAGCAGGATTTGAATAATGCCACTTTACTCCTGTATCTTGCTTCCTCATTTTGACTAGTAGATATTTAAATTTTATTTATTTATTAATTTTAAAAAATAATTATTAATATATTGATTCTTTTTATATTTTTTTAAAATATTTAAAAGTTATAAATAAAAAAAATTAAAAACATAAATTTTACATGATCCGCTGGCGGCACCGTAGCGGGACTCATAACGAGGCTAAGATGTGGATACTTTCCCAATTCCGGACAACTGGTAATAGTTTCTGAAAGCCGCTCTACAAAACTGGGGGCGATACCCACGTGTCGTTACACCAGCAAACATAAGGGCGCAAAGCAAGCTCCGGTGCACGTTAGCTGTGGGCAGCAGTGGCTTTCATTAAAAATCGGATAAGATCTATCCCTGTAAAGAAATATTAAATCAGGACAAACCGGATAAGCATTGCAAAATAGTTCGCTAGACAGTTGACCACTCGACTCCATCACACGATAATTGCACCCCCACCAATCACAACGTTCCACGTGTTCGAAGTCAATCTAAATATTATTTTCCTACTAACAAAATCTTTAAAAATGTAAATATAAGATGATGATAAAAATTTATTTGTAATTCTATTTATTGGTATATTAAATATATAATTAATAATTCTTTTTAAATGTAACACTTATCTAATTAATATGTAAATGTTGCAAAATCAATATATATATATATATATATATATAAAGAGAAATGCTACTCATAAGCCCCTACACCACACACCACATATTTTTTATTTTTTTAAATTTTTTTTAAATTTTTTTTTAGATTTTTTCTTTTTAAAATATTTTAATTTTTATATTTATTATTTATATAATAAATATTTGATAAAATAAAAAAATAAAAAAATTAAAAAAATAGGTGGTGTGTGGTGTAGGGGCTTATGAGTAGAATTTTTCATATATAAATTGACATTAATATGTACAATCCTGATCAAATATTTAAACGGTCCAGATTACAGGTGTATGATAAGTTTCGTTACAAACGTTATAAATCTAAGTTTCCTACACTGTGTACTTATTATGTCAGAGATCCTACGCTTGTCGGATTCAGAGTTGCAAAGTGATCAGATAAAGAACAAGTCACAGAGAGAGAGAGAGAGAGAGAGAGAGAGAGAGAGAGTTAATAGACTGTTTAAGGGTGATGGCGGCGATGGGTGATAGTCCGAGGAGTGGGTTGTCGAGTCCAGAGGCAAAGCTGGGGATGCGGGTGGAGGATCTGTGGGACGTGATGGAGCCTCAGCTCAGTCCCACTGAGAAGCTCAACGCTTGCTTTGAGAGCATCCTCGTTTCTGCGTTTCCTCCGTCTTCTTCAAATATAGGTACTATAAATATTTATATATATTTATTATACATATACATACAAACATGCATGTGTCTGTCTTTGTGTTTTTGTAACTGTTGATATTGGAGACAAAGGCTTGTAATTGTTGAACATCGGACATCAAATTGAGGGTGATCGAAGGTGAACTTCGCATGCAACGTTTAATATGTAACGGTTGTAGGCAAGAATCGGGGTCTTTTTAAGATGTTTTAATTTCTTATGCTGGTTTATGAGGAGGTACCCAAGCTTTGGAACAAGGGGATGGGGGAACGCTACTGAAGAAGAGTAGCTATAACCTGGATAATTCTCTGATCTATTGATCGAGAAATTTGTTGTGGGGAAGAAAAGTAAGAAAATCTTGAACACAATTTTATTCTTGAGCTTTTCTGGTTAGCCAAACAAAGAAATGTAACTAGATGGGATATATTTTTATTTTATTTTTTGATAAGAAACTAGATGAGATAGAAATTGCTTTTTGGTCCTATAAAAAATAAAATAAAATAAAAAGAAATTGCTTTTTGGTTGATTGCTGTTTATTATGTTGTGGTAGCTTGATATACATTGTCAGCCGATTATCTGCGACAGTGTGACTGCTTTCGAAGCTTTCTGGATCAATTGACTAACCAACATCATTTATTTCTGTATTCGCATTACAAGTCGTTGTTATAGAATGGGTCTACAGGCTTTGGCATATGATAAACATGATGTGCAAATCATATTGTTTTCTCTATATCCAATATTTTTTACCTTTTTTTTGGTTTCTCGTGCTAACCGCATCATGATTTTCGCATCCAGTTGAGATTAGATCAGATGCCAGTCTAGGCGAAGCTGTTCAAATTCTGGCTGAACATAAAATTCTTAGCGCACCAGTGGTGGATGTTGATGCACCCGAGGATGCCAATTGGATGGACAGATACGTTGGCATTGTTGAGTTTGCAGGGATTGTTGTTTGGATTCTGCATCAGGTTAGCATGCCAAGCAACTCATTTAATTGCTTTAGTGCTAAGGAGTTTATGAAAGAGAAACCTACAAAAGCTTCTACAGTGTTTTTTTGTGTGTGTGTGTGTGTGTATATGTGTGTATATAATATAGAACTACCACTAAGAAGGCATGATAGAACTATGGGACATAAGCAGATGTAAAGATAGAATTCTGTATATTTCTGCTTATCAAATAACTTGATGTATTTTCTTAGTACCCTTAACTCTCTTATTTAAGATTTATTTCAACACGAAGGTATTACATTGACTTGGCTATCTTCACAATTCCAATACTGAAAAGTTGACAATCTATGCTCTTGGCAGTCCGAACCACCATCTCCCAGGAGTCCACTCAGTCCAGCCAGTGGAACTGCCCTTGCAGCAGCAACTAATGGATTGAATCCTGAACTTGGGTGTCTAGGCCCCGAATCTGCGGCAACAACTCCAGGAAACTTTTTTGAAGCTCTGACTTCTTCTGATTTGTATAAGAACACAAAGGTTCTACATCTTATTTTTATAACTAGTTTAAAATGCTTTTTACATTTCAATTCTCCAGAAAAATTGCAGAAAACACTTGTTAACTTCATAGCATGCAGGTTCGCGACATCTCTGGGTCATTCCGTTGGGCTCCATTTCTCGCTTTGCAGAAATCCAATTCTTTTCTGACCATGCTCTTGCTGCTTTCAAAGTATAAATTGAAGTCTCTTCCTGTGGTTGATTTGGGTGAAGGGAAAATCGATAACATCATCACACAATCTGCCGTTATTCATATGCTAGCAGAATGTGCTGGGCTTCAGTGGTTTGAAAGTTGGGGAACCAAGAAACTATCGGAGCTTGGTCTTCCCATGATGACATCTGATCGTGTTATCAAGGTGCATCTCTCTTCTCAGTTCACGTTTGTGGATGCTAGGTTTTTATACACATCCTCAGTTCATAATGCTTAATTCGGTAAAAAATGCCGTTTGCTTGTAATACCATAATCGCATAAGTTTCTTCTATGTAAAGGGTGTGAAATCACCTCTAGTCCCAAAAGCTTATGCTGATGGAAAGAGTTAGATTCAATCATTTATATCTATCTTAACATTCCTCCCCACGTGTGAGCTAGTCTCCCCCTTAATAAGCGGGCTTAGCATGTGGAATCTTTAATTAATTGAGTGGTGTAGAGTTAGGGTTCGAGTTCGGGACCTTTGTTCTGATACTATGTGAAATCACTACTTGTCCCAAAATCTTAAGTGATGGGAAGAGGTAGATTGAATCAAAGGGTTCCCATCTGGTACAATTAGATCTATGTGCAGATCTTACTTTTAGTTTAAGACATTCTCTTTGATACGTTTAAGCTAGAAGGATTTGAACCTAGATAAAGTTCTGGCTATCTCTTAGATAAAAAAGAACGAATGGATCTTGCAGGGTTCCCTAGAAATTCTTCAATTTCTTTTGGAAGCAGATGAATAATCACGTTTAGTAAATAGCTGGGACATTGAGTAATATCCAGAAAGGCATTTAGGGAATTGGTCTGATTATATCTCTATTTGTTCTGTTTGAAGAAAGGAATGACCCCAAAGAATCGATCTTTCTTGTAGTTGTTAAATATCTCACTGATGGATTAATGTGTTGTGATATTCCGAATCCTCATTACTAATGGAATCAAAATGATCTTTGGATTGATTAGCGGATCCTTTCAATTGGCTAGAATCCATTGCTTGAACGAGACTAGATCCTTTCAATGATCTCTGTTTTCTTGCTTACCTTCATTTGCCAGAAAATGTCTTTGATTTATGATATTTGAGACCATAGAAGTATTTATGAGCTTGAAAACTGATATTTACATGATGATAAATTCTCTTATACGCTAACTTTATTCTGCAGGTTTATGAGGATGAACCAGTGCTCCAGGCATTTAAGCTGATGAGAAAAAAGAGGATCGGAGGGATACCTGTTGTTGAAAGTGGAGGTAGCAGGGCAGTGGGTAATATAAGCTTAAGAGACGTTCAGTTCCTGCTAACTGCACCAAAGATCTATCATGATTACAGGTTTGTGGCCAATTAATTTCTAAAATGTTGTGTACTGTTTTTCCTGGCAAGGGCATTTGGGGCCTTGGCCCTACTAGTCTGTTGGGCACATGCAATAAATACCCCATCCCTCTGCTTCTTTTGTTTCTTGCCCCTTTGTCATCCTTAAAGCCAAATAACACGCTGATGAAATTGATTGTCAAGAGTTTTGAAGGAGCTTATAAACAATAAATCTGAGTAATGTTCATGGTCAATGCTGAATCCTCAGCACCAACAGACGTCTATGCATGACAAATTTATTGTAATTCGCCTCATTAGGGAAGTGATATGAAGGTTGGCACCGTAATTAGGTGGCACACAGCTATGTTGTTTGTTTTTGAGGTATGGTTGCGTCCATCATAGATGTGCATGAAATGTTTATGAATCTGATTCATACTTACACTTATGCTAATAGATGGATCTTTCTACCACACCAGAATTCTATGTTCAAATAATGATATAAATATGTCGATAAATAGAACAGGTTTAAGGAAGTATGCAATTACACTAAGTTTGTTTTAGGTGCTGGTCCAAACAAAGCGTTCGATTAAGCTGACTCCCTTGGCTCTCAAATGACATTTTATGACAGATCTATCACTGCAAAGAACTTCCTATCGGCTGTTAGAAGCTACTTAGAGAATCATCAGGAGGTCTCCCCAATTTTGAGTGGCATGATTACTTGCAAAAAGGACAACACAGTTAAAGAATTAATTCTCCTACTCGACTCGGAGAAGATCCACCGGATATATGTCGTTGATGATGATGGGAATCTAGAAGGCGTGATCACGCTCAGAGACATCATCTCAAGGCTTGTACACGAGCCCCGTGGCTATTTTGGCGATTTCTTTGATGGTGTTCTCCCCCTGCCCCAAAACAGCAGGGTTTAAGAGTTACGAAGAAATAACATTCTGATCGTTTCTCTAGCGGCTGTCGTTTGTGGTTTCTTGGAAACTCGTCTAATATGGTGATGGTAACATAGTAAAGCTCCTGTAACTAATTTTCCTCCTGTTCAGTTGGACAAGTTTAACTCCTTTTTTTGTAGTATTCATGAACTTAATGCGTTCTTTTTGGATTATGATCTAATAAGTAAATCCGTTGTCCATCTCTTGCAAACAGAAGATTCCCTCGGCTAACAATAATTTTGGTTTGCTTTATTTGATGAAAGTATGCCCCGCAACAGAAGATAAAAAGATGTCATCACCATCAACCCCCCTCGAATGGAATGGAAACATGAAATACTTGTTATGATATTGCCTACTGTAGATAAACTTTGAATCATTACCTTTGAAATTTTATATTCAGAACAATCCCTCCACCAAAAATGGTCGTTATATCACTCATAGGAGGATATTCAACAAAATGGTTTCCAACTTGGGCAAGCCTTCTCCATGACGAGCGGATTGCAGCAGAGACAACTCCCACTGGTGATTTCTAATGCCAAAGCCGTGACTACCAAAGTTTTGACAGGTCAATATTTGCCCAAACTTTGGGATAACACATTCAAACCTTGAAAATGAGTAACGCTGGCACCACCAGTCACGTGGAATTATCTTTGTAACCATATAGAACATGAAAGGGACTACTAACTTCCTCAGAGGATTGGATGAAAATGTTTTCATAAAGAATTAAAGAATCCAGATTGTATTATGTACAATTACAATGTTTCATATGGCCAATGCAAAACGATGGAACTGTAAACATATTCATCATCATCTTTGATACATACATATAAGAGGTGCTGGTGACAAGCCGGTTCTAACTTTCATGAGCAGTTCATGGTCTGGGCATGATTGAAAACATGGCGTTTGCTTAATCTACAATACAACTGGAATAAGCGTAGCATTAAAACGCAAAGCATTAATTAGTCTAATGATACTGCCGCAATATCTATGATTTTTTTAAAAGAAAAAAACTATTTTATAATAAGCGAAAGACGATCCAACCCAAATAACTCCATTAATTATTTGATAGTTATAATGAGCCAAAACCCTCCCATTCCCCGGGTCTGTCCCTGGTTTCACTTCATTGAAATCTTGCCTACAGTGGCAAAAGGATTATGGTTTTATGCAGACCTTCACGGTACTTTTCCAAAGCAGTACAGCTTAAAAAAGAAAAAAACACTAATATCAAACATTTACCTATTGGTTTCAGGAACAAACACTCAATTTTTCCTCGCTTGACAACCAACCCATCCCCACTACCACTAACGTTTTCATAATCGTTTCTATCAATGACACATCTGGGCATAGTTCCTTTATGGTTTTCTTCCATGTTTCTTTCTTCTAGTAGTGCAAGGAAAAAAAGATCATATGGCATCTATATATTATCAATAGTTAACTTCTATTAAGATGTTGACAAATTATAGCTTCTGCAGGGGAGTTCTTTCTTTTACATTATTTAAAAAAAAAATCCATATAGGAACAAGTTTTTGCTATGAACAAAACAATATATATATATATATATGCGGAGGCCGAAACATACCAGCATCATCTCATGCATATGTAAACTTAGATCATATTGGTTTCTTGGGATGAACGCCTATTTGAGGTCTCATCCTGAAAAGATGACAAAACGTATTTAGGCAACAAAGCAGCCCAACTAACCATATTTCCACTTTTAAAAACATTTCAGAATGAAAAGGCAACTATCAAGGATGACACTCACCATGTCAGACAACTGGTCTTTTATACAGTACATGGAGCTCAGCATCATCTCTAGAGTATCTTTAGCTAATTGGAACTTCACATCCAATTCTCCTGAGTGAGACTGTGCATCGTTTTGAAGCTATACATAGAGTAGTTATAGTCAATAGGCATGTTATAAACACGTCCATCTATATCTATTTGTCTTCTCAGTTTCTAATTTTTCTTTTTTTATAAGTAAAAGTAAAACTTTATTAATAGAAAAAGGCATAGCTCAAGTACACAAGAAGTATACATAGAATCTCAGTATCTAAATTAGCCAGTCCAAAAGAAAAGGATAGTCATCTAAGTGGCTTTCACCACTAAATTTCAAACGTACGAGGATCTGAGGTACCTTCAAATCTATAACAGCCATAGGGTCTGCTGATTCCGTATTCTGATTTGCCATATTCCATGTCATTGCCTTCAACCGGGGCAAAGATACCTAAATATGGTTCATTTACGAAAAAGGAAAAAAACAGATAAATTTGTATGCTGTCATATAATGGTAAAGAGATTAAATTCATCATTTCCGATCAGCTTAGTTAGTAGTAACTTAACAAGGTATCATCAGAGCAGGTAGACCCAAAGTTTCATTGTGTTTCCACTTTAGAAGTTAAAAAATCTCACCTGTTGGCACCAAGTCTGGGCCAATCATCCATTAAGTACTTTGGTAACCCTTTTGTTAGCCAAGAGGTATATTAGAATAATAATTTTGATAAGTCAGTCAATTTTATACAAGAGAAAGCACCAAAGCAGGGTGATGAACAACGTTACAACAAATAGACATAGATCAATATACTAGGGAAGCTAGAGCTACTCTAAGATGACATCTGAACATAAACTGTTTTTAGCACTAGGGATTCAAGCTCCTTCATTGCCTTATCACAACCAACAAAGTCCAATACATTTCGTTCCCTCCACAAGCATCCCATCAGGCATGAAGGAACCATCCTCCTCACTTCCATGCTGCAATGAGCCATGTTCTGATTCCCCCAGCCAGCAATCAACTCCATGACCATTTAGGGTATCACCAAATCTTTTATTATTATTATTATTATAATAATTATTATTTTTTTAAAATCTTTTTTTTTTTTTATAAGTATCCTTTACGGCATCACCCGATAAACATCAAAAGGATGGAAATGCGAGGCCCATGTTCCTCGCATTGCAACCATAATTGAATACCAATCCACTAATAATATTCTCCTCCTCAAATTATCCAATGTATCCTCCCTAGTGCAGCTGTCCATGCCACCAGCAGAAGATCCTGATAATTCTTTCTTTTTTTTTTATGTTAGGGAATCTCCAAGGCAGGGCCCTTCAGACTCACCCCTGCAGAGTAAACCTCGGTCTCATGCACCGCACCCTTGGAAGTTTTCCTATACAAAACTGGTTAAATCGCTGTCTTTTCACCCGGATGTAGCCCCAAATGATTGTTTGCACTCATGAGAACCTAAGGGGAGTGATATCCCAAGACCAAGGCCTTGGGCAACCCCTTGGGTTAAATATCCTGATAACTCTTATGCTTTCTTCTTCGATTAGAACAATACTTAAGTCAGTAAATCCATCACTTCTTCTTATCAGCATAGCTTATCGGGAGACATGCGTTAATTTTTCATGCTCTGCGTAGCGGTAGACAATAAGGTTGTGTATACCAAAATCAAGTTTCTGACCTGATCCTTGAGCAAATCTTCCCGCCATTCTCGCTGAAACTTTTGCAGCAGAAGCGTCAATAGTCGTTGAAGTTCAGGCAATACTTCACTGGGAAAAAGTTTCTGAATGTCGTCCTTGCTAACATTCTCGTAAACACACCTACGGATCAGCATGCGAAGGCATACCAAAAGCTGCAGAGTCCAAGAATTAGTAACAAGTGAACATTTTAAACTGGTACCGCACGACCGCGTACCCACAAATAAAATCAACTAGAGGACATCTAAAAACAACTAAACCCACAAATTGTATTTTGGATAAGTAATTCATGGGTTTTAAAGATATTAAAAAGTCAATTTATACATAATGTTTGAGTGCCGAGAAATGGAAATGGAGGGAGATTACAGGATCGAGGTCTGAGTCGTGCTGAAGCTGGAGCATTTCGCGGATGACGAGGCGGTCGGCAGCGTCGAGGCCGGTCTTTCGGGTTCGCCAAAGGGCTTGGAGAATGTATTCCACCGAATCCTTCGAATTTGACATCACCAACAGCGGCAAGTGACCCCATAGACTGCGCTCCATTCTTCCGAAAACACAGAAAGAGAATACAGATAAGTTCTCCAACGAGAATCTGAGTTCTTCCCTCTTAACTTCTATTCTAAACCTTCATGTCGGCGGATTTTCCAAAACGAGAATAGAAAAGCTCCAAAGCGTCTGGGCTCTTGTTTTCGAGTTTTGCGACTTCACCCTTAATACGACGTAGTATATACTGTAACGCATGTAGGCCGGGCAACTTATGTTGCCTTAAGAGCACCCCCATTCGGTTCCTATCCCCCTCATTTTCCTATCATTTGTTAAATTTTTTAGGATTTTTTTTAAAACCAGCCCTCCATCCAGTTCTTTAAAATGGGGTTTTAATTTTTGGGATGTACAGGAAATCCCCATCTTTAGAGACCTACTGTACATCCTCAAATCTCATTTCCCCAACCTGTCCCGCGTTGTGCTTTCTCTCGACAGTTGGTGCGATTCCATCCCCTCTCCCGCTACGGTGCCGTATCTCTTCCTTTCTCTATGCGAAGCCTCTCCCTTTTTAATTTGGTATGTGCGAAAATCTTCATTACCTGTTAATTTGGGATCTGTTTTAGAGTTTGATCTTGATTTTTTTTTGCTGCTTGGCTGGTTGGAATTCATCGATACGTTTGGTTGCTGTGAAAGGATTTCCGTTTCGTGTGTTGGGTTATAATTTTCGTTTGGCTGTTTGGTTGGTACGAAAATGGAAGAGAAATTAACCCCTGATTTTTCTGTATGTATCTGTTTGGTTGCCCAGAAAATAACCCCTGATTTTCTGCTTGTATTTTCTTTCATATGTTGTTTGCCTACCCCAAAAATGCATGCCATATTTTCCTGATGATCCCCGTTTGGTTGCTGTGAAAATAGACTACAGTTTAGATTTATTTTTTCCAAAGCAACCCATTTGGTTGCTGTGAAAATGTGCTGCCGTTTGGTTGGTAGGAAAATTCTCCATTGATTTTCCCCTTGCGTTTTGATGAATGGTGCCCTTGTTTTGATGAATGGTGCCCCTGTGATGATTATCTAGCTCACATGTATTGTTTGGTTGGCAAGAAAATCAAGATGATTTTTATTCTTTGGTTATCTTGTATCAGAAATTCAGTTGCTCATTTCATACATGGAGATGAATTTCGGATCTAGCTAAAATGCATGTTTTTTTCTTCAATGCATGCATCTTGAGCTGCCTTTTCTTGGTCTTACATTTCTAATGTCATTTGGCAGCTGAATGTTGTATGGTTTTATCTAAATTCTGTTTTCAATTTTCAATTATTAAAAATACAATCCGGATCTTTGTAACCTGTGATTATTTGTGTTAAACTTAAGGTTTCAAATTTTGTATAATTATATATTTACACATAGATTTTGATGATAACAAATGAATTCAAAGAATGAAGGAGTCTCAAGCTCAAGTTGTCCACACAATGGAGTCAAGTACATCAAGGAACCAAGCATGAGCAAGAAGGGAACAAGTTCACATTAAAGTCATAGAGTAATATTGTAAATCTCTTCAAAATTCGAAATTAGGATTAAGGCTCAAAAATTAATATTTTATCATAAAGCATTAAAATACATTTTCCACATGTGCATGAATATTTTGAAAATTAAAATTGAAAATTTTGAAAGATAATTGATTGTCATCTTTCACATGTGCATGCCATGATTAAAGGGTTGAACTTTGAAAATATTAAAGATGATTGATTGTCATCTTTCACATGTGCATGTTTTATTTGAATATTTTCAAAAGTGATTGATGCTTTTCTTGACTTATGCAAAAGGAAGATGCCTTTGTTTGAAAATTTTGAAAAGTAAAGTGTGCTCCTTTTGTCATATGCAAAAAGTAAAAAGATTAGGTTTGAAATTTTTGAAAAATGAATGATGATGTTTTTGACATGTGAATCTTTTTAAATTTGAATATGAAGTCTCATATGCCTATAAATAGATCATTTGAGAGCTTCACATTCACAACACCAAGAGCATACAACTCTCATTCAAAGCTTTCATTCTCTCTTCTCTAAGCATTGAGCCTTAACCCTTGTTCATTTTGAGAGATATAGTTTGTGCTTGTATTGTTCTTATTTCACTCATTGAGGAGTGTTTTCTGATATCCTACCCACTATCAATTCTTGTATCAGTAAAAGGGTGTGTACAACCCTTGTGCGTGTAGAAAGTGTTCTACACAGGGAATCGTTGAATCACCACGTGTAAGGTGATTGCAAGTGTAGAGGGTGTTCTACACGGATCCTTTGTAGCTGTGTTGTTCAAAGGTGTAATAGGTTTCTATCTCCACTTGAAGGAGATTGAATAGTGAATTCGGGGATCCTCAAGGGGTAGCTTGAGGCGAGGACGTAGGCAGTGGGGCCGAACCTCGTTAACATACTGAGTTTGCTTCTCTCTTACTCTTACTCTTTATATTTATTATTGTTTCATATTTTGTTTATATTTTATATTGTATATTTGATTTATAATTGTTATTTTTTTAATATAACTCAATTCACCCCCCCTCTTGTGTTAGTCATTTGGGCAACAATTTGGATTATGGGATTGAAATTTTGGTGATGAGATACTACTTATAATCATGTTGTTCTAATTTAGCTATTTTATAACTAATTTAGTTTGGTGATGAGTTACTACTTATGTTCATCTTATAATCATGATCATCCTACTGATTTGGCTGCCATTTTAGTTATTACCCGTGTGCTATATATCATTGCTCGGACCCTTTTTTCTGGAGTGTTGTATCATTGGACCCTGCCTTTTTTGTTACCTTTTTTATTTATTCAATGTTGAGCAGAAATGCTAAGTGATGGTTTATGAAATTCCCTAATTCCTGTTCTGTGTTGTTGGGGTGCAGTGTTTCATATGTCTTTGTTTAGCTGTGATGATTTTGTTTGACAATTTATTTCACTACAACTACTTTCTTATGCTCTAAACTTTTATTTTTTTTGAGGCTTGAATGGATTAATTCTTTATTAACTGGACATTTGATGCTTTATCTTTTTTTAGAGATGGATGAATACTTCACATATATGGTGATCATACTTTAATTAAATATTGTTGGAAATGCAAGAATGGTTTTATAAATCATCAATATATTTAAAAAACTTACTCATTGCTGGTGTTATAGTGCGGGTTAAGTCATAAGTGTGTATGAGGCCCCATCGATATGGCGGGGTAATTCTCACCCGAATCGACATATTGCAGTTTGTGGTACTTTCCATAAAAGGTAATTGGGGTTCGGATGAGATTTTGCAGCCATTCGATGTTGGGCTCATTGCTTACATATGGTGTCAATATTTACACCATTTTGAACCTTTTTAATTATTTAGAATTAAAAAATATTATATTCGATATAATATTAGATATATTATTTATATATCGAATATATTATTAAACCGGATGGGGATGCTCGTATTTAGCATTATGACGTTTTGCATGTTGTTTGGTATTATGGATTAATTGAGTTAAATTATGTGTAAACTAAACCACAAGGCTGTGATGATGACAACCATTTGTGGGGATACAGGAAATTAATGGTCATTTCCCCAATGGCTAGGTAATCAGGACGGCCAATTTGGAGTAAAAATGTTATCGTTACACATAGGAGTAAAAATGTTACCGTTTGAGATAAGACAAAAAAAGTTATCGTTGGAGAAAAGACAAAAAAAGTTACATTTGGAGAAAAAATAAAAAATATTACCGTTGGAGAAAAGACAGAAAATATTACCGTTTCATCCAATTTTATCATCAATACGTGACTTTCGGTTTTTCATTAGAGATATTAAGTACTCTTCTAATTCAATTTTCCATTACGTTAGAAAATGCACTAATTAATAAAAAATTTCTATTTTTATAATACGAATTTCAATTTAAAAAAAAATACTGTATTGGATAGTCTAAATCTCCAATAAATATTTAGTAGAAAATGATATTTGAAAAAAAAGATAATAAGACAAAAAAGTTAATAGTTAAGATTGTAAATGGAAGAGAGAGAAAAAAGTAATAAAAAAAGAATAGATACATATTATTTAAAAGAATAGAGATAGAGATGAAGAATATAATGTATGAGGCTTTTAGAAGATAAATAAATTTTAGAGATAAATTTAAAGAAATAAATATTTGAGTTAAATTATAAAAATGATGATGTAAAATCGGGCGAGTAATACGATGAAAACTCGACTTTATAGACCCTTTTGGTTCAAAATACATAAAAAGACCTTAAAAAAAAAAAAAAAAAAGAACTTTTCGCTGTGATAACGTCTCGGCGCCTCTACAATTACTTTTGAGGCAAGGCAAGGCACTGATTTCGTAACAGAGAAGGTGGACGAGGGAAGGGAGAATGGCACCCCACGATCTCCGCCGTCCGTTCAAACGTCCGGCTATCTCAGACCAACAGAGGCGCAGGGAACTCTCCCTGCAGCGCCAAGCACAGAATCGCCGCGACGCTCAGCAGCATGCCCGCTGCTTAGCCTCCACCCTCATATACCTCCAGTCCCCGCATCCCGAATCCACCTCAGAGCCCCAAGTCGAAGTCGAAGACGAAGACGAAGTCGAGCTCGAAACCGAACCCGAGCCTGAAGCTTTGGCGAGCGAAATCGATATTCGACAGGCCTCGAAGCTCAAAGGCTCCCAAGCTCGGAAATGGTTCGCTAGACAGCTTATGCTTCCCGAGTGGATGATCGACGTCCCCGATCAACTCGCTCAAGACTGGTTTTTATTCTTTCTCTTTTATTTCGAATTGATTTCATTATTTTTCGTAACACCATTATTGAATTTTGTTTTTTGTTTTGGTTAGGTATGTATTTGCAAGGCCTGCTGGGAAGCGATGCTTCGTCGTTTCGACAAACGGTACAACAGTTAGTAGGCTACGGAACGGTTCTAGACTGCACCATTTCCCATCTGCTTTACCCAACGGGGCTAGGAACAGAGATGCATCAGGCTCTGCTCAATCCTATTCTATTCTCGATTGCATCTTTCACGAGGTACCCACATTAAAAATGCGATTTTTTTTTTTAAAGAAGGCCGTTGTTTTTGTTGTTGATTGTTGTGATAAATTTTGTTGACTGTCAGTCGGATCAGACATACTACGTGGTCGACATGGTTTGCTGGCGGGGATACTCTCTCTATGAATGCACGGCAGAGTTCAGGTTTTTTTGGTTGAACTCTAAGCTTTCCGAGACTGGTGCTTGTGACCCGCCTTCTCAATATCATAGATACAGGTTTAGTCTGGTTCCGGTTTATAATTGTGACCAGCCTGGTCTGTCTGCGGCCTATAGCGGAGAAGCCCCTTACGTGAAAGACGGCTTGTTATTTTATAATAAGTAAGATCTTTTACATTGATAGGGTGGCCAATTATAGATGCATTAACTTTCTAATGTTGCATCGGCTGAGATCTTATTACCAGTGTATTTTATATAGCTCCGTGGAAACTGTATGGTTTTCTGTTTCAATGCTGTTTATATCTCTGAAAGATGCCCATCTTTTGTTATTTACCCATAAACAACAGGACTTCATTTTTCTTTTTTTTGCATCGAATAATTCTTTGCTCATGTGGGATTACAATTGGGAACGGTTTGGGCTTGCTGAATTGGGGAATTACCTACTTGAGTAGGAAGTCCTAGGGCATTGCGTGGGTATATATTTGGTTTTGTCGTACTCCCGGTTCTGAGAAATATCAGCATCCTGGGGTGTTATTCCATCTTGGGGTTTATTTTTGGCTTGGATTGGGAGGTAAGCTGTTCTGTTTTTCTCTGGTTTATTATGGATGGCAAGCAAATTGTTGAATCATGTTCATGACTATCTCATTTGCGTGGATTTGATCAGTTTTGTTATTTACTGTTTTTGAGGAGTATGATGGGGAGAAAGCAAGATAGAACCTCAGGCTTATTTGATTCTTTGATTAGGGTGCAACAAAGGATGTGCAAGGGAGCGCAATTTTAACTTGCGTCCATGTACAGCCACTTCACACTTTTTGTCTTATTTTTAAATCCAGAGTTTTCATGTTGTTGACCTAGTTGTATTATATGTTGTATTTTATCTTTTATGGCTTGTTAGATTCCTTTGGGCCTAACGGCACTTCCACCCCTCATAAATGTGGAGCGGTGGGTGAGTTTGAGGGTATATATCCTGTTGGGTGTGAGTTAATTACTGAGAAAAAAGATTTTTATTTTTATTTTTTAATTTATGTCCTGCCTAATATCACTTTCTATGTTTCTTTCTTAGGCATGCACATTACCAGACTGGAAATACACCGCTAGCATTAGTATGGAAGGATGAAAACTGCAGCCAATATGTCATTGACACAGATAGTAAAGGACAGATTCCAAGCCAACAACAGGTATCTTGCGACTGAGTTCCATCTTATTGTGTTTCAATTTAGTAGAATTTAAAATGTTTGAACATTGATTTTGTGTTGTGTAAAACACTTGCATCCTCATTGCCAAACATGGGATCTTGTTTAAAGTGTGCATTCTTAATGGAGTTTTCTTCTTGTTAATTTGTTGCTGTGTAGTTTATGGGAAAAAATTTGCACCTTGGAGTGGTATGCATAACTTAATTCTTTGCAATCATTTTGTCTGGTACCAAACACATTGTTTTCTCTGCAGTTTTTCTGTCGCATGCTTCTTATTATGTAATAGGCATGATCTTTCCACATAGGGAATAAAGGCTTTACCAAATGGACACAATAAAGCCAATACTGCTCTACATATTGTACCAAAATGCTTACTCATAGATATCCTTCTTTCACCATTCCATACTGGATACTTGGATATTCAAAGATGCCAGATATTGAATATTTATTATTAGTCGAGTTGAGATTGAGAAAGCCAACTCCATAGTCTTGGGAAGATCATTTGTGATGTGGATGAAAGGTACTGTTTGGATGGAATACCTAGAAATAGATTTGGCCACATTTTAACATTTATGTCTCACTCCTGGGATTTTACTTCATACAGGAATGGGAATCACTGTTACCATTATTTTGTTGATGAAATGTATTTAAATAAGAGCTTTAGCTTGGATTAGTTCATCTATCGTTCTTCTTTTAAGATAATGCTTTATGACAATAGATTACTATGTACCAGCTGTCCACTTGATGGACTTTGATAACAGCTGTTATTTTTGCAAAAATGAAATAATGTTTCATGCCATCAATGTTCTTTTGGAAGTTTGCTCTTGTGGAATAGGTTTAAGAAGATAGAATAGACAAATTTAGATTTCTAGATCAACAAATTTCAGTACCTTTTGATACATATAATGTCTTCGCAAACCTTATGATTCCTGTAACATGTATCACAAAAGATAAGATGACTATATATTGTGATTAATTGATTTTTTGTTTATTGGGTCAGGTAGTTTTGGAGCTACAAGATAATGGGAGCTTGACCACATCAGACGATCCTCCTGTGGTATTTGGCTGCTTAGATGGGGGATTTATGCAGAAGGTTTGATTATCGGAGTGTGCCTTTTGCAGTTTTTAATAAAATTTTTGTTACTGATGAAAACTTGATTAGCCTACTTTGTGAGTGATGTGATGACTGTTGGTGTCAACTAAGTCAAATGACTGTCTATACCTACTAAGTGATTGTAATGCATCCTAGAAACAGAAATAGAAAATTCTAGACATGCTTAGTGTCCATACATGTCTCTTCATAACTTTTTTCGTTTTTTTTAACAAGCCAATTCTTTAAAATGTATGTACACGCAGTCAGGATTGTGTTCTGGAAATCTTCTGCGCTTTGCAATCAGGAATGGAGGATTGAGTTTTGCGGATGGGAAGCTTGAGAAGGCTGATTTACATTATCTTGGCAAGTCCAATCGAGCACGTGCTTTTGCAGATAGTTACTCAAAGGTTTGTACAAACATTCATCTCCCTAAAGCTGATTGGGGTCCTGATACATCTCAGATGTTGATCACCTGGCCCAAAAAAATTACTAGATTCTCGCAATGAGTGAAGGAAAAGCCTTAATGTTGTAAAAACAGTAGTTTTAACTGCCTTGGGAGTTGGGATAGTTTCTTATGACTAACCAGTGTAAGGTAGGTAAACCTGCACTGCTGGAAGCAATGGGAAGGTCTTGTTGCTGTTGTTCTGTTATGCTTGCTTGTTCCCTTTCAGTGTCATGAGAGTAAATATAAAAGAAAAGGATTAAAAAGATCATGCCTTGAGAATGCTCAGCTTGTTTGCTCAATACATGTACTTACGAAAAGATGGGAGATGTTATTCTTTGGTTGCTATTCTCTGTGATTTGTAGTTGGTATTCCCAATATTGCTAATTGGGTTCTGGATGGCCATTCTATCCGTGCACAGGCTGTATAACTAGCTATTTTTTTATATGTTTTCTTAACCTCAAAAGAAAAAAAGAACTTAATTTCCTGCGCTCTCTCTCTCTCTCTCTTCCCCCTCCCCCCTCCCCCACTACTTTAAAGCCCACCTTCATATTTTATATAATCATATTAATGTAAAGCGGTTTCTTTAACGGCTTTCTTTTTGGGGTTTACACTTGCAGGTTATGTTCCAGTATATGGCTCGGCATTCTCCTATAAGATATGATGATCTGATAGGATCTATTAGCTCCTCAATTGATCAAGAAAACAAACCTTCCGATGTGGAGATGGATGGTTGATGGTGACTGTCGGTGATAGATACTGGAGTTTCATGTCCTGTGAGAATCAGAATGCCATTCGTGGTCTCCGTGTAGGTCTTCTACAAGCAAGCATGACGCCATTGCGATGCCGTACTCTCCCAAATGCTCCCATCATTTGTGATTCAATACTGAAGCTGACTCATATTCTTGAAACATCTGTCGATGGCAATCATAACTACAGAATTTTTTATTTGGATCCGACAAGCGGTTATATACTTGTATTTGTTTGTGAGCCACTTATGGACTACTGGAATCATTTGCTTATAGTAATGTGAAAGATTTTTGCCACTTGCAGTGGCTTTCTTTCAGCGATTGGCATCTGTACAAAGACCCATGTAAGGCAAAAATAGTTTTGGATAGTAAGGTCTTTTCATGAGCAAATAGCCCCATTTCCATTAGAAAGAATTTTGGTTGCCACATCGGTTACCTCTAATAATTGGAATGTGCTTGACCCCTTCAAACTGTTATCTCTTGTAGGTTTCATGATACAATACAAAGGGGGTTTATGAATGTGGTTTTCTGAAACAATTACACTTCCAACCATTGCACTCCAAGTGGTTGTCATGACTCATAACTATCTTTTAATGGGAAAAAATAAAAACGCAAGAAACAGCTGCAAGCCATGACATCTCTAACAATAACTATTATAACCTTAATTACTTTTATTAAGTGTACGGTATAATTACATCAAGATTCATTTTATTTTGCATAGATCAATCAAGCGTAGAGATTTCTCAAAAAGAATTTCAAGGTACAGTTCACGACGCCAGAGTGGTTGGTGCACAACTGTCATGCACACAAGCCAAGACATCTTTGTATTCCCTCAAAATGGTGAAGGAATCATAGACATTGCCGTCACGGCTTTTCTTGTACTCGAAGAGCAGAGAAGAGTGATTGAATGCAGTGAGTTTGACAAAGCCGAAGTCATAGTCTCTGTAAATGCTCCAGTTGGGTATTGCTGTGGTGAACTCTGATAAGTGTCTCCCTCCCCTCCAACCACAACGTGAATTGTGCCATTCATGGTGCCTGAATAATGTGACTTTTCTGAATTCACGCATTGATTCTACACCGCCAGCATTGATATAAAAAAGATTAGAGAAATGCATGGAAGCCATATCAACATTCAAACTTGTTGATACTAATAATCTCGAAATCCAAAAGAGAAATAGTTTTAATGCGAGACAAGAGTTGGCTAATAGATTTGACAAGTTTATATCTCTAATCTCTAATCAGCTCATGGTTAAATCAATGAGTTATAGATTAACGTGTGATTGACTAAAGCTACACATGCAGGTACAGCATCACGGAAATTGCATGTTTCCATGGATCACATGAAAGCTCCATGTATCTTGTAGTATCCATTACCTGGTAAATAGGACATGTTCTTTCGTAGTTGTGGACATGGCCATAAAATGCGATGTCTACCCTGTACTTCTGCCAGAGCTTCTGCAAGCTTTCCCTTCCCATGGGTTCTTCAAATGAACCCTCCTTGGCGTACCAATCATTAGAGGAATACCCAAGGACACGGTGAGCGGCAAAGATTAACCATGGTTGTTTCCGTCTATCTGCTGATGCAAGGCAATGTTCAATGAACTTGTACTGTTCTGTTCCCTCCCTCCAGTCATGCTCACTGTCAGCTATACAGAAGTGAAACATGCCATAATCGGTTGAATACCTGCAGATTTAGATAAATCTTGGTCACAAAGCACAGAAAGAAGGGAAAACAATAATCACTACAGAAAATAAAGGGATGTTAGAAACAACGGGCAGGGATGCAACTACCCTTATCAGTTTAAGCAAACACAAAACCCAGGTGCCGGTTTCATAGGAACTCGCTATATTAAAAGAGAAAACAGAAGTTTGCAAATAAAAAAATCATAGGAGAAAGTTTCCATGCTGGCACAGCTCACACATACCAAATATGCCACAAAGGAAAAGGTGGCTTTACTTCAAAACATGAGGGAATCAACAATCACTCCCTAATGAAATAAACTGTTCTTAGGTGTTGTGTGAGCTAAACACGAGTAATATTGTTACCAAGTGTAAAATCGTAGTTTGCAGCTAAGTGCAATGTCTAGTTGCTTGAGTAGAGTAATCTTTTGGGGAACCATGTGTATGTAATCTTAACTTTTACTGTCTACTAATCCTGAGGATGTTTCCTGTGTATTCGTGACAAGGAAGGTTTATTCTTCCATCCGCGTGTGTAACTGCATTGTTGAGCCTCTTTCTAATATTTGAACACTTCAACAAATGCATCTGATAAATTGGAAAGATATAAAAGCAATTTACCAGAACTTGGCTCTATTCTCAGCAGGAACATAGAACATGGTCTCAGCAAGCACACCGCATTCCCCCCCTGAATCCATATTTTCATAGAAGGATCCTGTGTCCGGCCAGTCACGTTCATGATTACCACTGCCAGATAATCAAATAAAAGATCAATATCATCAAGTTACACCAATCTTACACCAAATGGAAAGAAATAACAAACAACTGCAAAAACCTTGCAATCATATATGGGACAGCTGATGCAATGGGCTCCACCTGTGACGTGAATTGGTCCCACTGTGAGATGTATCCATTTGCATAAGTTATATCTCCAATATGGAAAACTATGTCAATATTTTTCAAGTCCTTGATGAGCTGGTCGGTGGTATTCAGTGCTCCTGGCTGATAATCGCTGTACTCATTTGACCCATCACGCTCAGCCTGAAAATGCAAAAAGAAACTTCTGTCATGCACAAGAGATCAATTTAACCATCATCAACACGCACATAATTGCTAGTGAAGGGCTACAACAACTTCTAATTATCTAGTAAGTCGTTATTCTTATTGTAATCCTACAACAACCAAATTTTAAAGTTAAAACTAAGATTGGCCAAGATAAGCCATGTTAAAGCTCATCTAGCATCCAACCCATGCCACATGCACCGCTTCAATTCTTTCACATATTACTACAAGCCATGTAAAAATTCCATCAAATATCTCAGAGTCATGGTTTTTTATGTCTCACTTGCCAGATCATAGTTTTCATTCATATGGCTTCTGTATGATATTGACATAAGGGCAATTATACAGAGGGATGGACATATATCTCCCGGACGGAAAAGCATCACAATTGTGTGATTTTTGTCAACGATTAGGCAAGAGTAGGCAGAATTAGGCATAGTTAGGCACCGTAGGCTGTATATATTTGACTCTTATGTAAGCCTATTATGTAAATAGATATTCTATATAAATGAAACAGAGAAGGGGAGAAAAGCATTCGGACCAAAATTGTCATGGTATCAGAGCTATCTTAATTTTTCTTGTTTAGTTTCTTCTCTACAGAAAGTGGTCTATTTTCTGCTTCAGTCTGTTTTCATTCTGTTTTCTGCTTCAGTCTGTTTTCGGCTACTCACGGTTTCCAGTTTGTTTGCACTCTCGGTCTCATTTTCTGGGTTGACTACGCACGGTTTCCCTCAGTTTGGAGTCATCCTCTCGGTTTGGAGTAATCCTCTCGGTTTCTCTCGGTCATTCAAACTGTTGACCAGAACTGTATTTTCCCAGCAGCTTCCTCTCTGTTTCTCGGTTTCTCTCGGTCATTCAGCTTCCTCTCTGTATCTTCGAATCTTTGCAGGACTCCCAGTAGCTTCCTCTCTGTTTTTCGGCAGCCTCTATCTTGAACTCTGGGTATTCCTTTCTTTCTCTACACATTTTTTTTTGGGTGTTTTCTTCCTGGAGTGGGTGATTTCGGCTAAGTGTTAACGTGGCTATTGGAAATCAGAAGCCTGATTAAAAGTCAGAAGCCTTATCCATTAGAGCAGGTGGGACCCGAACCCACAATCTTCCCATACGTTCCAGTCAATTGCAAACTATTAATTTCCAACAGTCTTCACGGAAATTAATAGTTTATGGGTTCCCGTGACTAATACCCATAAACTGAGCATATTTATTATTTCGGCACTTTATTATTTTTCTATGGATTCTGCACCTGTATGTATCAAGTTTACAGGCAACAATTATTCTACATGGGCATTTCAATTTGAACTTTTTCTTAAGGGAAAAGATCTTTGGGGTCATATTGATTGTGCACCCAATCTTGATAAATCTAAGGATTGGGCTGTGCTTGATGCTCGAATTATGTCTTGGCTTCTTGGCTCAGTTGAGCCACATATTATCACCCACTTACGGCCTCATCGCACTGTCCAATTCATGTGGAATTACTTAAAGAAAGTATATCATCAAGATAATGATGCTCGTCGTTTTCAGTTAAAGCATACAATTGCCCTGTTTTCACATGACAATCGTTCCATCCAAGACTATTATTCAGCATTCCTGACTCTTTGGAACGAATATTCTGATTTGGTTACTGCGGATGTTCCTGTTGCTTCTCTTTCCACTATTCAAAGTCTTCACGAGACTCGTCGTCGTGATCAGTTTCTTATGAAACTCCGCCCTGAGTATGAATCTATTCGCTCTTCTCTACTGAATCGCTCTCATGTTCCTTCTCTTGATGTTTGTTTTGGTGAGTTATTTCGTGAAGAACAAAGACTTAGTACTCAAGCTACTCTGGACCATTCTCATGGTAGTTCAGGGTTCCCCTCTGTGGCTTATGCCGCTCAACGACGAGGACTGCCTGTACATTCTAGCACCTTACAGTGTTTTTGCTGTAAAGAATATGGGCATATTGCTGCTAATTGTCCTAAGAAATACTGTTCTTATTGCAAGAAGAAATGTCATATTATTAAAGACTGTCGTATACGTCCTCAAAATCGTCAGCCTCGAGCATTTCAAACTTCTATAGCACATGGCTCTTCCTCAGGTGCTTCCTCTGATCTTGCACCTCCTGTAGCAAATTACTGCACACCAGAAATGGTGCAACAAATGCTAATTTCGGCCTTATCCGCCATGGGGTTTCAAGGTAAAAATCCAACTAAACTCTGGTATGTAGACTCAGGTGCTTCTAATTACATGACGAATACTCCTACTGCTCTATGTCATGTTCGGCCCTATGCTGGACAATCTGCCATTCAAACTGTCAATGGTAGTTCTTTGCCAATAGCTGCTGTCAGAGATGCATCTTCTCAAATCACTGATGTGTTTCTGGCTCCTCAACTATCCACAAATCTTATTTATGTTGGTCAATTAGTTGATAACAATTGTGCTGTTCATTTTTCTGGTAATGGTTGTGTTGTGCAGGACCAGGTAACGGGGAAGCCGATAGTGAAGGGACCTAAAGTGGGGCGTTTGTTTCCAATATTTTTACCTGTTCCAGTACTTTCTTTAGTTTCATCTATTAAGTCTTTTACTTGTCATAATGTTCCAGATCTGAGTATGATTTGGCATCGTCGTTTAGGTCATCCTAATGCTCAGATTTTATCTCATGTATTGCACTCGGGTCTCCTTAATAATGAAGAACGTTCTTCTTTATCCATTCAGTGTGATTCTTGTAAACTTGGTAAAAGTAAAATTCTTCCATTTCCTTTGCATGCTAGTAGAGCTTCTCACTGCTTTGATCTTATCAATAGTAATGTTTGGGGACCTTCCCCGGTTAGTTCACATGAAAAATTTAAATATTATGTGACTTTCATTGATGATTATAGCAGATTCACTTGGGTTTATGTTCTTCGCTCTAAATCTGAGGTTTTTCGTACTTTCACTGAGTTTTTTGCATATATTGATAATCAATTCTCTGCGACAATTAAGACATTACGCACAGATTCTGGTGGAGAATATTTGTCTACTGAATTTCAGTCATTCTTGGCTTCTAAAGGTATTATTCATCAACGTTCATGTCCTGCTACTCCCCAACAGAATGGAGTAGCCAAACGCAAAAATCGTCATCTTCTTGATATGGTACGTACTCTCTTGTTAGAATCCTCTGTTCCATCCATGTTCTGGGTTGAGGCTCTGAAAACTGCTACTCACTTGATTAATCGTTTACCTTCCCAAGTCTTACATATGGAGTCTCCCTATTTCCGTCTGTTTGCTAAACAACCTAGTTATGATAATCTTCGTATCTTTGGTTGTGTATGTTTTGTCCATTTACCTCCTCATGAGCGACATAAATTATCTGCTCAATCTGTTAGATGTGCATTTTTGGGATATAATGTGTGTCAAAAGGGATTTGTCTGCTATGATCCTACTTTACATCGTACACGCATTTCTCGGAATGTTATTTTCTTTGAAAATCAA